>CP125973.1:317899763-318270292 GCA_030063025.1 Avena longiglumis
GGATTATATTTACCCTCAAAAGATGGAATATTTAATTTAAGCTTTGCAACATGATCATCATCACGTCTTAGGTGGGCGGCGTTGCGGTAGTAATGTGGGGCGACCAGCGGTACTGTGGAGGTTGTTCAACCTCCTCGTCAAACAGATCGCCGCCGGGTCGTAGTAGTACCGTCGCGTCCCCAATGTTCTTGACAGCGGCGGCGGAAGTCCGAGGAACGTCGAGCGTGATGCCAGGGGTGCGGCGGCAAACCAGAGTCGCCCGTGATCGGAATGCGTCGTGCGCCATGTGTGGGTGCCGGTGCGGGTGCGGGCAATCGGTTCAGAAGCTCCTTGAACCGAACGTCAAGCTTGGCGTTGAAGGATTTCTCTAGTCCATCGATCTTGTCCACGGCGTTGGTGAGCTTGGTGTCAAACTCCCCTAGGTATCCACGTCTTCAGCGCGACTGACCAAGAGAGCGGAGAAGTGGGCATGTAGTTCTTCGTTCATCATTGTTGCAGGGGTGGGCGAAGTATCTGTCATGGTTAGTCCTTAAAAGCACAGGTATATAGTACGGAAAGATGGTGGAAATCACGCGTAATCCGTCAAGCAATATACAAAGCTCTTACAAGTTCTTACCAAATGAGGAAAAGGCGTGTGCAACCACGAGGATCTGGGTCCGAGAGATTGAACCAAGCGATAACCAGAGTCTAAACACCATACGTGGAGAGTATCTCAGGAGCTCGAAGGCTTAGCAAAGGGGTTAGCAATTATCAAAACAACAATGCAAAGTTGAAAGAATGCTCAACGACGATCTTGTCTGGTCCTAGGCTAGACCGTACTAGAGACGCGAGCCTAGATCACCAACGATGTCACGACGCGACACAACTAGCACTGTATGATGATATGGCACCCTGAAAGCGAACCGAGAGGTGAAAAATCACTATGATGGCGAGTGTCTAGAATTGATCTACGGGGTCTAAAAAATAGGTTAGCCCCAAAAAAAATTCGAAATTTTTTATTTTGCTCCGGAAAGCGCGCAGACGCCAAAAAATTATTGCTATAACGGCCGATGGAGAAAAGTGATCCCCGGGGTCGAAAAATAGTATAGCCAGAAAAAAATTTCGGAGGAGAAAAGTGATCCCCGGGGTCGAATTTTTTTTTTTTTTTTTTTGCTCTCCTTCTGGACTTACGACCGGACTCTTAGCGAACACGGAAACAACAAAGAAGGAAAGTCAAAAGAAATAACTGGGAAACAGTAACTCTACTCGGACTCGCATCGGTGAAAACTGATCGGATCTTGGTCGCGGTAGGAAGGCGGTGGCGGAGTATCAGGGTTTATGGTGGCTGGGTATATGGCGGCGGAATATGGTGGCGGAATATGGTGGCGGTGATCGGCGAGTGGCGGTGACTATTATGATCGAACTCGAAACTCTAAGGGCGAGACACTAAGACCAACAACTCGACGACGATGTAGACACCAATTCAACAATGCAAAAGCGAAAAGATAATGCGAGGCGTAGATTGGTTATGGGATGGATCTAAACTATAAGCGTGTTTTTGGCTTTTTCGTGGGTTATAGGTAAAAACAGATCTAATCTCTAAAACAGTAAAATCTCACCGAGCAACCCGAAATCGATACCACTTGATAGGGCAAAGGTGTCCGATCTTTCGATGAGATGGCGATGATCGATTTGGTGGAGTTCGGGCTTGATCCGACTACTGCGGCGAAACGAGCGCCAATGCAATCGCTAGGCCAATCTCCGGAGGTTACCGATCCTGCGTGAGCACGATCGATTGACCAACGAGGGTCTTAATTCCTACGAAATCGAGAACAAGTAAGAACCAATATTGCAATCAAGATATTGCGGATTAAGAGGAAAGCTTTATTGAAGAGGTGGGATCCCGAATAGGTGCAGTACAAGAGGCCTCTGCGGCCTCGAGCCTTGGCGAAGTTGCGACTATGGCTAACTTAATGTCTAAACAAAATCCGAGTCTAAAGGTTCAAGCAGGGCGTGTTTAAGGGCGAAAAGGTGGGGTTTCGGCCAGCCATGGAAGTGGTGGCGAATCCAACCCTAAAGTCCTTTTCCCTCAAATACGGACTCTAAAAAGTGGCTAATTAAAATCCTGCGAAAATTACATGGGCTGGCCCAAAATAAAGGTGTGACACCATATTATGCTATGGACGAATTAAAGTATTGATCTTGAATATTTCGTCCAAGCCTTCTTTCTTCATTATGGTGGCCTCAAAGTTCTGAAATCTTCATCCGTGGCCTTCTCTTGGATCATCACATGCTTGCTGCCATCACCATGCATGGCCATGCTCCAATGCTTGTCCCTCTCATTCATGCTTGGTCCATCATTCCTAAGAGTAAGAAACATATCTGATTTAGGCAGCATCATATTCTCATGTATGTAAGGAATAGTTCCAAGAAACGAAAGTACCTGATAGTTCAGTTGTTTGGCACGAGATCTTGTGATGGGTCCTTGTATGTGTGTTGCTGTAGGTACAACGGTTGTATCAATAGTAGGGATGTCCACATCAGCTTGGCCCTTAAGGTACTTCAACGACTCATAGTCGGAATGTATGATAAATTCTTTGGGCCAAAGATAGTGTTGCCACACTTGAAGAACTCGAACCAAGGCAAAAAGTTCTTTATCATAAATGGGATAGTTTAGGCGTGCGCCATCAAGTTTCTCACTATGGTAAGCAATAGGACACCCATTTTGCATAAGGACGCCACTGATGCCAATACCACTAGCGTCACATTCAATCTCAAAAGTTTTTGTTAAATTCGGTAATGCAAGAAGTGGTGCTTCGGTGAGCCTCTTTTTGAGCTCGTCAAAAGCCCTTTGTTGTGCTTTTCCCCAAACGAACGTGACATTTTTCTTGGTCAACTCGTTGATGGGGCAAGCAATGGTAGAAAAGTCTTTCACAAAGCGACGGTAAAAGCCAGCCAACCCATGAAAACTACGAAGTTCACTAACATTTGTAGGGATGGGCCAATCTCGTATGTCCTTTACTTTGGAGATATCAACTTCAATGCCATTAGAAGACACGACAAAACCAAGGAAAATCAACTTGTCTCTTGCAAAAGTGCACTTTGGGAGATTAGCATAAAGCTTTTCATGACGAAGGATTTGAAGGACCTCCTTAACATGAGTAACATGCTCCTCTAGTGACTTGCTATAGACAAGAATGTCATCAAAGTAAACAACTACACTCTTCCCAATGAGAGATCTCAAAATATGGTTCATGAGGCGCATGAAGGTAGATGGGGCATTAGATAAGCCAAAAGGCATAACCAACCATTCATAGAGACCAAGCTTGGTCTTGAAGGCGGTTTTTCACTCATCACCTTCGGCCATGCGAATTTGACGGTAACCAATACGAAGATCAATTTTTGAAAATATAGTGGCTCCACATAACTCATCAAGAATGTCATCAAGACGCGGTATAGGATGTCGATAACGCACGGTGATAGCATTAATTGGAAGGCAGTCCATGCATAACCGCAACATATCATCCGTTTTTGGAACTAGGATCACAGGGACCGTGCTTGGGCTCGTGCTTACTTGGATCAAACCTTTGGAGACGAGTTGGTTGATTTGACGTTCGATCTCCTTCGTCTCTTCCTGGTTCGTGCGATACGCGGCGCGGTTTGGGAGTGGTGCGCCGGGTATGAGGTCGATGCGGTGCTCGATTCCACGAAGAGGAGGAAGGCCATGAGGAAGCTCTTCCGGGAATACATCTTGGAATTCCTGCAAAATAGCCATCAAAGAAGGAGGAACATTTGTCAAGTCGTTAGTTCATTGCGCTAGTCCCTTGCATACAAGGACATAGTGCAAGATGGATGGGTTGTTCCGCACTTCTCTCATCTCACTTTTGGTGGCAAGAAGAACACTCTTAGTTTTTCCACTCGAGTTTGGCTTGTAGCTCTCACTCACTATGGTGTGGTTATCTCGCTCACCACTCTCCTCACAAGGTGTTTTTGCGTATTGCGCCCTCGCTAAAGCATTTGCATTGTCCGCAATTATTTGGCTAGGGGTCATTGGTTGCAACACACAAGTTTTATCAAGCCATTTGAAGGTGTAAGTGTTTGAGTGACCATTATGCAAAGCACGCTTGTCATATTGCCACGGCCTTCCGAGCAGCATATGGCAAACCTTCATTGGGACCACGTCACATTCCACCGTGTCCTTGTAGTGCCCAATTGAGAACGTCACCGAGACGGTGTGCTTGATCTTGACGGATCCTTGGTCACTTAGCCATTGGATATGGTAGGGGTGTTTGTGCGGATGGAGGGTGAGGTTGAGTTTCTCACGCAATTCCGCCCTTGCAAGGTTGTGGCAACTCCCTCCATCGATGACAACTTTGATGGACTTCCCATTGATGCCGACACGAGTTTGGAAGATGTTCGAGCGTTGGTCTTCATTTTCATTGACTTGGGTAGTCAAGACCCTTGTGACCACAAGCGATGGACTTGCGTCATGCTCACACACAAGAAGTTCTTGGTCCTCTTCCAAATGTTGCCTTGCCATGGCTTCCTTGACCCTTGCATCAAACTCTTCTTCACTCAAGTATTCTTCATCGCCGTTGTCATGGATGAACAAAACTTTCTTGTTACCACATGCGTTCGACTTGTGCCCTTTGTCTCCACACTTGTAGCATTCACCATTGAATGGTTGATAATCCCTTGTGTTTTTGCCACTTGGGGGCTGTTTTCCTTGAGGGAGAGTTGGCTTGAAGGGAAGCTTGGTGGTACTTGAGGAGCTTCCACTTGGTGTTGTTGGAGTAGTGGTTGATGCTTGCTTGTAGGTGAAGTATGTCTTTGGCTTGTTGTACTTGATGTCCTCTTGCACTTGACGCTCGGCCTTGGATGCGATGTGCACAAGCTCAACCATGTTGTTGTACTTTTGGAACTCGGTGATGCGCTTGATGGGATGGTTCAAGCCATTGAGGAAGCGTGCCATTGTTTGTTCATCTCGCTCTTCAATGTTGGCACGGATCATGTTGAGCTCCATTTGCTTGAAGTACTCTTCCACGGTCTTTGTCCCTTGACTAAGCGTTTGAAGCTTGTTGAAAAGGTCACGCGTATAGTGTGAAGGAACAAAGCAGGATCTTATATGAGCCTTCATATCTTGCCAAGTTGCGATTGGAGGCTCTTCTTTTGCTTCGCGAGCGAGTTGGACTTGTTCCCACCAAAGGTTGGCATACTCATCAAACTCGAGGGATGCCATGGCCATCATTTTCTCATTGCTATAGTTGTGCATACGGAAGATCTTGTCGACCTTGAGTTCCCAAGAGAGATATTCCTCGGGCTCATTGGAACCGGTGAACTTGGGCATGGTGAATTTGAGCTTGCCGAAAGTTTCTTCTCCATTGCGGTTCCGGTTGGATTGCCATGATTTTGGCGGTCATCATCATCATCGAGCTCTCATGTCTTGCTTGGTGATTGTTGCGTTGTTCTTGCGGTTGTTGAGGTGCCGCGTTTGGTGGTGGAACTTGTTGTTGTGACGAGCTTGGGGAGCTTGCTCGCTTTGTTGACGCGTTGAGGACGAGGAGGAGGTTGATGGTCCTCACGACGAGCTTGGGGAGCTTGCTCTTGTTCGTGTCGTGGTTGATGTCGAGGAGCATTGTCTTGCGCTACATGGCGAGGACGTCGAGCCGCATGCGCAATGGGCTGCTCTTCTTCTTGATGTGGAGGAGGCTCGTCATGACCATCATGTTGCCGACGTGGACGATCATGTCGATGATGACGCCTTGGAGGATCTTCGAGTGCTTCACGTCGACGGTGATCTTGTTCGTCCTCTTCGGATGCTTCACTTGTTGTTGAAGGGGCATATCGACGGCGATGGCCTTGGTGGTCCATGTGAGGTTGCTCTTGTTGAATGACAAGTGCCCTTGGTTGTGGCCGGTTCTCTTCACGTCTTGGAGGTCTTGCGGAGAGGTCACCATCATAGCAGCGTTGCGGCGTGGCGGAGATGGTACCGCTGCGAAGAGCTCATGGATTGAAGAAGGGGTCCATCCGGTGCCTTGAAGCGTGGCCAGGTGCACTTGATTCACTTGAGGAGTAGAGATGAGCTTGATTCGGCAGGCGTGGCCTTGCTAGTCCATCAATGAGGCGTTGAAGCTTCTCATCCGTTGAGGCGAGTGCACAACCAAGAGCTTCATTTTGATGACCGAGGTTGTGTTGCATGGCATGCATTTGGCCATGGACTTCTTCGAAGCGGTTGTCGATGTTCTTGAATTCCACACAGGCCTCGCTAAATTGTTCATCTTGGCGCCGCTCAAGAGCTTGACAACGGTAGTTGAATTCTCCTCGGACCTTCTCATGGTCCCATCTTGTCATGAATTGTGTGTCATCCTCCGGAGGTTGTGGTGGTTGGGATGGCTCTCCATGCCTGTCCATGATGAAAAGCCAACAAGGGTTGTATATGTAGAAAACGGGTGCGGAGAGTTAGCCTTTTACCTCACCTTGGATATTATATCAAATTAATTGCCATACAAGTGAGCAAACAGCGTGCAAATTGAAATGGGCAACAACTCACACACAAATATGCTACAACTCTCAAAAGCTTTTTGGTGGAAGGTTAGGATTGTGGAAAACCAAACGAAACGATCCAAGCAAAAGGTTATTGTTCTACGTGGTAAAGAACCAAAGATCAAAAGCAAAAGGATACGATCTACAAAAACACGGAAAACACACACGTGGAGAAAAACGGGTTTAGCACAACTATGAAAATGAGCACAAAAGGTCCTAACGAAGACTACGCTCGGTTGTCGTGCCAACACAAGGAGAGACCACAACTCGTTTGCCAAAAGAGGATAAGCAATAGATTTGTGCACTTGCCTCGGTGCGCTCTTTCTTCTCTTTCTTGGCTTACAAGCTTGGTATTCTCTTTGTATTGGGAGGCTATGTATCTTTTTTCAAATTTTTTTTATTCTTTCTCTTTTTCTCCCTTGCTATGCTACTATGTTAGCTTTTGTATTTGGCCTCACACTCTCACTTTCCGAAGGCAAGTGCACAATGCTTAGACAAACTCAAAATGAGTTGCTCTCATAGGATAGGTACACACAAAGGAAGATATGGGGCTGTCAAGGTGGTGCAAGTTATACCTTTGGTATTGTTGACGACTTGCAACCGTTGGTGGGGGATGATGTTCGAGTGTCGCGGTGTGTTGGCCTTGAGATGACTTTGATGCGGAAGCTTGTGTTAAGATGGCGACAAACACGCGAAACACGAACAAGCTAAAGGGGGAAAGTCAGCAAACGAAAATGAGGCGTCAAGAGAGGAGAAAATGTTTCTGTTGCTGGCGGTAGTACCGCTTGGTACGGGCGGTAGTACCGCCTGTTCGACCGGTAGTACCGCTGGTCACGTAACAAGAGCAACGATCCACTTGACACAAACCTCAAATTCGTGGGAAAACGACGAAAGGTGGGCTAGGAACAAGGGCTATAGATCGACTCCCAAGCAACAGATCTATGGACCAAAACCATGAAAAACTCACCAAATCAGAGATCGATCAGGAAAATTGGGGCTCTTTTGGTGGGATTTTACAAGGATAAAAGAAAAATTGCGTGATCAACGTGCTCTTGATACCAATATGTTATGGGGTAACCCTTGGGTTGGATCTTTCCACAGACGAGGAAAAGCGGTGGTGGGGATGAAAGCAGCGAGGAGATGAAAACCACGAACACCGCATAAACAAAACACGATACACGCCTATCCTCACGGGTGGCAACCGGTCCTACATAATCCTAGGATCGGTGTTGGCGAGCTCTCTCCACGCCAACAAAGGGGGACGAGGTGCTTGGTGAGATCTTGCGACTTGGGGGAGAAACCGAGAACCCAGGCCTTGTACAACAGGCGCACTAGGCAAGATCCAAGAGGGGGTGGATAATCCGGCTCCTTGGTAGGAGCATGAGAACAATAGATATAAGTTCCTCAAAGGGTTTCCTTAATATCTATTATTATCCAAGTCTAGGGTTTACAATAGAGGGGGGCTATATAGGCCAACCACATAAGCGGGTATTTTGGGAACAAATAGCGAAATATGGAGAGGGTTACAAGGCGACTTAACACGATCAGGTCTTTCAGTCGTAGTACGGTCCAGCTCGACCGTAGTACATCATGCGGTAGTACCGCTTGGCCCGAGTACCGCTTGTCGTCCCGGACTTCTGCTGAGCCTTCGGTGGTGGCGTAGCGGGGCGGTAGTGTCGTGGCCAGTACGGATCCGGGGCAGACCGCCAAGGATGAGAGCATTTGGCTAGCGATGGGGTCTTCTGTTGTTGTCGGTAGCAGGGCGGGTCTTGAAGCGGTGCAGATCGCCAGCCCGAGAAGGCTGGCGACAGAGAGCGTTTGGTCTCTTCTGCTGGTGCTCCTCCGTCCTGTGGGTCCTTCTTGATGCAGCCCGTCCTACGACCACTACTACATCTACTCCCACAAGCTCCCCAAGTGGACCGATGACTCGCGCCCGAGCCAAACTCCTTCAAGATAAGGTGAACTCGCTCCTCTCCTTGTGTGACTTCGATACGCCTTTGGATGGCTTGCTACTTCATACCCATACCTTGTGCATCATTAGGTACGAAGAGATGAACCCACAGGACGGAGGAGCACCAGCCGAAGAGACCAAACGCTCTCTGTCGCTTGGTAATGCGGACTGGCGGCGACCGGTAGACCGCTTGCCAGATTATCACCAATGCTACCGCCATAGAAGGCCCCGAGCTAAAATGCTCTCGTCATCAAGGCGGTACTACCGCCCCGGATCCGGTACTATGGGCCCCAGATTACCGCCCCGCCCCAACCGAAGACCCCATAAGAAGTCCCAGACGACAAGCGGTACTACTGGCCAGAACTTATTACCACATGACCGGTACCGGTCCCGCCGGTATTGTACTACCGAGCAGACGCTCAGAATATTTCGCCCGCTTTGTAACCCTATCCATATTTCGCTATTTGTTCCCAAACTACCCTGCTTATGTTGCTGGACTATATATAGCCCCACCTCTATTGTAAACCCTAGACTTGGATAATAATAGATATTAAGGAAACCCTTTGAGGACTTATATCTATTGGTCTCATGCTCCTACCAAGGAGCACCGGATTATCCACCCACCTCTTGGATCTTGCTTAAGTGTTCCTGTTGTACAAGGCCTTGGGCTCTCGGTGTCTCGCCCCAAGTCGCCAAGATCTCACCAAGCACCTCATCCCCGTTGTTGGCGTGGAGAGCTTTGCCCAACACCGATCCTAGGGATTATGTTGGACCGATCGCCACCGGCGTGAGGAGTAGGCGTGTATCGTGTTTGGTGTGTGTGTGTTCGTGGTTTTCGCCTTCATCGATTTCATCCCCGACCACCTCGCTCCCTCGTTTCGTGGAAATCGTGAAAGATCGGGCCAACCCTGTGGTTACCCCTAACATATTGGTTGAACGGTTGATCACTTAATTTCCCCAATTTTCTTTTATCCGCCTTATAATCGAAAATCCCACCAAAAGAGCCCCAATTTGCCTTGGATCGATCTCTGGATTTGGTGCGTTGTGGTTTTGGTCCATAGATCTGTTGCTTTGGGAGTCGATCTATAGCCCTCGTTGTTCCTAGCCACCTTTCGGCTTTTCCCACGGATCCGAGGTTTGTGTCAAGTGGATCTCGTTTTTGTTCATTACCGGTACTACCGCCTGCTCCAAGCGGACTACCGCCGTCTGGTACTACCGCCAGTAGCGGTATTATCGCCGTCAAGATTACCGCTTACAAGCGGTACTACCGCCAAGAATGTAAGGTTTTTCCTTCTTCTTGACGCAGTTTAGTTTGACTTTTTCCCTTTAGCTTGTTCGTGTTTCGCGTGTTTGTCGCCATCTTAACACAAGCTTCGTGATCAACGCCATCCCGCTCCGACACCGCGACACTCAACATCATCCCCCACCAACGGTTGCAAGTCGTCAACAATACCAAAGGTATAACTTGCACCACCTTGACAGCCCCATATCTTCCTTTGTGTGTATCTATCCTATGAGAGCAACTCATTTTGTGTTTGTCTAAGCATTGTGCACTTGCCTTCGAAAAGTGAGAGTGTGAGGCCAAATACAAAAGCTAACATAGTAGCATAGCAAGGGAGAAAAAGGAAAAAGAATAAAAAAAAGAGAACAAAAGAAAAAGAGAAAAGCTACATAGTCTCCCAATACAAAGAGAATACCAAGCTTGTAAGCCAAGAAAGAGAGAAGAAAGAGCGCTCTGCGGCAAGTGCACAAATCTATTGCTTACCGTCTTTTGGCAAACGAGTCTCTCCTTGTGTTGGCACGACACCCGAGCGTAGTCTTCGTTAGGACCTTTTGTGCTCATTTTCATAGTCGTGCTAACCCCGTATTTCTCCACGTGTGTTTTTTCCGTGTTTTTGTAGATCGTTTCCTTTTGCTTTTGATCTTTGGTTCTTTACCACGTAGGACAATAACCTTTTGCTTTGATCGTTTCGTTTGGTTTTCCACACTCCTAACCTTCCACCAAAAGCCTTTGAGAGTTGTAGCATTTTGGTGTGTGCGTTTCTTGCCATTTCACTTTGCACGCTCATTATTTGTGGGCAATTGGTTTGATATAATCTCCAAGGTGAGGTAAAAGGCTAACTCTCCACACCTTTCTCTCCATATACAACCCTTGGCTTTGCATTATGACAGTGCATGGAGAGCCATCCCAACCACCACCACCTCGGAGGATGATAACCAATTCATGACAAGATGGGACCATTGAAGGTCCGAGGAGAATTCAACTATCGCTAGAAGCTCTCGAGCGGCGCCAAGATGAACAATTTAGCGAGGCCCGTGTGGAATTCAAGAACATCGACAACCGCTTCGTAGAAGTCCGTGGCCAAATGCATGCCATGCAACACAACCTCGGTCATCAAAATGAAGCTCTTGGTCGTGCACTCGCCTCAACGGAGGAGAAGCTTCAACACATCATTGATGGACTCGCAAGGACACGCTCGCGCGAATCAAGCTCATCTCGGCACTCCTCAAGTGAATCAAGTGCACCTCGCCGTCACGCTTCAAGGCACCGAGATGGATCCATTCTTCACTCCATGAGCTCTTCGCAAGCGGTACCATCTCCGCGTCATGCCGCAACGTCAAGCTACGATGGTGACCTCTCCGCAAGACCTCCAAGGCGCGAAGCGAACCGGCCACAACCAAGGGCACTTGTGATTCAACAAGAAGAACTCGAAGACCCTCCAAGGCGTCATCATCGACATGACCGCCCACGTCGGCACCATGATGGTCATGATGACCCTCCCATACACCAAGAAGAAGAGCAGCCCATTGCACGCGCGGCTCGACGTCCTCCTCGCCACATGGCGCAAGCTAATGCTACTCGGCATCAACCACGACAAGAACAAGAGCAAGCTCCCCAAGCTCGTCGTGAGGACCATCAACCTCCTCCTCGTCCTCAACCGCGACAACAAAACGAGCAAGCTCCCCAAGCTCGTCGTCAACAACAAGTTCCACCACCAAACGCGGCACCTCAACAACCGCAAGAGCAACGCAACAATCACCAAGCAAGACATGAGAGCTCGGATGATGATGATGATGACCGCCCAAATCATGGCAACCGACGCAATCGGAACCGCAATGGAGAAGAAACTTTCGGCAAGCTCAAGTTCACCATGCCAAAGTTCACCGGTTCCAATGAGCCCGAGGAATATCTTTCTTGGGAACTCAAGGTCGACAATATCTTCCGCATGCATAACTATAGCAATGAGAAGATGATGGCCATGGCATCCCTCGAGTTTGATGAGTATGCCAACCTTTGGTGGGAACAAGTCCAACTCGCTCGCGAAGCGAAAGAAGAGCCTCCAATTGCAACTTGGCAAGATATGAAGGCTCATATGAGATCCCGCTTTGTTCCTTCGCACTACACGCGTGACCTCTTCAACAAGCTTCAAACGCTTAGTCAAGGGACAAAGACCGTAGAAGAGTACTTCAAACAAATGGAGCTCAACATGATCCGTGCCAACATCGAAGAGCGAGATGAACAAACAATGGCACGCTTCCTCAATGGCTTGAACCATCCCATCAAGCGTATCACCGAGTTCCAAAAGTACAACAACATGGTTGAGCTTGTGCACATCGCATCCAAGGCCGAGCGCCAAGTGCAAGAGGACATCGAGTACAACAAGCCAAAGACATACTTCACCTTCAAGCAAGCCAACCACTACTCCAACAACTCCCGTGGAAGCTCCTCAAGTCCAACCAAACTTCCCAAGCCACCGCTTCCTCAAGGAAAACAACCCAAGTGGCGATACCCAAGGGATGATCAACCATTCAATGGTGCTCGCTACAAGTGTGGAGGCAAAGGGCACAAATCAAATGCATGTGAACATGAAAGTTTTATTCACCCATGACAACGGGCGATGAAGAATACTTGAGTGAAGAAGAGTTTGATGCAAGGGTCAACGAAGCCATGGCAAGGCAACATTTGGAAGAGGACCAAGAACTTCTTGTGTGAGCATGACGCAAGTCCATCGCTAGGTCACAAGGGTCTTGACTACCCAAGCCAATGAAAATGAAGACCAACGCCGAACATCTTCCACACTCGTGTCGACATCAAGGGAAGTTCATCAAAGTTATCATCGATGGAGGGAGTTACCACAACCTTGCAAGTACGGAATTGTGTGAGAAATTAAACCTCACCCTCCTTCCGCATAAACACCCCTACCATATCCAATGGCTAAGTGACCAAGGATCCATCAAGATCAAGCACACCGTCTCGGTGACGTTCTCCATTGGGCACTACAAGGACACTACGAGTGTGACGTGGTCCCAATGACGGTTTGCCATATGTTGCTCGGAAGGCCGTGGCAATATGACAAGCGTGCTTTGCATAATGGTCACTCAAACACTTACACCTTCAAATGGTTTGATAAAACTTGTGTGTTGCAACCAATGACTCCTAGCCAAATAATTGCGGACAATGCAAAGGCTTTAGCGAGGGTGCAATACGCAAAAACACCTTGTGAGAAGAGTGGTGAGCGAGAGAACCACGCCATAGTGAGTGAGAGCTACAAGCCAAACTCGAGTGGAAAAACTAAGAGTGTTCTTCTTGCCACCAAAAGTGAGATGAGAGAAGTGCGGAACAACCCATCCATCTTGCACTATGTCCTTGTATGCAAGGGACTAGCGCAAGGAACTAACGACTTGACAAATGTTCCTCCTTCTTTGATGGCTATTTTGCAGGAATACATTCCCCACGCCCGAGTTCGCCTACGGCCGCGCCAAGCACTCAACCACCATGAGGAGCCCGCTCAGATCGCTTCACGGTTTTAATCCTCTCACCGCGCTCGGTACACTTCCACTTCCACTTCATGAACGTGCCAACATGGACGTTGTCAAGCGTGTCGAACCAATGAAGGAACTCCATGAAGACACACGAGCTACAATCGAGCAACAAGTCCTTCGCCAAGCATCAAAGTATCTTGTGAGCTCGACATTCAATGTCACCGAACTCTCACCTACCATGGAGAAGATGAAATTGAGAAGGTTGAAGAGTCGAGGACGACTCTCTTTCCCAAGGGGGGAGCTGATGCAGCGTCACGACCGCTACTACATCTACTCCCACAAGCTCCCAAGTGGACCGATGACTCGCGCCGAGCCAAACTCCTTCAAGCTAAGGTGAACTCGCTCCTCTCCTTGTGTGACTTGACACGCCTTTGGATGGCTTGCTACTTCATACCCATACCTTGCATCATCAGTACGAAGAGACGAACCCACGTGACGGAGGAGCACCGGCCGAAGAGACCAACGCTCTGTCGCCAGTACTATCGGACTGGCGGCCGGTATTGGCCACAGATTACCGCCTAATGCTACCGCCAACGATAGAAGGCCGGGTCGCCAAATGCTCTCATCGGGCGGTACTAGCCCCGGATCCGAGATTACCGGCTACTACCGCCCCCAACCGAAGACCCTAGCGCAAGTCCCAGGACGACAAGCGGTACTACGGCCAGAACTGGCATTACCGGTACTGCATGACCGGTCCCTGGTACTACCGCCAGCAGACGCTTCCGTAATATTTCGCCCAATACTTTGTAACCCTATCCATATTTCGCTATTTGTTCCCAAACTACCCTTTATGTGGCTGGACTATATATAGCCCCCACCCTCTATTGTAAACCCTAGACTTGGATAATAATAGATATTAAGGAAACCCTTTGAGGACTTATATCTATTGGTCTCATGCTCCTACCAAGGAGCACCGGATTATCCACCCACCTCTTGGATCTTGCTTCAGTGCGTTCAAGTTGTACAAGGCCATGGGTTCTCGGTGTCTCGCCCCCAAGTCGTCAAGATCTCACCAAGCACCTCATCCCCCGTTGTTGGCGTGGAGAGCGAGCTTCGCCCAACACCGATCCTAGGGATTATGTTGGACCGGTTGCCACCGGCGTGAGGAGTTGGCGTGTATCGTGTTTTGGTGTGTGTGTGTTCGTGGTTTTCATCGCCTTCATCGATTTCATCCCCCGACCACCTCGTTCCCCTCGTTTCTCGTGGAAATCGTGAAAGATCGGGCCAACCCCAGGGTTACCCCCTAACACTTCTCTTCGTACCTGATGATGCACAAGGTATGGGTATGAAGTAACAGGCCATCCAAGGGTGTATCGAAGTCACACAAGGAGAGGAGCGAGTTCACCTTAGCTTGAAGGAGTTTGGCTCGGGCGCGAGTCATGGGTCCACTTGGGGAGCTCGTAGAAGTAGATGTAGTAGCGGTCGTAGGACGGGATGCATCACATACATCACATGCATATGAACCATACCATTCACAACTTCCTGCAAAACAAGTTATGCATAGATACGATATCTACCGGCGTTGTGACAGGGCGAAGCCAGCGGTCCCTCTTGGATTCGAACATGGATTCCGAACATGGATTCCTACCATTTTTCCGAAAACGTAGATCTCATCTACGATCCGGACATGGATTCCTACCATTTTTCCGATTCGATCAAACTTTTTGATCTTCGATCACCGCCTCTGGATTTACGTGTCACAGTCTACCCCGATGGCGGAAGCCGACCGGTAGGGGTATGTCGTTCCATGACCTCAGCAGTATGATCACGGAAATCAGATCTACCATTCCCCGAGTATAGTTAATCCAATCAACATCGTACAAAACCGATCTATCTCATAGATCAACCACCAAAACAGCATATAGATCTCATCTACAGCCTACCGCATATCACATATGCAAGATCTCGAGCCTAAAACCAGAATCTATCGCTCTGATACCACTGTTGGGCCACGCAGAGATAAAACAAAACTTTTTCCTCTAACGTGGTGATCCCAAGATCTAGCTGGGGTAGAAGGCCACGAGGTTTACCACTAGACGCGCAGTTGCGGATTACTGATGAAGCGCGTCAGTTGATGCAGTGCAGTCCTTTGCGATCCGATCGTCCTGGTGCTGATCATACAACACCTGTGCTGGTATCCACACGTACAAGGAGGAGCACCAGCGGCGAACTGCTAGGTTCATTACGACGATAGGACTGCTGTGGAGCTAGGGTTTCCAACACATGGAATGACCTAACTGATCAACGATTAACCTTTCTGGGTTACGGTGCTCCACTATATATAGGGAGTGAACGTGGGCTCCACTCTCGTGGCCCATTCACAAAAGCCCATATATAGGGAGTGCTGATCAACAATTAACCTTTCTGGGTTACAGTGCTCCACTATATATAGGGAGTGAACATGGGCTCCACTCTCGTGGCCCATTCACAAAAGCCCATATAACACTGGTCACCGTGAGTCCGACTCACTAACTCAGTCCTGATCCGGCTTGGGTCCACCAAACCAGATTTCCGGTTCAGATCCAATCCGAACTTGCTCCCTCTCTTAAGTGTGTGACCCGGCAGGCTCATGGCTACTCGGACACGATTGGAGTCCGACTCACAATCGATCAATCGGCAGCGGCTCCTAGCAGAACGTGCCGACTCCCAAGTACCAAAGAGTCATGGCGACTTGCCTTTCCAATGTGACTTACGTCCAAGTCCCTTTTGCCTCACGATATTCCTTGTCAGACTATAGGAGAATATATGTCATCCTTTAAATAGTCCGACTCTCTTCTCGATCCGAGATAAGTGATTCACCCGACTAACTCTTAGTTGACCGCCTCGGTTAACACTTAACCGAGTCGTGCATGACCATGTTTTCCGAATCATATCTTCCGAGAGGCCCTAGAGAATATCTCTCCGAGTGGAGGGGCAAAATCCCATCTCGGTTATTCACATCACGCATCTTGATTCTCAGTCGACCCGAACTCTTCCTTTATAACTGCCTAGTTACGGATCAGCGTTTGACAGAACCTAAGTCGGTGATCCTCAACTCGGACTATGCAACAACCTCAGATCTAAGAATTACATTGATTGAGATATACAAATGACTACTTGTTTGTTGTACCTCAATATGGGTCAATTCGACTCGCTAAACTCTTTAGCCGAGTCTGTGTAAGTCGGAATGGCATCACCATGCCCATGACAAGTGGAACCGAGTCATCAAGCCGACTTTCACATTGGTCTAAGTTGTGTGTCTAGCACAACCTCAATGACCAAGGACATTTAGTACAAACAACATGAATGCATAGTTCCACAACCGAATCACATATTCAATGATACACATCAGATGTTTATACAAGGACAAATTTATATCTTTATGAATACAATGGGAAATCTCATCATACATGATTGCCTCTAGGGCATATTCCCAACATGTATAACCCGGAGTCTCCTCCCCTGCTGCCGGCGAAGGAAGGCCGGAGATCGGCCAGAAGAAGGCCAAGATGCTCAAAGGTCGACGGCTGAGCCATTACTTCCAGGAGCACCAGGTGATGGTTGTCAACGAGGCACCCCTAAACAGCATCCTGAATAACCCTGAGGCCTCAGGTCGCGTGGCCCTGTGGGGCATTGAGCTGTCACCTCTGGACATCATCTATGAGAAGCGACTCGCAATCAAATCTCAAGTCCTTCCGAACTTCCTTGTACATTGGATGGAGCTGCAGCTGCCAGACACCCCAGACATGTCGCAGTCATGGACAATGCACTTCGACGGCTCCAAGCGTGAAGCTGGAGCAGGAGCCGAGGTCATACTGACCTCCCCGCAGGGCGACCAGATGAACTACGTCCTTCGGATGAAATTCTGAGCCTCCAACAACGAGGCCGAATACGAAGCCCTCATCCACGACATGAGGATGGAAAAGATCTGCGGCGCAACGCGCCTGGTCATCTACGGTGACTCCAACCTCGTGCCCGCCAGACGATGAACGAAAAGTCGCGACATGCCGAAAACATGATCGCATACTACGCGCTCTACAATGCACTCGAAGGAGAATTCGACGGCTGCGAGCTTCGGCACATCGGAAGAGAAAGCAACGAGGAAGCCGACAGACTCGCCAACATCGGCTCCACCTGCGCAAAAGTGCCACCGGGTGTGTTCCTCGAACAGATCTGCGTGCCATCCATCAAGCGGAAATTCCCCAAGGGATCACCCGAAGAAGCAGAACACTCGGGGGCTACGCTTCCCAAAGGACACGAAGGACCCGAGAAGCTGGACACAGAGGTCGCCATTGTCAACCTGATGCAGGTCATGGCAGTCGAAGAATCTTGGACGCGACCGTACCTCCAGTTCTTGATAAACGGAGAGCTGCCTGAGAGCCCGACAGATGCCCGGCGCATATCTCGTCGGTCAAAAGCCTTCACCATCATCAATGGCGAAAGCCTGTAAGCAGACACGGGTGTACTACAAAGGTGCGTCACCATCGGTGACGGGAAAGCCATCCTCCAAGACATCCACGAGGGCATCTGCGGCCATCACGTAGGCAGCCGATCCCTTGTCGCCAAAGCTCTATGAGCCGGATTCTACTGGCCAACGGCCATGAGCGATGCAAAGAACATTGTCCGAAGATGCAACGGGTGCCAACGCTGACAAACCGCACGCACCCGGGTCAGAGCTCAGACCCATACCTATAGCTTGGACCTTTGCTCAATGGGGCCTTGACATGATCGGCAAACTGCCAAAGTCCTCGAAAGGGGGGCACGTTTACCTCCTGGTCGCAGTCGACAAATTCACCAAGTAGGTCGAGGCCATACCGGTCACCAACCAAAAGGGCAAGACGGCCGTCAAGTTCTTCGAATCCATTGTCTACAGGTTCGGCGTGCCGCACAACATCATCACCGACAATGGATCGAACTTTATCTCCAAAGAATTCCAAGACTTCTGCGAGGGCCTCGAGATCAACATCACGTACGCCTCAGTGGCACACCCGCAAACGAACGGGCAAGTGGAAAAGGCAAACGGCCTAATCGGCGCTGGCATGAAGAAGCGCCTCATGAGCCCACTCGAGCAAAAGGCCGGAGCCTGGATGAAAGAGCTGCCATCTGTCCTATGGAGTTTGCGTACTATGCCAAACAGCTCCACCGGCTACACACCGTTCTTCATGGTGCACGGAGCCGAAGCCATGCTACCAGCCGAAGTACGCCACCAGGCCCCCCGGGTCGTCGCCATATAAGCCGAATCCACTAAGACTCGAAGATGCCGTGGACACACTCGACAAGCAAGAGACGTGGCGGCTCGATCGGTGTACCAGTGAGTCTCCAATAACCACATGCCGGCTACGCCCAAGGTCCTTCGTCGAAGGAGACCTCGTCTTGCGACTCAAGCAAGAGCGACCGAAGAAATTCGAGTCGCCATGGGAAGGACCCTACGTCATCACCGAAGTCATCCCAGGTGGCGCCTATCGCCTCAAGCACGTGGAGTCTAGAGTCGCATACTCCAACCCATGGAACATCGCACACTTGCGGCGATTCTACCCATAGCTACCTACCCCCTTTTACTTTCAATAAGGCTTTTCAGCCAAGGCCATCCAGCCGAACAATGTACTTCCTCCGTTACGATATAAATAAATCTAAGTGTTCGGCCCCAAAATCTTGTTCGCTACTTGCAACTTTACTTTATGCTACAAACGCACTTGGGGGCTCCCCCCACCTCACGAATTTCATCGACGAGGATCACACGTGTACACCTGAGTAGCTGACAACGTCAGGCAAACGAAAAGGACACGTACTAAAACAAAGCACTATGCGCTTACAATAAACAAACCTTTATAACAAAGGGCACAACACGCCTAGTCGAAATATACAAATTTTACATCTATCTCTTTTACAGGTACTACCTATTCTGAAGAATAACTTGAGCACGCTGCTCAAACAAATCTACTACCTGTTCGGCATACTGCCTTACAACCGCATAATGCGGACGCATATCCCACTCGCCACCATCTGGCCGAAGAGGAGGCCCAGCTGCTACAATAGACAAATCTACATCAGGCCAGTGCAGCCTCACAAGGGACAAAACAGTCTTCACTCCTGCGACGAGCTGTTGCCGCACCAACTCCTTGACATTGCTCACGCTCCGAAACTTCGACAAAAGACCCGCAAGGCTTGTTGGCACGACATCCAAAGGAAACATGACATGCAACACCGATGCAAGCGACGTCTGCACTTGACGAAGCACCCGTGAAACCTGGTGCACACGATCCTGCACCGTCGCCAAAGCAATGGCACGGTCCCGATCCATCTAGAAGAAGCCGCCAGCCTCCATGTCTTGTTGAGTCAAGCAATTGACCCGAACAGCGACACGCTCTTTCTCTGCCCTCGGAGCAAGGTTAGCACCTGCGACACTCGCAAAACATAAGACGAAAGGCCAGCAGGCGCATCCAAAAATCTGAGCGGCATCCCGAAACAAAGAAGAACTTACATTGAAGCTGCTCAGACAGCCGAAGCAGTTCCGCCATTAAGTACTCCTCCCTGGCCGCACCGCGATCTGCCTTGGACTTCCAAACATCGGTGTGACCACGCAACCCAAGCAACTCCCTCTCAAGACTACGAACACGGTACCAAAGAAAAGCGAGTTGCGAGGAATCATCCAAAGATGGCCGCAGCTGCGCTGCAGGCGAGGTGTCAACAGGGTCAGCACCCGAAGGAACCTAGAACAGCAGAAAAGCAAAGGACACAAACATTCAGACAGTGGTAGAGCACAACTCAAAAGAATTCATTAAGCATATAAAGGCCACTACATGGCACAATGATTGCGTTCCTCAAAATATTTACAGCAAAAGCAGAGTACAAACTATCCTACATCTACAACGCCTAAGACGCGACACCCTGCGTCGCCTCGGAGCCGGATTGCCTAGCCTTGGCCTCCCCCTGCTACCGCAGCGCATACTCAGACATCAGATCAATGAGCTTTGGTCCATATCGCTTGCAGCGAGCAGAATAGGCAGCAAAGGCTATGATAGGGCAAAGGTGTCCGATCTTTCGATGAGATGACGATAATCGATTTGGTGGAGTTCGGGCTTGACGATCCGACTACACGTGCGAGCACGAGCGCCAATGCAATCGCTAGGCCAATCTCCTGGAGGTTACCGATCCTGCGTGAACACGATCAGCCTGACCAGCGAGGGTCTTAATTCCTACCTGAAATCGAGAACAAGTAAGAACCAATATTGCAATCAAGATATTGCCGATTAAGAGGAAAGCTTTATTGAAGAGGTGGGATCCTGAATAGGTGCGAAGTACAAGAGGCCTCGACGACGCTCGAGCCTTGGCGAAGTTGCGACTATGGCTAACTTAATGTCTAAACAAAATCCGAGTCTAGGGGGTCGGCTATGGGGAGTATTTAAGGGCGAAAAGGTGGGGTTTTGGCCAACCATGGAAGTGGTGGCCGAATCCAACCCTAAAAGTCCTTTTCCCCTCAAATACGGACTCTAAAAAGTGGCTAATTAAAATCCTGCGAAAATTACATGGGCCTGGCCCAAAACAAAAGGTGTCGCAGCACCATATTAAGCTATGGACGAATTCGTAAAGTATTGATCTTGAATATTTCGTCCAACCCTTCTTTCTTCATTATGGTGGCCTCAAAGTTCTGAAATCTTCATCCATGGCCTTCTCTTGGATCATCACATGCTTGCTGCCATCTCCATGCATGGCCATGCTCCAATGCTTGTCCCTTTCATCCATGCTTGGTCCATCATTCCTAAGAGTAAGAAATATATCTGATTTAGGCAGCATCATATTCTCATGTATATGAGGAATAGTTCCAAGAAATGAAAATACCTGATAGTTAAGTTTTTTGGCACGAGTTCTTGTGATGGGTCCTTGTATGTGTGTTGCTGTAGGTACAACGGTTGTATCAATAGTAGGGATGTCCACATCATGCTCCCCTTCTTGAATTGAAGTCGTCCTCGACGCACTCTCATCTTCCTCACCAAAGTAAGGCTTTAAATCTGCAATGTTAAATATAGGACTAACCGTACCAAACTCTGCAGGCAACTCAAGTTTATATGCATTATCATTTATTTTCTCTAACACCTTAAAGCGACCAGCAGCACGTGGCATTAACTTAGACTTGCGTAAATCAGGAAAACGATCTTTACGCAAATGTAACCAAACAAGATCGCCAACATCAAACACAACATGCTTTCTCCCTTTATCCCCAGCAAGTTTATACTTAGCATTCATGTGTTCAATGCTTTCTTTAGTAGTCTTATGCAAGTTTAATATCATTTCAGCGCGTTGTGTAGCATCCAAATTATGTTGCACCGAAAAAGGTAAAGGCAATAAATCAATAGGTGCACGAGGAACAAAACCATACACAATCTCAAATGGGCACATCTTTGTGGTAGAATGCAACGAACGATTATAAGCAAATTCTATATGAGGTAAACAATCTTCCCACAATTTTAAGTTCTTCTTTAAAACAGCCCGTAACATAGTAGACAAAGTTCTATTTACTACTTCAGTTTGACCATCAGTTTGGGGATGACATGTAGTACTAAAGAGCAATTTAGTCCCCAACTTAGCCCATAAAAATCTCCAAAAGTGGCTAAGAAATTTAGTATCACGATCAGAGACAATAGTATTTGGCACACCATGCAAACGAACAATTTCACGAAAGAACAAATCAGCAATATGCGCAGCATCATCCGTTTTATGACAAGGAATAAAGTGTGCCATCTTAGAAAACCGATCCACAACAACAAAAATACTATCCCTCCCCTTCTGTGTTCGTGGTAATCCCAAAACAAAGTCCATAGAAATATCCTCCCAAGGAACACTAGGAACAGGAAGAGGCATATATGTACCAATAGTAAAATGCACGCGTACCGTTCTTGTTACCTTGATCTTGCGAGAACTCTCAAACCATTGGATGTAATATGAATGTGGGCGTTGTCTTGTTGGAAGCGCAAGCTTCTCTACCATGTCAACACTGGCCAGATTATTACAACTCCCTCCATCAATGATGATCTGTATAGCTCTTTCCTTGACAACACCACGTGTTTGGAACAGGTTGTGGCGTTGATCTTGCTCAGATTTGCTCAATTGCACACTCAACACACGTTGTGTAATTAAGCTCTTGTATTGATCGCCACTTGCTCCCATTACCTCTGGCTCTTCATCAGCATCAGAATTGTCTCCATCTCGAGCAGAAATAAGGGCTAGTGTATCTTCATCGAAGTCACTCGCTGAATCGTATTGACCATCTTCTCACACCATCATCACACGTTGTGTTGTGCACTGTCTCTCAATATGACCAAAACCCCAGCACTTGCGGCATTGTATATCCTTTGTCTTACCCGTGGAAGCCATAGAAGATGCACTATGAGCAGGAGCATTGGATGATGGTGGAGGAGCAGCTGGAAATCTTGTGGTGGCCTTGGATGTGGTAGTAGCTGGTGGCGAATCACGAGGAGGCGTTGATTGTCGGGATGTCCAAGTGGATGTGCGACCTACAGAATTATTATTCCTCCTCCATGGTGTTTGGCGATCCTGCACTTCACGTTCAGCTTTGCAAGCAAGATGAAACAAACGAGTGATAGAATTATATTCCTTATAATCTAAGATGTGCTGAATGTCCTTGTTTAATCCACCAAAGAAACGTGCAAGCATTTGTTCATTAGATTCAACAAGACCACACCGAACCATCCATGTTTGCAATTCCTGATAATACTCTTCTACAGAATTTTTCCCTTGCTCTAAACGTGTCAGATTCTTTAGTAAATCACGTTGATAAGTGGGAGGTACAAAACGAACACGCATAGCAGTTTTTAAAGCAGTCCAAGTACTAGGAATAGTAGTAGGATTTAAACGACAATACTCAGACCACCAAAGGGAAGCAAATTTAATAAATTCACATGTAGCAGCACTAACACGCACATTCTCAGGATATTTTAAGCATGCAAATCGTTGTTCTACTTCCATCTCCCATGTAAGATATGCATCAGGATTATATTTACCCTCAAAAGATGGAATATTTAATTTAAGCTTTGCAACATGATCATCATCACGTACCGGTGGTCGAGCGTTGCGGTAGTAATGTCGGGGACGACCAGCAGGTACCTGTGGAGGTTGTTCAACCTCCTCGTCAACAGATAAATCGTCCGGGTCGTAGTAGTACCGCTGCCCGTCTCCCCAATGTCGCGCAGCATGGCTGGAAGTCCGAGGAGCGTCGCCGCAGTGATAGCCGCAAGTGCGGCGGCAGCAACCAGTCGACCCGTGATCGGAATGCGTCAGGCGCCATGTGGGTCTGGTGCGGTGCGGGCAATCGGTTCAAAAGCTCCTTGAACCGAACGTCAAGCTTGGCGTTGAAGGATTTCTCGAGTCCATCGATCTTGTCCACGGCGTTGGTGATCTTGGTGTCAAACTCCCCGAGGCGCGTATCCACGTCTTCAGCGCGACTGACCAAGAGCGCGGAGAAGTGGGCATGTAGTTCTTCGTTCGTCATTGTGGCAGGGTTCCGCGAAGTATCTGTCATGGTTAGTCCTTAAAAAGCACAGGTATATAGTACGGAAATATGGTGGAAGTCACGCGTAATCCGTCAAGCAATATACGAATCTCTTACAAGTTCTTACCAAACAGCAGGAAAAGGCGATGTGCAACCACGAGGATCAGTGGGTCCAGAGATTGAACCAAGCGATTACCAGGAGTCGAAACACCGCACGTGGAGAGTATCTGTGGAGTTCTGGGAAGGCTTAGCAAAGGGGGTTAGCAATTATCAAAACAGCAATACAAAAGTTGAAAGAATGCTCAACGACGGTACTGTGCTGGTCCTAGGCTAGACCGTACTAGAGACACGAGCCTAGATCACCAACGATGTCACGACGCGACACAACAAGCACTGTATGATGATATGGCACCCTGAAAAGCGAACCGAGATGCATAAAATCACTATGATGGCGAGTTTCTAGAACTGATCTACGGGGTCTAAAAAAAGGTTAGCCCCAAAAAAAATTCGAAATTTTTTATTTTGCTCCGGAAAGCGTAGGCGCCAAAAAAATATCGCTATAACGGCCGATGGAGAAAAGTGATCCCCAGAAAAAAAATTCGGAGGCGGTTCCAGACTTTTTTTTACTCTCCTTCTGGACTTACGACCGAACTCTGAACTCGATACGGACTTCAGCTAAACATGGAAACAACAAAGAAGGAAGGTAAAAAGAAATAACTAGGAAACAGTAACTCTACTCGGACTCGTACCGCGGCAGGAAAACTGATCGGATCTGTGTCGCGGTAGGAAGGCAGTGGCGGAGTATTAGGGTTTATGGTGGCTGGGTATATGGCGGCGGAATATGGTGGCGGAATATAGTGGCGGTGATCGGCGAGTGTGGCGGTGACTAGTATGATCAGAACTCGAAACTCTAAGGGACGAGACACTAAGACCAGCAACTTGACGCGACGATGTAGACACAAATTCAACAATGCAAAAACTGAAGAGATAATGCGAGGCGTAGATTGGTTATGGGATGGATGTAAACTCTAACTGTGTTTTTGGATTTTTCGTGGGTTTATAGGTAAAAACAGATCTAATCTACGAAAATAGTAAAATCTCACCGAGCAACCTGAAATCTGATACCACTTGATAGGGCAAAGGTGTCCGATCTTTCGATGAGATGATGATAGTCGATTTGGTGGAGTTCGGGCTTGATGATCCGACTACACGTGCGAGCACGAGCGCCAATACAATCGCTAGGCCAATCTCCTAGAGGTTACCGATCATGTGGGAACACGATCAGCCTAACCAGCGAGGGTCTTAATTCCTACCTGAAATCGAGAACAAGTAAGAACCAATATTGTAATCAAGATATTGCGGATTAAGAGGAAAGCTTTATTGAAGAAGTGGGATCCTGAATAGGTGCGAAGTACAAGAGGCCTCTACGACGTTCGAGCCTTGGCGAAGTTGCGACTATGGCTAACTTAATGTCTAAACAAAATCCGAGTCTAGGGGGTCGGCTATGGGGAGTATTTAAGGGCGAAAAGGTGGGGTTTCGGCCAGCCATGGAATTGGTGGCCGAATCCAACCCTAAAAGTCCTTTTCCCCTCAAATACGGACTCTAAAAAGTAGCTAATTAAAATCCTGCGAAAATTACATGGTCCTGGCCCAAAATAAAGGTGTCATGACACCATATTAAGCTATGGACGAATTCGTAAAGTATTGATCTTGAATATTTCGTCCAAGCCTTCTTTCTTCATTATGGTGGCCTCAAAGTTCTGAAATCTTCATCCGTGGCCTTCTCTTGGATCATCACATGGTTGCTGCCATCTCCATGCATGGCCATGGTCCAATGCTTGTCCCTCTCATCCATGCTTGGTCCATCATTCCTAAGAGTAAGAAATATATCGTATTTAGGCAGCATCATATTCTCATGTATGTGAGGAATAGTTCCAAGAAACGAAAGTACCTGATAGTTAAGTTGTTTGGCACGAGATCTTGTGTTGGGTCCTTGTATGTGTGTTGCTATAGGTACAACGGATGTATCAATAGTAGGGATGTCCACATCACCGCGTCATGCCGCAACGTCAAGCTATGATGGTGACCTCTCCGCAAGACCTCCACGACGTGAAGAGAACCGGCCACACCCAAGGGCACTTGTGATTCAACAAGAGCAACCTCACATGGACCACCAAGCCCATCGTCGTCGACATGTCCCTTCAACAACAAGTGAAGCATCCGAAGAGGACGAACAAGATCACCGTCGACGTGAAGCGCTCGAAGATCCTCCAAGGCGTCATCATCGACATGATCGTCCACGTCGGCAACATGATGGTCATGACGAGCCTCCCCTACACCAAGAAGAAGAAGAGCAACCCATTGCGCATGCGGCTCGGCGTCCTCCTCTCCACATTGCGCAAGCCAATGCTCCTCGGCATCAACCACGACAAGAACAAGAGCAAGCTCCCCAAGCTCGTCATGAGGATGCACAACCTCCTCCTCGTCCTCAACCGCGACAAGAACAACACGAGCAAGCTCCCCAAGCACTAACACGCATATTCTCATGATATTTTAAGCATGCAAAACGTTGTTCTACTTCCATCTCCCATGTAAGATATGCATCAGGATTATATTTACCCTCAAAAGATGGAATATTTAATTTAATCTTTGCAACATGATCATCATCATGTACCGGTGGTCGAGCGTTGCGGTAGTAATGACGGGGACGGCCAGCAGGTACCTGTCGAGGTTGTTCAACCTCCTCGTCAAACAGATCGTCGTCGTCGGGGTCATAGTAGTACCCGTCGTCTGTCCCTAATGTCACAGCAGCAGCCGTGGCGGAAGTCTGAGGTGCGTCACCGTAGTTGTAGAAGTCTTGGCGTCACCATGTAGTCAGCCAGGGTGCGGCGGCCGAATCCAGCAGTCCGACCCGTGATCGGAATGCGTCGTGCGCCATGTGTGGGTGCGGGTGCGGGCAATCTGTTCAAAAGCTCCTTGAACCGAACGTCAAGCTTGGCGTTGAAGGATTTCTCGAGTCCATCGATCTTGTCCACGGCGTTGGTGAGCTTGGTGTCAAACTCCCCTAGGCGCGTATCCACGTCTTCAGCGCGACTGACCAAGAGCGCGGAGAAGTGGGCATGTAGTTCTTCGTTCGTCATTGTGGCAGGGTTCCGCGAAGTATCTGTCATGGTTAGTCCTTAAAAATCACAGGTATATAGTACGGAAATATGGTGGAAGTCACGCGTAATCCGTCAAGAAATATACGAAGCTCTTACAAGTTCTTACCAAACAGCAGGAAAAGGCGAGGTGCAACCGCGAGGATCAGTGGGTCCAGAGATTGAACCAAGCGATTACCAGGAGTCGAGACACCGCACGTGGAGAATATCTGTGGAGCTCTGGGAAGGCTTAGCAAGGGAGGTTAGCAATTATCAAAACAGCAATGCAAAAGTTGAAAGAATGCTCAACGACGGTACTGTGCTGGTCCTAGGCTAGACCGTACTAGAGACGCGAGCCTAAATCACCAACGATGTCACGACGCGACACAACAAGCAATGTATGATGATATGGCACCCTGAAAAGCGAACCGAGATGCAGAAAATCACTATGATGGCGAGTGTCTAGAACTGATCTACGGGGTCTAAAAAGAGGTTAGCCCCAAAAAAAAATTCAAAATTTTTTATTTTGCTTCGGAAAGCGCGCCGGCGCCAAAAAATATCTCTATAGGCCGATGGAGAAAAGTGATCCCCGGGATCGAAAACTAGTATAGCCAGAAATTTTTTTCGGAGGCGGTTCCAGACGTATGACCGGACTCGGAGCTCGACACGGACTTTAGCTGAACACGGAAACAACAAAGAAGGAAAGTAAAAAGAAATAACGAGGAAACAATAACTCTACTCGGACTCGTACCACCCGATCTGATCGGATCGGTCCGGTAGGAAGGCGGTGGCGGAGTATTAGGGTTTATGGTGGTAGGGTATATGGCGGCGGAATATGGTGGCGGAATATGGTGGCGGTGATCGGCGAGTGTGGCGGTGACTACTATGATCAGAACTCGATACTCTAAGGGACGAGACACTAAGACCAGCAACTCGACGCGACGATGTAGACACAAATTCAACAATGCAAAAACTGAAAAGATAATGCAAGGCGTAGATTGGTTATGGGATGGACCTAAACTCTAATTGTGTTTTTGGCTTTTTCATGGGTTTATAGGTAAAAACAGATCTAATCTACGAAAAACAGTAAAATCTCACCGAGCAACCTGAAATCTGATACCACTTGATAGGGCAAAGGTGTCCGATCTTTCGATGAGATGATGATAATCGATTTGGTGGAGTTCGGGCTTGACGATCCGACTACACGTGCGAGCACGAGCGCCAATGCAATCGCTAGGCCAATCTCACGAGGTTACCGATCCTGCGAACACGATCACCGACAAGCGAGGTTCTTAATTCCTACACGAAATCGAGAACAAGTAAGAACCAATATTGCAATCAAGATATTGCCGATTAAGAGGAAAGATTTATTGAAGAGGTGGGATCACGAATAGGTGCGAGTACAAGAGGCCTCTCGACGCCGAGCCACATGGCGAAGTTGCGATTATGGCTAACTTAATGTCTAAACAAAATCCGAGTCTAGGGGTCGGCTATGGGAGTATTTAAGGGCGAAAAGGTGGGGTTTCGGCTAGCCATGGAAGTGGTGGCCGAATCCAACCCTAAAAGTCCTTTTCCCCTCAAATATGGACTCTAAAAAGTGGCTAATTAAAATCCTGCGAAAATTACATGGGCCTGGCCCAAAATAAAAGGTGTCGCAGCACCATATTAAGCTATGGACGAATTCGTAAAGTATTGATCTTGAATATTTCGTCCAAGCCTTCTTTCTTCATTATGGTGGCTTCAAAGTTCTGAAATCTTCATCCGTGGCCTTCTCTTGGATCATCACATGCTTGCTGTCATCTCCATGCATGGCCATGCTCCAATGCTTGTCCCTCTCATCCATGCTTGGTCCATCATTCCTAAGAGTAAGAAATACATCTGATTTAGGCAGCATCATATTCTCATCTATGTGAGGAATAGTTCCAAGAAACGAAAGTACCTGATAGTTAAGTTGTTTGGCACGAGATCTTGTGATGGGTCCTTGTATGTGTGTTGTTGTAGGTACACCGGTTGTATCAATAGAAGGGATGTCCACATCACTTACAAGATGATGATGGAGTATCGTCGAGGTCGACTCTTTTTCAAGAGGGGGGAGATGATGCTGCCCAACACATGGCGTTCACCATTGGTCCACATCATGATATGCCAAACATCCCAATCAAGGTGAACTCCTTCCATCTTTTGCCTTCCCTTGATCATTATTGGAATGGGATCCTACTTGAGCCAACTATCAATTGTATGACTAGGTCCATGACCGTGATGCCAAGCGGATGCGGCAAGGATGAACCAGGAGCCAAGACCCCCAAACATGAGGCCTGGAAGAGAAGACGCAAGAAGTTGCTGAAGCCAGATCGGAGTCTCCGGCCATCACATCGGAGTCTCCGGACCACACCGGAGTTTCCGGACCATCCTCCAGTCCGGCCCCAGGAACCAAGCCTGGGACAGTCTGAAGGCCCCTCCGGAGACGACATCGGAGATTGACCGGAGTCTCCGTCCAAACCGGAGTCTCCGGACCTCTACACCGGAGTCTCCGGACCGAGTGTATCGGTCATGCGCGCCTTAGGTTGGGCATGGCCCATGTAACACCCAGAACTCCCTGTTTATGCCTGTTTTACCCCTAGTGCGTGGCTGGCCTATATATATGCCCCCATCCCCATATTTAAACCCTAGGATGTAACAGATGATGAGTTGAGACTCATGGCTTAGGCCAAACTCTGGAAGGGAAGCCCCTCTCATTAGATTATCTATGAGTTGTATCAAGGCCTTCTTAATTGAAGTCGTCAAGGAGCTCTTCTAGTTCTTGATCTCTCCCATGTATGGATTCTAGTAGTGCTAGGTCTCTCCCCTTTGGGATTTTACTTGGTTGCTACTCTCTCCCTACGTGTGATTCTATGAAGAGCTTGCCAATCTCTTGCAAGGGATTCTACCTTTGGTCTCTCCCTTTGTGATTCTATTGGGTTGGTGGTTCGGGCCAACCAGAGCAAACCGATTTGGGTGTGGTGTGCGTTTGTATCTTCGATTTCCCTCTCGTGTTCATCGTGTTCTTCGCTCTACTCCCCCAAATCCCCTCGAATCTATGAAGATCGGGCCACAAAAGTGGTTGTAAGCCACATCAAGTTTCTTCATTGCTTGGGCGCGCTTGTCGATGTCCATGTTGATGCGGTCATGAAGAGGAAGAGGTAGGATGTCGAGCGCGGTGAGAGGCTCGAATCCATAGACGATCATGAACGGGCTCCTCATGGTTGTGGAGTGTTTGGCGTGGTTGTAGGCGAACTCGGCATGGGGAATGCATTCCTCCCAATCCTTAAGGTTCTTCTTGATCAACACGCGGAGTAACGTTCCGAGGCTCCGGTTGACAACCTCGGTTTGTCCATCAGTTTGGGGATGTGATGCGGAAGAGAATAGTAGTTTGATACCGAGCTTTACCATGAGTGTCTTCCAAAAGTAGCTCATGAATTTGACGTCGTGGTCGGAGACGATCGTGCGAGGTACACCGTGTAGCCGAATTATTTCCCTGAAAATCAGATTTGCTACATGTGAAGCATCATCGGTCTTGTGACACGGAATGAAATGTTCCATTTTGGAAAAACGATCCACTACAACCAATATAGAATCGTTGCCATGTTTAGATCTAGGTAGTCCTAACACAAATTCCATGCTAATGTCCGACCAAGGTGCATGAGGAATAGACAATGGCATGTAAAGACCAAGAGGGTTAGACTTAGACTTAGCTTGGACGCATGTAGTGCATCGTTGGACGTGGCGTTCCATGTCGCGCTTCATCTTTGGCCAAAAGTAGTGGGTGGAAAGCATGTCATATGTCTTGTCACGGCCAAAGTGACCCATAAGGCCTCCACCATGGGATTCTTGATGAAGCAAAATTTGGAGAGACGACTTCGGAATGCAAATCTTGTTTTGTTTGAAAAGAAAACCCTTATGCAAATAGAAATCATCAACCCCTTTGTCTATTGAACACTTTGCAAAAATTGATCCAAAGAATGGATCGGAAGCGTACAAAGATTTGATGTCATCAAGACCCAAAACATTTACTTCGAGTCGCGTAAGAAGGCTTGTGTTTTTGCGAGACAAGGCATCCGCTACTACATTTTCTTTGCCCTTCTTGTACTTGACAATGTAAGGAAAAGACTCCATGAACTCAACCCATTTGGCGTGCCTTTTCCTCAAATTGGCTTGACCTTTAAGATATTTCAACGAATCATGGTCGAAATGGATGATAAATTCTTTGGGCCAAAGGTAATGTTGCCACACTTGAAGGACACGAACCAAGGCAAAAAGCTCTTTGTCATAAATTGGATAGTTAAGGCGTGCGCCATCAAGTTTCTCGCTATGGTATGCAACATGACGCCCATTTTGCATAAGGACGCCTCCAATGCCAATTCCACTAGCGTCACACTCGATCTCAAAAGTTTTTGTGAAATCCAGTAAAGCGAGGAGTGGTGCTGATGTGGACATCCCTACTATTGAAACAACCGTTGTACCTACAGCAACACACATACAAGGACCCATCACAAGATCTCGTGCCAAACAACTTAACTATCAGGTACTTTCGTTTCTTGGAACTTGATGTGGACATCCCTACTATTGATACAACCATTGTACCTACAGCAACACACATACAAGGACCCATCACAAGATCTCGTGCCAAACAACTTAACTATCAGGTACTTTCGTTTCTTGGAACTATTCCTCACATACATGAGAATATGATGCTGCCTAAATCAGATATATTTCTTACTCTTAGGAATGATGGACCAAGCATGGATGAGAGGGACAAGCATTGGAGCATGGTCATGCATGGAGATGGCAGCAAGCATGTGATGATCCAAGAGAAGGCCACAGATGAAGATTTCAGAACTTTGAGGCCACCATAATGAAGAAAGAAGGCTTGGACGAAATATTCAAGATCAATACTTTACGAATTCGTCCATAGCTTAATATGGTGCTGCGACACCTTTATTTTGGGCTAGGCCCATGTAATTTTCGCAGGATTTTAATTAGCCACTTTTAGAGTCCGTATTTGAGGGGAAAAGGACTTTTAGGGTTGGATTCGGCCACCACTTCCATGGCTGGCCGAAACCCCACCTTTTCGCCCTTAAATACGCCCCATAGCCGAACCTCTAGACTCGGATTTTGTTTAGACATTAAGTTAGCCATCATAGAAACTTCGCCAAGGCTCGAGCGTCGCAGAGGCCTCTTGTACTTCGCACCTATTCAGTATCCCACCTCTTCAATAAAGCTTTCCTCTTAATCCGCAATATCTTGATTGCAATATTGGTTCTTACTTGTTCTCGATTTCAGGTAGGAATTAAGACCGTCGCTGGTCAGGCTGATCGTGTTCACGCAGGATCGGTAACCTCCAGGAGATTGGCCTAGCGATTGCATCGGCGCTCGTGCTCGCACGTGTAGTCGGATCGTCAAGCCCGAACTCCACCAAATCGATTATCGCCATCTCATCGAAAGATCGGACACCTTTGCCCTATCAAGTGGTATCAGATTTCAGGTTGCTCGGTGAGATTTTACTGTTTTTCATAGATTAGATCTGTTTTTACCTATAACCCACGAAAAAGCCAAAAACACAGTTAGAGTTTAGATCCATCCCATAACCAATCTACGCCTCGCATTATCTTTTCAGTTTTTGCATTGTTGAATTTGTGTCTACATCGTCGCGTCGAGTTGCTGGTCTTAGTGTCTCGTCCCTTAGAGTTTCGAGTTCTGATCATACTAGTCACCGCCACACTCGCCGATCACCGCCACCATATTCCTCCACCATATTCCGCCGCCATATACCCAGCCACCATAAACCCTAATACTCCGCCACCGCCTTCCTACCGCGACACACATCCGATCAGTTTTCCTGCCGCGGTACGAGTCCGAGTAGAGTTACTGTTTCCTAGTTATTTCTTTTGACTTTCCTTCTTTGTTGTTTCCGTGTTCAGCTAAAAGTCCGTGTCGCGCTAAGAGTCCGGTCGTAAGTCCAGAAGGAAAAAAAAATTCTGGCTATACTATTTTTCGACCCCGGGGATCACTTTTCTCCATCGGCCATTATAGCAATATTTTTTTGGCGTCCGCGCGCTTTCCGGAGCAAAATAATAAATTTCGAAAAAAAATTTTGGGGCTAACCTATTTTTAGACCCCGTAGATCAATTCTAGACACTCGCCATCATAGTGATTTTTCACCTCTCGGCTCGCTTTTCAGGGTGCCATATCATCATACAGTGCTTGTTGTGTCGCGTCGTGAGATCGTTGGTGATCTAGACTCGTGTCTCTAGTACGGTCTAGCCTAGGACCAGCACAGTACCGTCGTTGAGCATTCTTTCAACTTTTGCATTGCTGTTTTGATAATTGCTAACCCCCATTTCTAAGACTTCCCAGAGCTCCACAGATACTCTCCACGTGCGGTGTTTCGACTCCTGGTTATCGCTTGGTTTAATCTCTGGACCCACTAATCCTCGTGGTTGCACATCGCCTTTTCCTGCTGTTTGGTAAGAACTTGTAAGAGCTTTGTATATTGCTTGACGGATTACGCGTGATTTCCACCATATTTCCGTACTATATACCTGTGCTTTTTAAGGACTAACCATGACAGATACTTCATGACCGCCGCAATGACGAACGAAGAACTACATGCCCACTTCTCCGCTCTTGGTCACTGTACCGAAGACGTGGATACGCCTCGGGGAGTTTGACACCAAGCTCACCAACGCCGTGGACAAGATCGATGGACTAGAGAAATCCTTCAACGCCAAGCTTGACGTTCGGTTCAAGGAGCTTCTGAACCGATTGCCCGCACCCGCACCGACATGGCGACGGCGCATTCCGATCATGGTCGGATGCTGGTTTATTGCCGCCGCACTCTGCTGCGGCCAGCGTTCCTCGAGACTTCGCGCGGTCTGCTGCGACATTGAGACGGGACGACGGGTACTACTACCCGACGACGATCTGTTTGACGAGGTTGAACAACCTCCACGGTACTGCTGGTCGTCCCGACATTACTACCGCAACGCCCACCCAAGACGTGATGATGATCATGTTGCAAAGCTTAAATTAAATATTCCATCTTTTGAGGGTAAATATAATCCTGATGCATATCTTACATGGGAGATGGAAGTAGAACAACGTTTTGCCTGCTTAAAATATCCTGAGAATATGCGTGTTAGTGCTGCTACATGTGAATTTACTAAATTTGCTTCCCTTTGGTGGTCTGAGTATTGTCGTTTAAATCCTACTACTATTCCTAGTACTTGGACTGCTTTAAAAACAGCTATGCGTGTTCGTTTTGTACCTCCCACTTATCAACGTGATTTACTAAAGAATCTGACACGCTTAGAGCAAGGAAAAAATTATGTAGAAGAGTATTATCAGGAATTGCAAACGGGGATGGTTAGGTGTGGTCTTGTTGAATCTAATGAACAAATGCTTGCACGTTTCTTTGGTGGATTAAACAAGGACATTCAGCACATATTAGATTATAAGGAATATAATTCTATCACTGCTTGTTTCATCTTGCTTGCAAAGTCGAACGTGAAGTGCAGGATCGCCAAACACCATGGAGGAGGACTAATAATTAGTGGTCGCACATCCACTTGGACATCCCGACAATCAACCTCCTCGTGATTCTCGGCTACTACCACATCCAAGGCCACCACAAGATTTCCAGCTTCTCCACCATCATCCAATGCTCCTGCTCGTAGTGCATCTTCTATGGCTTCCACGGGTAAGACAAAGGATATACAATGCCGCAAGTGCTGGGGTTTTGGTCATATTGAGAGACAGTGCACAACACAACGTGTGATGATGGTGCGCGAAGATGGTCAATACGATTCAGCGAGTGACTTTGATGAAGATACACTAGCCCTTATTTCTGCTCGAGATGGAGACAATTCTGATGCTGATGAAGAGCCAGAGGTAATACGCGTGCATTTTACTATTGGTACATATTCTGATTTTGTTGATTGTGATGTTGTACCTATGCAAGCTTGTTCTTTGTTACTTGGTAGACCATGGCAATTTGATAGAGAATCTGTTCATAATGGTAAAACTAATCACTATTCTCTTATGCATGATGGAAAGAAAATTGGTCTAAAACCTATGACTCCCGAACAAATTTTAAAAGATGATCTTGCTAGAGCTAGTACAGCTAAAACTGAGGAGAAAAATAAAAGTGAGAATCAGATTGTTGCTGCAGATTTTATACCACCAAAGAACACTAAATCTGATTCTACACATGCTACTGAAATTCGTTTGAAGAGTCCATGTATGCTTGCAAATAAAATTGATATTGCTGAACTAGATGTAAACAATACTCAATGTTATGCAATTGTCTGCAAAGAGGTTTTGTTTTCATTTGAGGATAAGCCTCCTTCTTTGCCACCCGCTGTTGCTAACCTTTTGCAGGAATATGAGGACGTCTTTCCCGCTGAGTTGCCACCAGGACTACCTCCTATTAGAGGAATTGAGCATCAAATTGATCTAATTCCTGGTGCCACGTTGCCCAACCGCGCGCCATATAGAACCAATCCAGAGGAGACAAAGGAGATACAATGCCAAATTCAGGAACTACTCGACAGAGATCATATTCGTGAGTCCCTTAACCCTTGTGCCGTTCCTATTATTTTGGTACCTAAGAAAGATGGTTCTTCGCGCATGTGTACTGATTGTAGAGCTATCAATAATATTACTATTCGATATCATCATCCTATTCCACGTTTAGATGACATGCTTGATGAATTGAGTGGCTCTACCATGTTTTCTAAAGTTGATTTGCGTAGTGGTTACCACCAGATTCGTATGAAATTAGGAGATGAATGGAAAACAGTATTTAAAACTAAGTTCGGTTTATATGAGTGGTTAGTAATGCCGTTTGGTTTAACTAATGCACCTAGCACTTTCATGAGATTAATGAACGAAGTTTTACGTGCTTTCATTGGACGTTTTGTGGTAGTATACTTTGATGATATTCTGATTTATAGCAAATCTTTAGAGGATCATTTGGACCATTTACGTGCTGTTTTCAATGCTTTACGAGATGCACGTTTGTTTGGTAACCTTGAGAAGTGCACCTTTTGCACCAATAGAGTTGCGTTTCTTGGCTATGTTGTTACATCACAGGGTATTGAAGTGGATCCAGCCAAGATTGAAGCTATTGAGAATTGGCCGCAACCCAAGACGGTCACACAAGTGAGGAGTTTTCATGGCCTCGCTGGTTTTTATAGGCGCTTTGTCAAAGACTTTGGATCAATTGCCGCGCCGCTGAATGAGCTTACCAAGAAGGATGTGCCCTTTGTTTGGGGCGATGCACAACAGAGCCTTCGTCATATTAAAAGATAAGCTAACACATGCTCCTTACTCCAACTTCCCGATTTTACTAAGACTTTTGAGCTTGAATGTGATGCTAGTGGAATTGGTTTGGGAGGGTGTTATTACAAGAGGAAAACCATTGCATATTTTAGTGAGAAATTGAGTGGGGCTAGCCTGAACTATTCTACTTATGATAAAGAATTATATGCGTTGGTTCGGACACTAGAAACTTGGCAACATTACCTATGGCCTAAAGAGTTTGTTATTCATTCTGATCATGAATCTTTGAAGCATATTCGTAGTCAAGCTAAGTTGAATCGTCGTCATGCAAAGTGGGTTGAATTTATTGAGTCTTTTCCTTATGTTATCAAACACAAAAAGGGTAAAGATAATATTATTGCTGATGCTTTGTCACGCCGTTATGCTTTGTTATCTCAACTTAATATTTGGATTAGAAACTATTAAGGAACAATATGTGCATGATGCTGAATTTAAAGATGTGTTGCAGAATTGTAGAGATGGTAGAACTTGGAACAAGTTCGTCTTCAATGATGGATTTGTGTTCCGTGCTAACAAACTATGCATTCGGATAGCTCGTTGTCTTTTGTTTTACGGAGGCATGGAGGAGGATGGATGGGACACTTTGGTGTCAAGAAGGCGGAGGATGTTCTTCTTGCACACTTCTTTTGGCCACGTGTCGTCGAGATGTTGAGAGATTTGGCACGCCGCACTACTTGTCAAAAGCTAAGTCTCGCCTTAATCCACATGGTTTATATATGCCTCTTCCTGTTCCTAGTGTTCCTTGGGAGGATATTTCTATGGACTTTGTTTTGGGATTGCCACGAACACGAAGGGGAGGGATAGTATTTTTGTTGTTGTGGATCGGTTTTCTAAGATGGCACACTTTATTCCTTGTCATAAAACGGATGATGCTGCGCATATTGCTGATTTGTTCTTTCGTGAAATTGTTCGTTTGCATGGTGTGCCAAATACTATTGTCTCTGATCGTGATACTAAATTTCTTAGCCACTTTTGGAGATGTTTATGGGCTAACTTGGGGACTAAATTGCTCTTTAGTACTACATGTCATCCCCAAACTGATGGTCAAACTGAAGTAGTAAATAGAACTTTGTCTACTATGTTACGAGCTGTTTTAAAGGAGAACTTAAAATTGTGGGAAGAGTGTTTACCTCATATAGAATTTGCTTATAATCGTTCATTGCATTCTACCACAAAGATGTGCCCATTTGAGATTGTGTATGGTTTTGTTCCTCGTGCACCTATTGATTTATTGCCTTTACCTTCTTGATTGCAACATAATTTGGATGCTACACAACGCGTTGAAATGATATTAAACTTGCATAAGACTACTAAAGATAACATTGAACACATGAATGCTAAGTATAAACTTCTTTGGGGATAAAGGGAGAAAGCATGTTGTGTTTGATGTTGGCGATCTTGTTTGGTTACATTTGCGTAAAGATCGTTTTCTGATTTACGCAAGTCTAAGTTAATGCCACGTGATGCTGGTCCCTTTAAGGTGTTAGAAAATCAATGATAATGCATATAAACTTGAGTTGCTGCAGACTTTGGTGCAGTTAGTCCTACATTTAACATTGCAGATTTGAAGCCTTACTTTGGTGAGGAAGATGAGATTGCGTCGAGGCGACTTCAATTCAAGAAGGGGAGCATGATGTGGACATCCCTACTATTGATACAACCATTGTACCTCTGACAACACACATACAAGGACCCATCACAAGATCTCGTGCCAAACAACTTAACTATCGTGTACTTTCGTTTCTTGGAACTATTCCTCACATACATGAGAATATGATGCTGCCTAAATCAGATATATTTCTTACTCTTAGGAATGATGGACCAAGCATGGATCAGAGGGACAAGCATTGGAGCATGGTCATGCATGGAGATGGCGACAAGCATGTGATGAGCCAAGAGAAGGCCACATATGAAGATTTGAACTTTGAGGCCACCATAATGAAGAAAGAAGGCTTGGACGAAATATTCAAGATCAATACTTTACGAATTCGTCCATAGCTTAATATGGTCTCGCGACACCTTTATTTTGGGCCAGGCCATGTAATTTTCGCATGATTTTAATTAGCCACTTTTAGAGTCCGTATTTAAGGAAAAGGACTTTTAGGGTTGGATTCGCCACCACTTCCATGGCTGGCGAATCCCACATTTTCGCTTCTTAAATCACGCCCATAGCGAACCTCTAGACTCGGATTTTGTTTAGACATTAAGTTAGCCATAGTCGCAACTTCGCCAAGGCTCGAGCGTCATGAGGCCTCTTGTACTGCACCTATTCGTGATCCCACCTCTTCAATAAAGCTTTCCTCTTAATCCGCAATATCTTGATTGCAATATTGGTTCTTACTTGTTCTCGATTTGGTAGGAATTAAGACCCTCATGGTCGGTGATCGTGTTCACGCAGGATCGGTAACCTCCAGGAGATTGGCCTAGCGATTGCATTGGCGCTCGTGCTCGCACGTGTAGTCGGATCGTCAAGCCCGAACTCCACCAAATCGATTATCGCCATCTCATCGAAAGATCGGACACCTTTGCCCTATCAAGTGGTATAGCTCTGTTCGTCTTTTGTTGTTACAGGAGGCGCATGGAGGAGGATTTGATGCAGCCCGTCCTCCGACCGCTACTACATCTACTCCCACGAGCTACCCAAATGGACCCATGACTCGTGCCCGAGCCAAGCTCCTTCAAACTAAGGTGAACTCGCTCCTCTCCTTGTGTGACTTCGACACCCCCTTGGATGGCTTGCTACTTCACGCAAACTCATGCATCATCAGTGCAAGAAGCCACCGATCGCCAGAGCAAGCGGTACTACCGGTTGGGACGACCGTACTACCGCTCAAGCGGACCTACCGCCTCCTCCTAGCTTCGCCACAGAAGCACTACCCCATGCCCAGGGCATAGCGGTACTACGGTCCTAGAATACAGGTGGCAGTACTACCGCCTCCTCCTACTGGCGCCTCCGGCGGAAGCTCCAGGCCCTCAAGCGGTACTACCGCTCGAGCGGTACTACCGATTACTGGGTACTCACCGGTTGCCGACGACCGGGTCTGCCTCGATCTCGATCACTTAAGTTCGGCCCTGTGCCTTGTAACCCAACCTATCATTTATCTCTTCATTCCGAAACTACCCCTGTTTTGTGGCTGGACTATATATAGCCCCCACCCTCTATTGTAAACGCTTAGACTTGGATAATAATAGATATTAAGGAACCCCTTTGAGGACTTGTATCTATTGGTCTCATGCTCCTACCAAGGAGCACCGGATTATCCACCCCCCTCTTGGATCTTGCCTAGTGCGTTCAAGTTGTACAAGGCCTTGGGTTCTCGGTTTCTCGCCCCCAAGTCGTCAAGGTCTCACCAAGCACCTCATCCCCCGTTGTTGGCGTGGAGAGCGAGCTTCGCCCAACACCGATCCTAGGGATTATGTTGGACCGGTTGCCACCGGCGTGAGGAGTAGGCGTGTATCGTGTTTTGGTGTGTGTGTGTTCGTGGTTTTCATCGCCTTCCCCGATTTCATACCCGACCACCTCTCTTCCCCTCGTTCCTCGTGGAATTCGTGAAAGATCGGGCCAACCCCAGGGTTACCCCATAACAGGATTGATGGGACACTTTGGTGTCAAGAAGACGGAGGATGTTCTTGCTGCACACTTCTTTTGGCCACGTATGCGTCGGGATGTTGAGAGATTTGTGGCACGCTGCACTACTTGTCAAAAAGCTAAGTCTCTCCTTAATCCACATGGTTTATATATGCCTCTTCCTGTTCCTAGTGTTCCTTGGGAGGATATTTCTATGGACTTTGTTTTGGGATTGCCACGAACACAGAAGGGGAGGGATAGTATTTTTTTTTTGTGGATCGGTTTTCTAAGATGGCACACTTTATTCCTTGTCATAAAACGGATGATGCTGCGCATATTGCTGATTTGTTCTTTCGTGAAATTGTTCGTTTGCATGGTGTGCCAAATACTATTGTCTCTGATCGTGATACTAAATTTCTTAGCCACTTTTGGAGATGTTTATGGGCTAAGTTGGGGACTAAATTGCTCTTTAGTACTACATGTCATCCCCAAACTGATGGTCAAACTGAAGTAGTAAATAGAACTTTGTCTACTATGTTACGAGCTGTTTTAAAGGAGAACTTAAAATTGTGGGAAGAGTGTTTACCTCATATAGAATTTGCTTATAATCGTTCATTGCATTCTACCAAAAAGATGTGCCCATTTGAGATTGTGTATGGTTTTGTTCCTCGTGCACCTATTGATTTATTGCCTTTACCTTCTTCGGTGCAACATAATTTGGATGCTACACAACGCGTTGAAATGATATTAAACTTGCATAAGACTACTAAAGATAACATTGAACACATGAATGCTAAGTATAAACTTGCTGGGGATAAAGGGAGAAAGCATGTTGTGTTTGATGTTGGCGATCTTGTTTGGTTACATTTGCGTAAAGATCGTTTTCCTGATTTACGCAAGTCTAAGTTAATGCCACGTGCTGGTCCCTTTAAGGTGTTAGAAAATCAATGATAATGCATATAAACTTGAGTTGCATGCGGACTTTGGTGCAGTTAGTCCTACATTTAACATTGCAGATTTGAAGCCTTACTTTGGTGAGGAAGAGGAGATTGCGTCGAGGCGACTTCAATTCAAGAAGGGAGCATGATGTGGACATCCCTACTATTGATACAACCATTGTACCTACAGCAACACATACAAGGACCCATCACAAGATCTCGTGCCAACAAACATCTTAACGATCATGTACTGTCGTTTCTTGGAACTATTCCTCACATACATGAGAATATGATGCTGCCTAAATCAGATATATTTCTTACTCTTAGGAATGATGGACCAAGCATGGATGAGAGGGACAAGCATTGGAGCATGGTCATGCATGGAGATGGCAGCAAGCATGTGATGAGCCAAGAGAAGGCCACATATGAAGATTTCAGAACTTTGAGGCCACCATAATGAAGAAAGAAGGCTTGGACGAAATATTCAAGATCAATACTTTACGAATTCGTCCATAGCTTAATATGGTGCTGCGACACCTTTATTTTGGGCCAGGCCCATGTAATTTTCATGATTTTAATTAGCCACTTTTTAGAGTCCGTATTTGAGGGAAAAGGACTTTTAGGGTTGATTCGCCACCACTTCCATGGCTGGCGAAACCCCACCTTTTCGCCCCTTAACACGCCCATAGCCGAACCTCTAGACTCGGATTTTGTTTAGACATTAAGTTAGCCATAGTCGCAACCTTGCCAAGGCTCGAGCGTTCCAGAGGCCTCTTGTACTTCGCGCCTATTCAGGATCCCACCTCTTCAATAAAGCTTTCCTCTTAATCCGCAATATCTTGATTGCAATATTGGTTCTTACTTGTTCTCGATTTTAGGTAGGAATTAAGACCCTCGCTGGTCAGGCTGATCGTGTTCACGCAGGATCGGTAACCTCCAGGAGATTGGCCTAGCGATTGCATTGGCGCTCGTGCTCGCACGTGTAGTCGGATCGTCAAGCCCGAACTCAACCAAATCGATTATCGCCATCTCATCGAAAGATCGGACACCTTTGCCCTATCATCCACTCATCACCCTCGGCCATGCGTATCAATAGGCAAAGGCAAGCACGGCCCCACCATGATATAATCCTATGATTTCGAAAGCATTTCAATTCCCGACATGTTGCATACGATTCTACTGTGGTCTTTTATCGATAGGTAGAGTATCCTATCTATTGCATTACTCCTTTGAGCTTATATTACCTGATCCACTGCTCCTAGCATAACTAGGTTTGGCTTGTGTGCACTGCTAGAGCTTATATCTGTGTCCTGCTTAGCCATGCATAACTGTTGAGTCTGGTCCATCCAAATGATGTATCAGATGCAGATAATCTAGTATGACAGGAGAACGTGATGAAATGAGAGCAATGAGATGAGATTAAACATGCTAAGGCTTGTATGGGAGGCCACAGTGGGATGTGATTTTTCTAGTATAATGCTCGCCACCCTTAGGACCCTAGGTTCTTGCCTCTTGAACCAAGATGAGCGTACAACCACACAGGGTAAATGGGGACCCCATGATTGACTAACTTGCCTAGTAGATTCAATGAGTCACATAGTTCGGGTGTTCCATTCGACATACGCATTGAAAATGTTTTTGAAAGAGGAGGTGAAAGAGGTGCATTCATACATATAGGGAAGCATGGACCGGGTTGCTTAGGGTTGATGGCGCCCCTGGTAAACCAACCTCGCCTCACATCTTTAAGTACTGACTTCGGAATTTGACCCGTTACGGCGAAACAATACTTATTGCGTGACTCATGGTCTCGGCGAAAGCAAGGTAAAGGTCGTGTCCAACCACACCCTCTGCCGGCCTTCCAAGGAAGAGGGCTAATCATTGTGGCATTAAGTGTCGGTTGGTACGTGTGGGTAAAGTTGTACACCCCTGCAGGGTAATAATCTTTCGGAAAGCCGTCTCCACGGTTATGGACGACTTGGGAACGGATGGGAGATCATAGAGAACATGAACCTAATTGTAAAACTTGGCAACTAATGTTTGTTAAGGATGCTTCCTCATGGGTACGAGGGGGGTGATCCTAGTTCAGGAGATGATGATGATTCGGTGGATATCAAAAGATGATGATCAATACTTTGGAGATGTCGATCTCTTATCTCCTTTTAAAATATTCTGAGTAGACGAGTTTCTCATCTCTCTTGTTTTACAAATAAAGATGGCTTTATGCAAAACAACTCCACCAGCCAGAAGTCTTGCGGAGTACACCCTGTACTCACCCTTGCTTTGTTGATACTTTTGGCAGAATAAGTGCTCCCCTGAAGATAAGTTCCGTACTACCTCGACATCGACGAGTAGCTTGGGGTTCCCGGCCGGCAGCCTGGAATCTATGGGCTGGGACGTCATCGTTATGCTTCAGGCCTCTTAGGCCATTTGTTAAGTTTGCTATACTTAATAGCATAATTTGCCTTCCATTGTTTGATGTTTGTGGTCAGTGACCTCTGCTTGTAATAATTTGGTTCTCTGCCCAGTGAGCTTGCTGTAATAAATTTTGTGTCGTAGGGTCACTGTTGTGTTACCGATTCTTCACTGGATATTCTCGAGTTCAAGGTTAAGCTTATGTCGGAGGTGCAGGATTTGTTTAGCCTCGATCCTGTGGGTGTCACAGGTTTTGGTATCGAGGCAAGATCACCGTAGGAAAACCTTGCTATTGGTCGATGTTGAGTCTAGTGTTTGTGAAAACTATTTAAAAAGCTGAAAAGTATTTGCGAAAACTCTAGTATGCTTATTTTACTCCTTATCCAGTTTCGCTCTAACTCTGGGTCATCTTATCTTGTATTGACTTTGGAAAAGTTTTATTATCTCTTCTAATCCTTCAAAACGTAGGTGCCTTCTGGGCATGACGTTTCAAAGCCAGTTGACCAAGTGTTGAGTTCTCTAGAGTTGTGTGTGTTGTGAATTCCATGTTCCCCTTGCTGATGCAGCCCGTCCTACGAACGCTACTACATCTACTCCCACGAGCTCCCCAAGTGGACCCATGACTCGAGCCCGAGCCAAACTCCTACAAGCTAAGGTGAACTCGCTCCTCTCCTTGTGTGACTTCGATACACCCTTGGATGGCCTGCTACTTCATACGCATACCTTGTGCATCATCAGGTACGAAGAGAAGGACCCAGCGAACGGAGGAGCACCGGTGAAGAAGCCAAATACCTCTCCAAATGATACTACGGAATGGCGGTACTACCTCCCGCGGCTATCACTTCTACTACCGCTCCCAATGACAGCGAACAAAAAGCCAAATACTCTCTGTCTCCAGCGGTACTACCGGATCTGGAACCGGTACTACTGTCTGCACTATCACTTCTACCGCTCCCCACTGAAGACGCCAACGGAAGTCCCAGGGCGGCAAGCGGTACTACCAGACCCGGAAGCGGTACTACCGGTTGACCGGTACTACTGGACGTGCGTGAACCTGATCGTGTTAAGTCGGCCCAGCGCCCTGTAACCCTCTCTATATTTAGCTATTTGTTCCTAAAATACCCCTGTTTATGTGGTTGGCCTATAAATAGCCCCCACCCTCTATTGTAAACCCTAGACTTGGATAATAGTAGATTAAGGACACCCCTTTGAGGATATTTCATCTATTGGTCTCATGCTCCTACCAAGGAGCACCCTATTATCCACCCTCCTCTTGGATCTTGCCTAGTGCGTTCAAGTTGTACAAGGCCTTGGGTTCTCGGTTTCTCGCCCCCAAGTCGTCAAGATCTCATCAAGCATCTCGCCCCCGTTGTTGGTCGTGGAGAGAGAGCTTCGCCCAACACCGATCCTAGGGATTATGTTGGACCGGTTGCCACCGGCGTGAGTTATCGGCGTGTATCGTGACTTGTGTGCGTGTGTTCATGGTTTTCATCCCTTCTTCCCCCGTCCACCGCTTTCCCCTCGTTTCCCGTGAGATTCGTGAAAGATCGGGCCACCCCAAGGGGTTACCCCATAACATATTGGTATCAAGAGCAAGGTTGATCACGAATTTCCCCCCAAATTTTCTTTTATCCCCCTTAAAATCGAAAATCCCACCAAAAAGAGCCCCAATTTGCCTTCGGATCGATCTTTGGATTTGGTGAGTTTTTCGTGGTTTTGGTCCATAGATCTGTTGCTTTTGGAGTCGATCTATAGCCCTCTTTGGTTTCTAGCCCAGCCTTTCGGTCAGATTACCACGAATTTGAGGTTTTTGTCAAGTGGATCTCGTTCTTGTTCTGCCAGTACTACGGTCACAAGTGATTCTACCCCGGTACTACCGGTCGTACCTGGCGGTACTACCGCGCGACACAGAAAGTTTTTCTTCTTCTCTTGACGCCTCAACTTCGTTTGCTGACTTTCCCTCTTTAACTTATTCGTGTTTCGCGTGTTTGTCGCCATTTTAACACAAGCTTCCGCATCAAAGTCACACGCGCTCAACGACACCGCGACACTCGACCATCATCCCCACCAATGGTTGCAAGTCGTCAACAATACCAAAGGCATAACTTGCGCCACCTTGACAGCCCCATATCTTCCTTTGTGTGTATCTATCCTATGAGAGCAACTCATTTTGTGTTTGTCTAAGCATTGTGCACTTGCCTTTGGAAAGTGAGAGTGTGAGGCCAAATACAAAAGTTAACATAGTAGCATAGAAAGGGAGAAAAAGGAAAAGAATCAAAAAAAAAGAAGAAAAAAAAAAAGAAAGATACATAGTCTCCCAATACAAAGAGAATACCAAGCTTGTAAGCCAAACAGAGAGAAGAAAGAGCGCACCAAGGCAAGTGCACAAATCTGTTGCTTATCCTCTTTTGGCAAACAAGTTGTGGTCTCTCCTTGAGTTGGCACGACAACCGAGCGTAGTCTTCGTTAGGATCTTTTGTGCTCATTTTCATAGTCGTGCTAACCCCGTTTTTCTCCACGTGTGCGTTTTTACGTGTTTTTGTAGATCGTATCCTTTTGCTTTTGATCTTTGGTTCTTTACCACTTAGAACAATAACCTTTTGCTTGGATCATTTCGTTTGGTTTTCCACAATCCTAACCTTCCACCAAAAGCTTTTGAGAGTTGTAGCATATGTGTGTGTGAGTTTCTTTACCATTTCACTTTGCACGATGTTCGCTCCTTTGTGTGGCAATTGGTTTGATATAATCTCCAAGGTGAGGTAAAAGGCTAAACTCTACGCACCCTTATTCTCCATATACAACCCTTGTCGGCTTTGCATCATGGAAAGGAATGGCGAGCCGTCCCAACCACCACCACCTCCGGAGGACGACACACAATACATGACAAGATGGGACCATTGGAAGGTCCGAGGAGAATTCAACTACCGTTGTGAAGCTCTTGAGCGGCGCCAAGATGAACAATTTAGCGAAGCTCGCGTGGAGTTCAAGAACATCGACAACCGCTTCGAAGAAGTCCGAGGCCAAATGCATGCCATGCAACACAACCTCGGTCATCAAAATGAAGCTCTTGGTTGTGCCCTCGCCTCAACGGATGAGAAGCTTCAACGCCTCATTGATGGGCTCGCAAGGCCACGCTCGCGTGACTCAAACTCATCTCGGCACTCCTCAAGTGAATCAAGTGCACCTCGCCGTCACGCTTCAAGGCACCGGGATGGACCCGTTCTTCAATCCATGAGCTCTTCTCAAGCGGTATCATCTCCGCGACACGCCTCCACGTCAAGCTATGATGGTGACCTCTCCGCAAGACCTCCAAGACGTGAAGCGAAACGGCCACAACCAAGGGCACTTGTGCTTCAACAAGAGCAACCTCACATGGACCACCAAGCCCATCGCCGTCGGCATGTTCTTTCAACAACAAGTGAAGCATCCGAAGAGGACGAACAAGATCACCGTCGACGTGAAGCACTCGAAGATCCACCAAGGCGTCATCATCGACATGATCGTCAATGCCGGCAAGATGATCAACATGACGAGCCTCCTCCACATCAAGAAGGACAACAGCCCATTGCACATGCGGCTAGACGCTCTCCTCGCCACATGGCGCAAGACAATGCTCCTCGGCATCAACCGCGACAAGAACAAGAGCAAGCTCCCCAAGCTCGTCGTAAGGATCATCAACCTCCTCCTCGTCCTCAACCACGCCAACAACACGAGCAAGCTCCCCAAGCTCGTCGTCAAAACCAAGTTCCACGACCAAACGCGGAACCTCAACAACCGCAAGAGCAACGCAACCATCACCAAGCAAGACATGAGAGCTCGGATGATGATGATGACCGCCAAAATCATGGCAACCGCCGCAACCGGAACCGCAATAGAGAACAAACTTTTGGCAAGCTCAAATTCACCATGCCCAAGTTCACCGGTTCCAATGAACCCGAAGAATATCTCTCGTGGGAACTCAAGGTTGACCAGATCTTCCGCATGCACAACTATAGCAATGAGAAGATGATGGCCATGGCATCCCTCGAGTTCGATGAGTATGCCAACCTTTGGTGGGAACAAGTTGATGTGGACATCCCTAACCGTTGTACCTACAGCAACACACATACAAGGACCCATCACAAGATCTCGTGCCAAACAACTTAACTATCAGGTACTTTCGTTTCTTGGAACTATTCCTCACATACATGAGAATATGATGCTGCCTAAATCAGATATATTTCTTACTCTTAGGAATGATGGACCAAGCATGGATGAGAGGGACAAGCATTGGAGCATGGCCATGCATGGAGATGGCAGCAAGCATTTGATGATCCAAGAGAAGGCCACGGATGAAGATTTCAGAACTTTGAGGCCACCATAATGAAGAAAGAAGGCTTGGACATAATATTCAAGATCAATACTTTACGAATTCGTCCATAGCTTAATATGGTGCTGCGACACCTTTATTTTGGGCCAGGCCCATGTAATTTTCGCAGGATTTTAATTAGCAACTTTTTAGAGTCCGTATTTGAGGGGAAAAGGACTTTTAGGGTTGGATTCGGCCACCACTTCCATGGCTGGCCGAAACCCCACCTTTTCGCCCTTAAATACTCCCCATAGCCGACCCTCCAGACTCGGATTTTGTTTAGACATTAAGTTAGCCATAGTCGCAACTTCGCCAAGGCTCGTGCGTCGCAGAGGCCTCTTGTACTTCGCACCTATTCAGGATCCCACCTTTTCAATAAAGCTTTCCTCTTAATCCGCGATATCTTGATTGCAATATTGGTTCTTACTTGTTCTCGATTTCAGGTAGGAATTAAGACCCTCGTTGGTGAGGCTGATCGTGTGCACGCAAGATCGGTAACCTCCAGGAGATTGGCCCAGCGATTGCATTTGCGCTCGTGCTCGCACGTGTAGTCGTGTTAAGGGGTAACCCTGGGGTTGGCCCGATCTTTCACGAATTCCACGAGGAACGAGGGGAAAGGGGGTGGTCGGGGGATGAAATCGAGGAAAGCGATGAAAACCACGATCACACTCACACCAAAACACGATACACGCCTACTCCTCACGCCGGTGGCATCCGGTCCAACATAATCCCTAGGATCGGTGTTGGGCGAAGCTCGCTCTCCACGCCAACAACGGGGGATGAGGTGCTTGGTGAGACCTTGACGGCTTGGGGGCGAGAAACCGAGAACCCAAGGCCTTGTACAACTTGAACACACTAGGCAAGATCCAAGAGGGGGGTGGATAATCCGGTGCTCCTTGGTAGGAGCATGAGACCAATAGATATAAGTCCTCAAAGGGTTTCCTTAATATCTATTATTATCCAAGTCTACCGTTTACAATAGAGGGTGGGGGCTATATATAGTCCAGCCACAAAACAGGGGTAGTTCAGAATGAAAAGGTAAATTATAGGTTGGGTAACAAGGCACAGGGCCGAACTGAGGCGATCAGGGTCTGGCAGGACCGGTAGTACCGGTGGTAACCGGTAGTACCGCTTCCGGAGCGGTAGTACCGCTTGAGGGCCTGGAGCTTCACGAGGCGCTTGTGGCGAAGTAGGGGCCAGAGTACTGCCACCGGTAGTACCGGCCAGGATTCTGTAGTACCGCTTGCTTCGGGGCGTGGAGTGGTGCTTCTGTGGCGGTAGGAGGAGGCAGAGGACCGCTTGGAGCAAGTAGTACGGTCGTCCCAACCGGTAGTACCGCTTATGTCTGGCAAGGATGGTGGCTTCTTCGCACTGATGATGCATGAGTTTGCGTGAAGTAGCAAGCCATCCAAGGGTGTGTCAAGTCACACAAGGAGAGGAGCGAGTTCACCTTAGTTTGAAGGAGTTTGGCTCGGCGCGAGTCATGGGTCCACTTGGGTAGCTCATGGGAGTAGATGTAGTAGCGAGGACGGGATGCATCGCCCCCTTGGGAAAGAGTCGTCCTCGACTCTTCAACTGTCACAACTTCCTCTTCGCCATGGTAGGGTGAGAGGTCCTTGACATTGAATGTCGATCTCACAAGATACTTCGATGTTGGTATATCGATCATATAGGCGTTGTTGTTGATCCTCTTTAGCACCTTGAATGGTCCATCGCCTCGTGGCTTTAGCTTGGAGTCGCGTTCCTTGGGGAAGCGGTATTTACTCAAGTGTATCCATACAAGGTCGCCCTCATCAAAGATCATCTCTTTCTTGGTCTTGTTTAGCCTTGATGCTTGGCGAAGGACTTGTTGCTCGATAGTAGCTCGTGTGTCTTCATGGAGTTTCATCATTGCTTGGGCACGCTTGACAACGTCCATATTGGCACGTTCATGAAGTGGAAGTGGAAGGATATCGAGCGCGGTGAGGGGCTCGAAGCCATAGACGATCATGAACGGGCTCCTCATGGTGGTGGAGTGCTTGGCGCGGTTGTAGGTGAACTCGACGTGTGGAATGCATTCCTCCCAGTCTTTAAGGTTCTTCTTTATCAACACCCGGAGAAGTGTGCCAAGACTTCGATTGACGACCTCGGTTTGTCCATCGGTTTGAGGATGCGAGGCGGACGAGAAGAGGAGCTTGATGCCGAGCTTGGCCATGAGGGTCTTCCAGAAGTAGCTCATGAATTTTACGTAGCGGTCGGAGACGATTGTTCTTGGCACACTGTGTAGCCGAATTATTTCCCTGAAAAACAAATTTGCTACATGTGAAGCATCATCGGTCTTATGGCACGGAATGAAATGTGCCATTTTTGAAAAGCGATCCACGACTACAAATATGGAATCATGACCATGTTTCGATCTAGGCAAGCCTAACACAAAGTCCATGCTAATGTCCGACCAAGGTGCATGAGGAATAAGCAATGGCATATAAAGACCAAAGGGGTTGGACTTGGACTTAGCTTGGATACATGTAGTGCATCGTTGAACGTGGCGCTCCACGTCGCGCTTCATCTTTGGCCAAAAGTAGTGAGTGGAGAGCATGTCATATGTCTTGTCACGCCAAAGTGACCCATAAGGCCTCCACCATGGGACTCTTGAAGAAGCAAAAGTTGGAGAGACGATTTGAATGCAAAGCTTGTTTTGTTTGAAAAGAAAACCCTTATGCAAACGTAAATCATCAATCCCTTTGTCTATTGAACATTGTGCAAATATTGGTCCAAAGAAAGAATCGGACGCTGCATAAAGATTTGATGTCCTCAAGACCCAAGACATTGACTTCGAGTCGTGTAAGAAGGCTTGTGTTTTTGCGAGACAAGGCGTCCGCCACCACATTTTATTTGCCCTTCTTGTATTTTACAATGTAAGGAAAAGACTCCATAAACTCAACCCATTTTGCGTGTCTTTTACTCAAGTTGGCTTGGCCCTTAAGATACTTCAACGACTCATGGTCGGAATGGATGATAAATTCTTTGGGCCAAAGATAGTGTTGCCACACTTGAAGAACACGAACCAAGGCAAAAAGTTCTTTGTCATAAATGGTATAATTGAGGCGTGCGCCATCAAGTTTCTCATTATGGTAAGCAATAGGACGCCCATTTTGCATAAGGACGCCACCAATGCCAATACCACTAGCGTCACATTCAATCTCGATGGTTTTTGTGAAATCCGGCAATGCAAGGAGTGGTGCTTCGGTGATCCTCTTTTTGAGCTCATCAAAAGCCTTTTGTTGTGCTTTTCCCCAAACGAACGTGACATTTTTCTTGGTCAATTCGTTGAGGGGGCAAGCAATGGTAGAAAATCTTTCACAAAGCGACGGTAAAAGCCAGCCAACCCATGAAAACTACGAAGTTCACTAACATTTGTTGTAATGGGCCAATCTCGTATGTCCTTGACTTTGGAGAAGTCCACTTCTATGCCATTAGAAGACACAACAAAACCAAGGAAAATCAGCTTGTCTCTTGCAAAAGTGCACTTGGGGAGATTAGCATAAAGCTTTTCATGACGAAGGATTTGGAGGACCTCCTTAACATGAGTAACATGCTCCTCGAGTGACTTGCTATAGACAAGAATGTCATCAAAGTAAACAACTACACTCTTTCCAATAAGAGATCGCAAAATATGGTTCATGAGACGCATGAAGGTAGATGGGGCATTGGATAAGCCAAAAGGCATAACCAACCATTCATAGAGACCAAGCTTGGTCTTGAAGGCGGTTTTCCACTCATCACCTTCAGCCATGCGAATTTGATGGTAGCCACTACGAAGATCAATTTTCGAAAATATAGTGGCTCCACATAACTCATCAAGCATGTCATCAAGACGCGGTATAGGATGTCGATAACGCATGGTGATAGCATTGATTGGACGGCAGTCCATGCATAACCGCAACGTATCATCCGTTTTCGGGACTAGGATCACGGGAACCGCGCTTGGGCTAGTGCTTACTTGGATCAAACCTTTGGAGACGAGTTGGTTGATTTGACGCTCGATCTCCTTCATCTCTTCCGGGTTCGTGCGATATGCGGCGCGGTTTGGGAGTGGTGCGCCGGGTATGAGGTCGATGCGGTGCTCGATTCCACGAAGAGGGGGAAGGCCATGAGGAAGCTCTTCGGGAAATACATCTTGGAATTCCTGCAAAACAGCCATCAAAGGAGGAACATTTGTCAAGTCGTTAGTTCCTTGCGCTAGTCCCTTGCATATGAGGACGTAGTGCAAGATGGATGGGTTGTTCCGCACTTCTCTCATCTCACTTTTGGTGGCAATAAGAACACTCTTAGTTTTTCCACTCGAGTTTGGCTTGTAGCTCTCACTCACTATGGTGTGGTTCTCTCGCTCACCACTCTTCTCACAACGTGTTTTGCAGATGTGCGCCTCGCTAAAGCCTTTGCATTGTCCGCAATTATTTGGCTAGGAGTCATTGGTTGCAACACACAAGTTTTATCAAGCCATTTGAAAGTGTAAGTGTTTGAGTGACCATTATGCAAAGCACGCTTGTCATATTGCCACGGCCTTCCGAGCAACATGTGACAAACCGTCATTGGAACCACGTCACATTCCACCGTGTCCTTGTAGTGCCCAATGGAGAACGTCATCGAGACGGTGTGCTTGATCTTGACGGATCACTGGTCACTTAGCCATTGGATATGGTAGGGGTGTCTATGTGGATGAAGGGTGAGGTTGAGTTTCTCACACAATTCCGTGCTTGCGAGGTTGTGGCAACTCCCTCCATCGATGACAACTTTGATGGACTTCCCATTGATGCCGGCACGAGTTTGGAAGATGTTCGAACGTTGGTCTTCATTTTCATTGGCTTGGGTAGTCAAGACCCTTGTGACCACAAGCGATGGACTTGCGTCATGCTCACACACAAGAAGTTCTTGGTCCTCTTCCAAATGTTGCCTTGCCATGGCTTCCTTGACCCTTGCATCAAACTCGTCTTCACTCAAGTATTCTTCATCGCCGTTGTCATGGATGAACAAAACTTTCTTGTTTCCACATGCATTCGACTTGTGCCCTTTGCCTCCACACTTGTAGCATTCACCATTGAATGGTTGATCATCCCTTGTGTGTTTGCCACTTGGGGGCTGTTTTCCTTGGGGAATAGTTGGCTTGAAGGGAAGCTTGGTTGTACTTGGGGAGCTTCCACTTGGTGTTGTTGGATTAGTGGTTGGCGCTTGCTTGTAGGTGAAGTACGTCTTTGGCTTGTTGTACTTGATGTCCTCTTGCACTTGGCGCTCGGCCTTGGATGCGATGTGCACAAGCTCAACCATGTTGTTGTACTTTTGGAACTCGGTGATGCACTTGATGGGATGGTTCAAGCCATTGAGGAAGCGTGCCATTGTTTGCTCATCTCGCTCTTCAATGTTGGCACGGATCATGTTGAGCTCCATTTGCTTGAAGTACTCTTCCACGGTTTTTGTCCCTTGACTAAGCGTTTGAAGCTTGTTGAAGAGGTCACGCGTGTAGTGTGAAGGAACAAAGCGGGATCTCATATGAGCCTTCATATCTTGCCAAGATGCGATTGGAGGCTCTTCTTTTGCTTCGCGAGCGAGTTGGACTTGTTCCCACCAAAGGTTGGCATACTCATCAAACTCGAGGGATGCCATGGCCATCATCTTCTCATTGCAATAATTGTGCATGCGGAAGATCTTGTCGACCTTGAGTTCCCAAGAGAGATATTCCTCGGGCTCATTGGAACCGGTGAACTTGGGCATGGTGAATTTGAGCTTGCCGAAAGTTTCTTCTCCATTGCGGTTCCGGTTGTGTCGGTTGCCATTATTTTGACGGTTATCATCATCATCCGAGATCTCATGTCTTGTTTGGTGATTGTTGCATTGTTCTTGGGGTTGTTGAGGTGCCGCGTGTGGTGGTTGAACTTGGTTTTGACGACGAGCTTGGGGAGCTTGCTCGTGTTCTTGTCGTGGTTGATGTCGAGGAGCATTGTCTTGCGCCCTGTGATGAGGAAGACGTCGAGCCACATGCACAATTGGCTGCTCTTCTTCTTCTTGGTGTAGGGAAGGCTCGTCATGACCATCATGGTGCCGACGTGGACGATCATGTCGATGATGACGCCTTGGAGGGTTTTCGAGTGCTTCCCGCCGACGGTGATCTTGTTCGTCCTCTTCGGAAGCTTCACTATTTGTTGAAGGGGCATGTCGACGTCGATGGCCTTGGTAGTCCATGCGAGGTTTCTCTTGTTGAATCACAAGTGCTCTTGGTTGTGGCCGGTTCGCTTCGCGCCTTGGAGGTCTTGCGGAGAGGTCACCATCGTAGCTTGACGTTGCGGCGTGACGCGGAGATGGTACCGCTTGCGAAGAGCTCATGGATTGAAGAACGGGTCCATCCCGGTGCCTTGAAGCATGACGGCGAGGTGCACTTGATTCACTTGAGGAGTGCCGAGATGAGCTTGATTCGCGCGAGCGTGGCCTTGCGATTCCATCAATGATGCGTTGAAGCTTCTCATCCGTTGAGGCGAGTGCACGACCAAGAGCTTCATTTTGATGACCGAGGTTGGGTTGCATGGCATGCATTTGGCCACGGACTTCTTCGAAGCGGTTGTCGATGTTCTTGAATTCCACACGGACCTCGCTAAATTGTTCATGTTGGCGCCGCTCGAGAGCTTCACAACGATAGTTGAATTCTCCTCGGACCTTCCAATGGTCCCATCTTGTCATGAATTGGTTATCATCCTCCGGAGGTGGTGGTGGTTGGGATGGCTCTCCATGCTTGTCCATGATGCAAAGCCAACAATGGTTGTAATGGAGAAAAAGGGTGTGGAGAGTTAGCCTTTTACCTCACCTTGTAACTTTCTATTCTATCTTTTTCTTTTCCTGTTTTTTTTTTATTCTTTTTCTTTTTCTCCCTTGCTATGCTACTATGTTAGCTTTTGTATTTGGCCTCACACTCTCACTTTTCCGAAGGCAAGTGCACAATGCTTAGACAAACACAAAATGAGTTGCTCCCATAGGATAGATACACACAAAGGAAGATATTGGGTTGTCAAGGTGGTGCAAGTTATACCTTTGGTATTGTTGACGACTTCCAACCGTTGGTGGGGGAAGATGTTCGAGTGTCGCGGTGTCGTTGAGCGCGGTATGACGTTGATGCGGAAGCTGTTGTGAAAATGGCGACAAACACGCGAAACACGAACAAGCGAAAATGGAAGGTCAGCGAACGAAATCGAGGCGTCAAAGGGCAGGAAGCACGGTCAGTGGCGAGCGGTAGTACCGCTGGTAACGAGCGGTAGGACCGGTGAGCGGTAGTACCGCTTGTACTACCGGTAGTACCGGTCACTAGCGGTAGTACCGCTTGCGCAGCCGGTAGTACCGCTTGGCACAGGCCTGGAACGAGGTGAACTTGCCAAAAACCTCAAATTCGTGGGAAATCTGACCGAAAGGCTGAGCTAGAAACAACAGGGGCTATAGATCGACTCCCAAAGCAACAGATCTATGGACCAAAACCACGAAAAACTCACCAAATCCAGAGATCGATCCGAAGGCAAATTGGGCTCTTTTTGGTAGGATTTTCGTTTTTAAGGCGGATAAAAGAAAAAAATTGGGGGAAATCCGTGATCAACCGGGTTGGCCCGATCTTTCACGAATTCCACGAGGAACGAGGGGAAAGGGGGTGGTCGGGGGATGAAATCGAGGAAAGCGATGAAAACCACGATCACACTCACACCAAAACACGATACACGCCTACTCCTCACGCCGGTGGCATCCGGTCCAACATAATCCCTAGGATCGGTGTTGGACGAAGCTCGCTCTCCACGCCAACAACGGGGGATGAGGTGCTTGGTGAGACCTTGACGACTTGGGGGCGAGAAACCGAGAACCCAAGGCCTTGTACAACTTGAACGCACACGGCAAGATCCAAGAGGGGGGTGGATAATCCAGTGCTCCTTGGTAGGAGCATGAGACCAATAGATATAAGTCCTCAAAGGGTTTCCTTAATATCTATTATTATCCAAGTCTACCGTTTACAATAGAGGGTGGGGGCTATATATAGTCCAGCCACAAAACAGGGGTAGTTCGGAATGAAAAGGTAAATTATAGGTTGGGTAACAAGGCACAGGGCCGAACTGAGGCGATCAGGGTCTGGCAGGACCGGTAGTACCGGTCCGGCAACCGGTAGTACCGCTTCCGGAGCGGTAGTACCGCTTGAGGGCCTGGAGCTTCCGTCGGAGGCGCCTGTGGCGAGCGGTAGGAGGGCCCGGTAGTACCGGCCACCGGTAGTACCGCTTGCTTCTGGGGCGTGGAGTGGTGCTTCCTGTGGCGAGCAGTAGGAGGAGGCGGTAGGACCGCTTGGAGCGGTACTACCGGTCGTCCCAACCGGTAGTACCGCTTGCGTCTGGCAGCGACTGGTGGCTTCTTCATACCTGATGATGCACAGAGTTTGCGTGTGAAGTAGCAAGCCATCCAAGGGTGTGTCGAAGTCACACAAGGAGAGGAGCGAGTTCACCTTAGTTTGAAGGAGTTTGGCTCGGGCGCGAGTCATGGGTCCACTTGGGTAGCTCGTGGGAGTAGATGTAGTAGCGGTCGTAGGACGGGCTGCATCAATTCGGATCATCAAGCCCGAACTCCACCAAATCGATTATCGCCATCTCATCGAAAGATCGGACACCTTTGCCCTATCAAGTGGTATCAGATTTCAGGTTGCTCGGTGAGATTTTACTGTTTTCGTAGATTAGATCTGTTTTTACCTATAACCCACGAACAAGCCAAAACCACAGTTAGAGTTTAGATCCATCCCATAACCAATCTACGCCTCGCATTATCTTTTCAGTTTTTGCATTGTTGAATTTGTGTCTACATCGTCGCGTCGAGTTGCTGGTCTTAGTGTCTCGTCCCTTAGAGTTTCGAGTTCTGATCATAGTAGTCACCGCCACACTCACCGATCACCGCCACCATATTCCGCCACCATATTTCGCCGCCATATACCCTGCCACCATAAACCCTAATACTCAGCCACCGCCTTCCTACCGCGACACAGATCCGATCAGTTTCCTGCCGTGGTACGAGTCCGAGTAGAGTTATTGTTTCCTAGTTATTTCTTTTTACTTTCCTTCTTTATTGTTTCCGTGCTAAGCTAAAGTCCGTGTCGAGCTAAGAGTCCGGTCATAAGTCCAGAAGGAGAGCAAAAAAAAAAATCTCGAACCGCCTCCGAAATTTTTTTCTGGCTATACTAGTTTTCGACCCCGGGGATCACTTTTCTCCATCGGCCGTTATAGCCATATTTTTTTTGGCGCCGGCGCCCTTTCCGGAGCAAAATAAAAAAATTCGAAATTTTTTTTGGGGCTAACCTATTTTTAGACCCCGTAGATCAGTTCTAGACACTCGCCATCATAGTGATTTTCTGCATCTCGGTTCGCTTTTTAGGGTGCCATATCATCATACTGATGGAGGGGTTAACCTCTTGGGTGGCCCGATCTTCACGGATCTCGTGGTCAAATCGATGGGAAAGCGAGGGGAAAGGGAGAAGGTAGCGGAAGCGAACACACACCTCACGAAGAACACGATGAACACACGCAAAACTCACACGATAAAAGGCCGATTGCTCCCGAACGGCGGCCACCGGTCCGATAGAATCCTCGCAAGGAAAGATCGGTCAACGTGCTCCCTCAAATCCACATCGGAGAGGGAAGAACACCTTGGGGAGGGTCTTGACAACTTGGAGACGAGACATCGAACTCCAAGGCCTTGTTCAACGATGGATGCGTGATGCAAAGTCCAATCGAGGTTGGTGATGATAGTCGGTCCCCTTGGTAAAGGGGATGAGGCAAAACTAGAGATTCCACAATGGGGGTTGTCTTTAGTCTATCATCTATGCCTAAGGTGTACATGAGGGGTGGGGGCTCTATATATAGGCCAACCACATAAACAAGGGTAGTCTGGGGATAAACTAGGCGTAGGTAAGTAAGGAGGATACATGGGCTGTGGCCCAACTAGTGCGCACAGGCACTACCATGAGCGGTAGTACCGGACTTGGGACCGGTAGTACCGCTTGGTCCGGTAGTGCCGCTCCGGGACCGGTAGTACCGCTTGCGGTCCTGGGGCTTCTGTTGGCGTCGTCTGTTGGGAGCGGTCGCCGGATCCGGTAGTACCGCCGGAGACAGAGAGCATTTGGTGATTTGTCTTCTTCCGCCTCCTCTTCCAAGCCTCCGTCTTGTCGGGCTTGATGCTCCGGGCTTCCTCCCTTGCCTCCATACTTGTCAATGTGAACCTATCATGCATATGTGACGGAGTATGAAGTAGCATACCATTCACTAGCGTAGGAAGGGGGCTCGCATAGAGGAACGGATTCACCTTTGGAGTCCATGACGACTTGGCGTAAGTTGGAGACCAAGATGTGGTAACGACCGTAGGTCGGGCTACATCAGCTCCCCCCTTTCAAAAAGAGTCGTCCTCGACTCTACATGCTCATCACAAAGTAGAAGCGGTCTCTCGACCTTCTTGATCCTAGGGTTCACCATATAGTCGTCCTCGGGAAGATTGACTTGACAACACTTCAATGTTCCTTCACCTTCCTTGAAGCCTACAAAGCTCACAACAAAAGAAAAGCAACACTCAAAGCGTAGCCAATTCATGAAGATTATTGCATGAGTCCTCAAGTAGAAGGAAGTCACCTTAGCTTGTAGAGATAGCTCGATGAAGGGTAGCCATAGGTAACTCTCTTCGTTTCTTCTTGTCAACACGTAGTTGGTAGAGGTTGACGTGTATGCATTTGTACCTTCATACAACAAAGACCAAGCAACATATGTTTGTGTGTGATAGAGGAGCATGTCATTTGTGGCATGTCCATTCTTGTTCACAACACGATTAGCACAACTCAAGTATAGCAAACGGGATGCATATGCAAGGTCAATGTGCATGGAAATCGTTTGAACATCATCCAAATGTGGAAACTTAAAAACTCCATATAACGTAGTAGTGGGGCACTCAAAGCATTGGATCAAAATTTCAATCAACATCTTTGATGCAAGAATAGGAGAATTCGGCAAAAACACACAAGGAAGAATGTCCAAAGAAACAGCATTATGTGTGCAAACCAACCATTGGAAAGAGAAATTGTTCAACATGTTGGATGTCACACACAAATCATCAAAAGCAAATATCATGGGAATATGAGTATCTCAAACGGAAGCAAAAACAATACGTTTGCAAACAAACCAAATGAAAGAGCTAGTGGTCCATATGTTTGTTGCAACAACAAGACGAGATTCTTGGAAGCTCTCATGACAATACATGCTCTTAATGGAATTGTGGTTGCACGCAAAACATCGGAGAGAGAAAATATTTTTGTTGCAACACACAAAGCATCATTATCCAAAAGCGAAGAAACATGAATGTCACAAGGTGAGATAATACCATCAACATGCTTGCAAGCAAACCATAGGAAAGAGCAATTTGTCAACATGAAAGATGCAAAGCATGCAAAAGGTATCAGAGCTGGGTTCGATCTTGAACTCACTTGTGGGATGCTCTCAAGAGCTCTTTTTGTCAACTCGTGCTCAACCGAGGTTGACATTCTTGTGCGGGTACCTACACACATCATACACCAAAGGAAGAACGTGTGTGCATGGTAGAGATACACATCATCCATCATGACGTATCTCTTCTTGTGCACATCACCATTAATTTCAATCAAGTATGAAATAGATGCATGGTGAGTATGCAAGTGGGGAACATGCTTATCATGGCAATCATCAAAATCTCCAAAAATTGAGAAAGCTATGGGGGCCATCTCATTATAACGCATATGATTAATATTGTGGCAAGAAAAACAAGTGAAATAGCAAGCATTCATCTTATCGCAAGCAACGGGAGAAATTGAATGACTAGCATGACAAGACAAGTCCGAAGCAATTGGAGGATACACACAAGATGCATAGCATGGCATGTTTATGATAGGGCAAAGGTGTTCGATCTTTCGATGAGGTGGCGATATTCGATTTGGTGGAGTTCTGGCTTGACGATCCGACTACACGTGCGAGCACGAGCGCCAATGCAATCGCTAGGCCAATCTCCTGGAGGTTACCGATCCTGCGTGAACACGATCAGCCTGACCAGCGAGGGTCTTAATTCCTACCTGAAATCGAGAACAAGTAAGAACCAATATTGCAATCAAGATATTGCGGATTAAGAGGAAAGCTTTATTGAAGAGGTGGGATCCTGAATAGGTGCGAAGTACAAGAGGCCTCTGCGACGCTCGAGCCTTGGCGGGTTATACTATGGCTAACTTAGTGTCTAAACAAAATCCGAGTCTAGAGGTTCGGCTATGGGGCGTATTTAAGGGCGAAAAGGTGGGGTTTCGGCCAGCCATGGAAGTGGTGGCCGAATCCAACCCTAAAAGTCCTTTTCCCCTCAAATACGGACTCTAAAAAGTGGCTACTTAAAATCCTGCGAAAATTACATGGGCCTGGCCCAAAATAAAGGTGTCGCAGCACCATATTAAGCTATGGAAGAATTCGTAAAGTATTGATCTTGAATATTTCGTCCAAGCCTTCTTTCTTCATTATGGTGGCCTCAAAGTTCTGAAATCTTCATCTGTGGCCTTCTCTTGGATCATCACATGCTTGCTGCCATCTCCATGCATGACCATTCTCCAATGCTTGTCCCTCTCATCCATGCTTGGTCCATCATTCCTAAGAGTAAGAAATATATCTGATTTAGGCTGCATCATATTCTCATGTATGTGAGGAATAGTTCCAAGAAACGAAAGTACCTGATACTTAAGTTGTTTGGCACGAGATCTAGTGATGGGTCCTTGTATGTGTGTTGCTGTAGGTACAACGGTTGTATCAATAGTAGGGATGTCCACATCATGCTCCCCTTCTTGAATTGAAGTCGTCCTCGACGCAATCTCATCTTCCTCACCAAAGTAAGGCTTCAAATCTGCAATGTTAAATGTAGGACTAACTGCACAAAGTCTCAGTAACTCAAGTTTATATGCATTATCATTGATTTTCTCTAACACCTTAAAGGGACCAAAGAAGACGTGGCATTAACTTAGACTTGCGTAAATCAGAAAACGATCTTTACGCAAATGTAACCAAACAAGATCGCCAACATCAAACACAACATGCTTTCTCCCTTTATCCCCAAAGAAGTTTATACTTAGCATTCATGTGTTCAATGTTATCTTTAGTAGTCTTATGCAAGTTTAATATCATTTTAGCGTTGTGTAGCATCCAAATTATGTTGCACCGAAGAAGGTAAAGGCAATAAATCAATAGGTGCACGAGGAACAAAACCATACACAATCTCAAATGGGCACATCTTTGTGGTAGAATGCAATGAACGATTATAAGCAAATTCTATATGAGGTAAACACTCTTCCCACAGTTTTAAGTTCTTCTTTAAAACAACCCGTAACATAGTAGACAAAGTTCTATTTACTACTTCAGTTTGACCATCAGTTTGGGGATGACATGTAGTACTAAAGAGCAATTTAGTCCCCAACTTAGCCCATAAACATCTCCAAAAGTGGCTAAGAAATTTAGTATCACGATCAGAGACAATAGTATTTGGCACACCATGCAAACGAACAATTTCACGAAAGAACAAATCAGCAATATGCGCAAGATCATCCGCTTTATGACAAGGAATAAAGTGTGCCATCTTAGAAAACCGATCCACAACAACAAAAATACTATCCTCCCTTACGTGTTCGTGGCAATCCCAAAACAAAGTCCATAGAAATATCCTCCCAAGGAACACTAGGAACAGGAAGAGGCATATATAAACCATGTGGATTAAGGCGAGACTTAGCTTTTGACAAGTAGTGCGTACACAAATCTCTCAACATCTCGACGACACGTGGCCAAAAGAAGTGTGCAAGAAGAACATCCTCCGCCTTCTTGACACCAAAGTGTCCCATCAATCCTCCTCCATGTGCCTCTGTAACAACAAAAGACGAACAGAGCTATCCGAATGCATAGTTTGTTAGCACGAACACAAATCCATCATTGAAGACGAACTTGTTCCAAGTTCTACCATCTCTACAATTCTGCAACACATCTTTAAATTCAGCATCATGCACATATTGTTCCTTAATAGTTTCCAATCCAAATATTTTGAAGTCAAGTTGAGATAACAAAGCATAACGGCGTGACAAAGCATCAGCAATAATATTATCTTTACCCTTTTTGTGTTTGATAACATAAGGAAAAGACTCAATAAATTCAACCCACTTTGCATGACGACGATTCAACTTAGCTTGACTACGAATATGCTTCAAAGATTCATGATCAGAATGAATAACAAACTCTTTAGGCCATAGATAATGTTGACAAGTTTCTAATGTCCGAACCAACGCATATAATTCTTTATCATAAGTAGAATAGTTTAGACTAGCCCCACTCAATTTCTCACTAAAATATGCAACAACTTTTCCCTCTTGTAATAACACCCCTCCCAAACCAATTCCACTAGCATCACATTCAAGCTCAAAAGTCTTAGTAAAATCAGGAAGTTGGAGTAAGGGAGCATGTGTTAGCTTATCTTTTAATATGACGAAGGCCTGTTGTTGTGCATCGCCCCAAACAAAGGGCACATCCTTCTTGGTAAGCTCATTCAGCGGCGCGGCAATTGATCCAAAGTCTTTGACAAAGCGCCTATAAAAACCAGCGAGGCCAAGAAAACTCCTCACTTGTGTGACCGTCTTGGGCTGCGGCCAATTCTCAATAGCTTCAATCTTGGCTGGATCCACTTCAATACCCTGTGATGTAATAACATAGCCAAGAAACGCAACTCGATTGGTGCAAAAGGTGCACTTCTCAAGGTTACCAAACAAACGTGCATCACGTAAAGCATTGAAAACAACACGTAAATGGTCCAAATGATCCTCTAAAGATTTGCTATAAATCAGAATATCATCAAAGTAGACTACCACAAAACGTCCAATGAAAGCACGTAAAACTTCGTTCATTAATCTCATGAAAGTGCTAGGTGCATTAGTTAAACCAAACGGCATCACTAACCACTCATATAAACCGAACTTAGTTTTAAATGATGTTTTCCATTCATCTCCTAATTTCATACGAATCTGGTGGTAACCACTACGCAAATCAACTTTAGAAAACATGGTAGAGCCACTCAATTCATCAAGCATGTCATCTAAACGTGGAATAGGATGACGATATCGAATAGTAATATTATTGATAGCTCTACAATCAGTACACATGCGCGAAGAACCATCTTTCTTAGGTACATAAAAAATAGGAACAGCACAGGGGCTAAGGGACTCACGGATATGATCTCTGTCGAGTAGTTCCTGAATTTGGCGTTGTATCTCCTTTGTCTCCTATGGATTGGTTCTATATGGCGCGCGGTTGGGCAACGTGGCACTAGGAATGAGATCAATTTGGTGCTCAATTCCTCTAATAGGAGGTAGTCCTGGTGGCAGCTCAGCGGGAAAGACGTCCTCATATTCCTGCAAAAGGTTAGCAACAGCGGGTGGCAAAGAAGGAGGCATATCCTCAAATGAAAACAAAACCTCTTTGCAGACAATTGCATAACATTGAGTATTGTTTACATCTAGTTCAGCAATATCAATTTTATTTGCAAGCATACATGGGATCTTCAAACGAATTTCAGTAGCATGTGTAGAATCAGATTTATTGTTCTTTGGTGGTATAAAATCTACAGCAATAACTGATTCTCACTTTTATTTTTCTCTCGCTTTAGCTCTACTAGATCTAGCAAGATCATCTTTTAAAATCTGTCGGAGTCATAGGTTTTAGACCAATTTTCTTTCCATCATGCATAAGAGAGTAATGATTAGTTTTGCCATGATGAATGATTCTCTATCAAATTGCCATGGTCTACCAAGTAACAAAGAACAAGCTTGCATAGGTACAACATCACAATCAACAAAATCAGAATATGTACCAATAGTAAAATGCACGCGTACCGTTCTTGTTACCTTGATCTTGCGAGAACTCTCAAACCATTGGATGTAATATGAATGTGGGCGTTGTCTTGTTGGAAGCGCAAGCTTCTCTACCATGTCAACACTGGCCAGGTTATTACAACTCCCTCCATCAATGATGATCCGTATAGCTCTTTCCTTGACAACACCACGTGTTTGGAACAGGTTGTGGCGTTGATCTTGCTCAGATTTTCTCAATTGCACACTCAACACACGTTGTGTAATTAAGCTCTTGTATTGATCAGCAGCTTCAGCTCCCATTACCTCTGGCTCTTCATCAGCATCAGAATTGTCTCCATCTCGAGCAGAAATAAGGGCTAGTGTATCTTCATCGAAGTCACTCGCTGAATCGTATTGACCATCTTCTCGAACCATCATCACACGTTGTGTTGTGCACTATCTCTCTATATGACCAAAACCCCAGCACTTGCGGCATTGTATATCCTTTGTCTTACCCGTGGAAGCCATAGAAGATGCACTACGAAAGGGGAGCATTGGATGATGGTGGAGGAGCAGCTGGAAATCTTGTGGTGGCTTTGGATGTGGTAGTAGATGGTGGCGAATCACGAGGAGGTGCTGATTGTCGGGATGTCCAAGTGGATGTGCGACCTGCAGAATTATTAGTCCTCCTCCATGATGTTTGGCGATCCTGCACTTCACGTTCAGCTTTGCAAGCAAGATGAAACAAACGAGTAATAGAATTATATTCCTTATAATCTAATATGTGCTGAATGTCCTTGTTTAATCCACCAAAGAAACGTGCAAGCATTTGTTCATTAGATTCAACAAGACCACACCTAACCATCCCCGTTTGTAATTCCTGATAATACTTCTCTACAGAATTTTTCCCTTGCTCTAAACGTGTCAGATTCTTTAGTAAATCACGTTGATAAGTGGGAGGTACAAAACAAACACGCATAGCAGTTTTTAAAGCAGTCCAAGTACTAGGAATAGTAGTAGGATTTAAACGGCAATACTCAGACCACCAAAGGGAAGCAAATTTAGTAAATTCACATGTAGCAAAGACTAACACGCATATTCTCGTGGATATTTTAAGCATGCAAAACATTGTTCTACTTCCATCTCCCATGTAAGATATGCATCAGATTATATTTACCCTCAAAAGATGGAATATTTAATTTAAGCTTTGCAACATGATCATCATCACGCATCGGTGGGCGGCGTGCGGTAGTAATGTCGGGACGGCCAAGGTACTGTGGAGGTTGTTTAACCTCCTCGTTAAGCAGATCGTCGCCGGGTCGTAGTAGTACCCGTCGTCTCTCAATGTCGCAGCAGCATGCGGAAGTCCGAGGAGCGTCACCGCAGCTGGCAGCCGGGGCGGCATCCGAACCAGCAGTCCGACCCGTGATCGGAATGCGCCGTGCGCCATGTGTGGGTGCCGGTGCGGGTGCGAGCAATCGGTTCAAAAGCTCCTTGAACCGAACGTCAAGTTTGGCGTTGAAGGATTTCTCGAGTCCATCGATCTTGTCCACGGCGTTGGTGAGCTTGGTGTCAAACTCCCCTAGGCGCGTATCCACGTCTTCAGTGCGACTGACCAAGAGCGCGGAGAAGTGGGCATGTAGTTCTTCGTTCTTCATGGTGGTAGGGTTCCGCGAAGTATCTGTCATGGTTAGTCCTTAAAAAGCACAGGTATATACTACAGGAATATGGTGGAAGTCACGCGTAATCCGTCAAGCAATATACGAAGCTCTTACAAGTTCTTACCAAGCAGCAGGAAAAGGCGATGTGCAACTGCGAGGATCAGTGGGTCCAGAGATTGAACCAAGCGATTACCAGGAGTCGATACACCGCACGTGGAGAATATTTGTGGAGCTCTGGGAAGGCTTAGCAAGGGGGGTTAGCAATTATCAAAACAGCAATGCAAAAGTTGAAACAATGCTCAACGACGGTACTGTGCTGGTCCTAGGCTAGACCGTACTAGAGACGCGAGCCTAGATCACCAACGATGTCACGACGCGACACAACAAGCACTGTATGATAATATGGCACCCTGAAAAGCGAACCGAGATGCAGAAAATCACTATGATGGCAAGTGTCTAGAACTGATCTACGGGGTCTAAAAAGAGGTTAGCCCCATAATTTTTTTTGAAATTTTTTATTTTGATCCGGAAAGCGCGCAGGCGCCAAAAAAATATCGCTATAACGGCCGATGGAGAAAAGTGATCCCCAAAGCCGAAAACTAGTATAGCTAGAAAAAAATTTCGGAGGCGGTTCCAGACTTTTTTTTTTTGCTCTCCTTCTGGACTTACGAACGGACTCGGATCTCGACACGGACTTTAGCTTAACACGGAAACAACAAAGAAGGAGAGTAGAAAGAAATAACTAGGAACAATAACTCTACTCGGACTCGTACCACAGCAGGAAACTGATCGGATCTGTGTTGCGGTAGGAAGGCGGTGGCGGAGTATGAGGGTTTATGGAGGCAGGGTATATGGCGGCGGAATATGGTGGCGGAATATGGTGGCGGTGATCGGCGAGTGTGGCGGTGACTACTATGATCAGAACTCGAAACTCTAAGGGACGAGACACTAAGACCAGCAACTCGACGCGACGATGTAGACACAAATTCAACAATGCAAAACTGAAAAGATAATGCGAGGTGTAGATTGGTTATAGGATGTATCTAAACTCTAACGTGTTTTTGGCTTTTCGTGGGTTATAGGTAAAACAGATCTAATCTACGAAAAACAGTAAAATCTCACCGAGCAACCTGAAATCTGATACCACTTGATAGGGCAAAGGTGTCCGATCTTTCGATGAGATGGCGATATTCGATTTGGTGGAGTTCGGGCTTGACGATCCGACTACACGTGCGAGCACGAGCGCCAATGCAATCGCTAGGCCAATCTCCTGGAGGTTACCGATCCTGCGTGAACACGATCAGCCTGACCAGCGAGGGTCTTAATTCCTACCTGAAATCGAGAACAAGTAAGAACCAATATTGCAATCAAGATATTGTTTATTAAGAGGAAAGCTTTATTGAAGAGGTGGGATCCTGAATAGGTGCGAAGTACAAGAGGCCTCTGCGACGCTCGAGCCTTGGCGAAGTTGCGACTATGGCTAACTTAATGTCTAAACAAAATCCGAGTCTAGAGGTTGGCCGAATCCAACCCTAAAAGTCCTTTTCCCCTCAAATACGGACTCTAAAAAGTGGCTAATTAAAATCCTGCGAAAATTACATGGGCCTGGCCCAAAATAAAGGTGTCGCAGCACCATATTAAGCTATGGACGAATTCGTAAAGTAATGATCTTGAATATTTCGTCCAAGCCTTCTTTCTTCATTATGGTGGCCTCAAAGTTCTGAAATCTTCATCTGTGGCCTTCTCTTGGATCATCACATGGTTGCTGCCATCTCCATGCATGACCATGCTCCAATGCTTGTCCCTCTCATCCATGCTTGGTCCATCATTCCTAAGAGTAAGAAATATATCTGATTTAGGCAGCATCATATTCTCATGTATGTGAGGAATAGTTCCAAGAAACGAAAGTACCTGATAGTTAAGTTGTTTGGCACGAGATCTTGTGATGGGTCCTTGTGGCGCCCCGCAAAACCACTACTAGAAAATCGCGTTGATTTTGTGCATTGCATCATCATGACATCAGCATGCATCTAGTTGATTAAAACTATTTTGCTAAAAGACCTACTTTGTTTTCTATATTAATATCCTCCCCCTTTGTTCAAACCAAACCGTCGGTCCAGCCGGATCTTTTATTCATCTAAAACTATTTACAAAAATTTATTTTAAAATAAAAGAAAACCCTAGTCAAAAATATCTAATCCTAAAACTACCCAGTCCTATTCTACCCACTCTGCCTCCACCTCACCCCACCCAATAGCCTGCCGCCACCTCATCTCTCCCTTCCCCCTATCCTATCCGGGCTCGCCACCTCACCCTGCCAGCGCCACCTCCCCACCTGGGCCACCTCCTGGCCCCACCTACCGGACCCCACCACTTCCCCTGTCCCGCACCCACGCTCCACCCGTGCCGCACACACCCAGTCACACGCACGCTCCCGCTCGCTGGAGCCCACCCCGGCCCCACCTCCCACGACGCTCGCGCACTCCCCGGACGCGCCCTCTCTCCCGACCCCGTGTCTCTTCCCCCTGACCCGTCCCTCTGCTCAACAACCGCCGCTGCCGCCCTCCCGCTCGCCTCCTCCCAAGCTCGCCAGCAACCGCCGCCGCAGACGCCTCTCCGCCCGGCCTCCTCCCGCTCAGGTCGCCGTCCGGCCCGCGCTCCGCTCGCTACCCCTCCCTACCAGCGAGTCCTCCCTTCTCCTCGCGCCGCCGGACCTCGCCGGCCTCCCTAGCTCCAGCTTCCGCCTCGATCCCGAGCTCCTCGCCGACCGTCCGCGACCTCCTCTTCGCGGAGTCCGTCCTCTCCTCTCATGTCGGCTGCCTGCAGGAGCTCCACGCCATCCAGCAGCGCCGCCCGCTGCCGGTCTGCCCGTCCCGCGGCCTCACGCCTCACCCTTCGCTGGGGCCTCCGCCTCGGTTGGCCTTGGACCATCCCGCCAGCGAACTCGCGCCCGACGAGGCTGTCGTTGTCAGGTCCCGCGCGAGCGTGTCCGCACCCTGCCTCCCCGATGTCCGCTGCCCCGCGGTCCGCCCCGCCGCTCCTTCTTCGGGACCGCGCCCCATCGCCTCGCCGCCGCCTCCACCCCGTCCTCCGGTCGACGCCAGGGTCGACCTCGCCCAACCGCCGCCGGCTTCCTCACCTCATGGCCCGGCTCGCCCCTGACCTCGCGTCGCGACACCGTCGGCCGCCACCTGCGCGCCGGTCACGCCCTGCCGCCGTCCAGGGTCGCCACCACCTCGCACGACCCTCTCCCCTGCACCCCGCCATGTCCACTGCCTCCTTGCCATGGTTCCCCTCCCCCGTCGACTGCCTCCTCCGTCGGCTTCCTCGCCCTCTTCCCGCCGAGGCCCTGAGCGCCGCTTGCAGTCGTCTCCCTTGTCTGGCCGTGCCCGCATGGCCTCTCTCCACAGACCTTGTTTGTAAGGACACCGCAGGACACTCGCGCATGTGCAAGGCGAACATTGTTTCCAACAGGGCTAAGGCTTGCCTCCTACCGTGCCTTGTTCCATGGGCGTTATGTGTTTTATTTTGGTGATCTTCTCGGTAGTGCCACTCGCTTCTGTGCATGTCCCTGTGGCTGAGCGATGTTCCTACAACCCCTAGCTCGTGATGCAAAGATGTTTAGTGTGCTTCTGGATGTGTTGACGCCGCAAAGAGGGAGTGATGGAGGATGGCTTGATGCTCCCTCCTCGACTACAATTAGCAGGCTGTTGGAGGCATCCCGGTGAACAAGAACTACAATATGGACCAGAACCTCGTCAAGTTCTCCACCCAAGGGCGACAAGACTTTCTTCACGGATTTCAAGTACTTCGACACGGAACGCCAAGGTCCCCTTCACGGACACCAAGTTCTTCGACCCTGGATCCGTAGACCGTTCCGCCGAAGACCGATCCCTCAAACCCCTCCGAACCAAGACCTTCGACCCTAATGTGTGACCCCTTTCTCGAGCCCTATTTTATAAATGTAATATCAAATTGTTGCATATTAAATTGTTCATGTCGCATGCATATCATGTGGGTTGGGGCATTTAGGCGATTCACCTAAATTAAATATGGGGTCATATGACGGCTAGTCTAGTCTTATATTGGCCTCATTTAAATTTGTGTAGCGAACCGGTGCTATCTTTTGCCTTCTTAATGCAACATTTAAATGGCCGGTACCTAAACAACATGAACCATCTAAATAACTGTCGGGACCCCGGTTCCGTTTAATATTGCCTAATTGCATCGCACCATTGCCATGTCATACATCATACATGCATCATGCCCGATCTTCTGCCGTAGTATTAAATAGTGCATCCGGTGTTTATTCTAGTGTTTTGGTTCTTCGCGGATAAGGCCGTTGAGTTGATGTGAGTGTTGACCCGATCTTCGGATGACCCTTCGGCAATGTTTTCAGGCGAGCATCTCCCCCTTTCTACCTATCTTACTTTTATAGTATTTATTTCCTCCTGTTGATCTATTGCTATCTGTGTTGCGATGCTCTAGTTTTCGTACCCGTGATATCCCGTGCAGCCTTATATTGCCTTGGACACATCCTGTTACCTGTTGTTTGGTAGATAGTTGGACCTGCGCGTCGTAGTCGCTTGCTCAAGTGCTGTTGCGTGTCGTCAAGTACCACGGTTGTTGGAGTATTGCCGCATGTTTAATGTTGGAGATGATCAAGACTTTAATTACTGTTTAATAACTAAAATTGAAGTAGGTAATGCAGAGGCACAGGTGGGCAATAGATGTTATTTGGTTGTTAACCGTCCACTTGTGTCCCGTAGGACCCCGAGTACTTGATACCTGTTCCTTGAATATTCGCGCTATCCACATCCGGGAGGATTATGGGACCCCCCGAGCGAGCTTGATTCATTCTTATTTCTTGGGGCCACAAACTAGTTTGAGGTTTTATTTACTATCCTGTACTTATGCCATGCTTTATCGCTTTATTTAAATTGTGCGATGTCGCACTGTATCGCTTAGGATCGGACACGTTTTCGCCAGATCGACAAGCCCAGTCACACTTTTGGGTTCCCGTGCTTACTACCGTCCACCCAAACCTTGAGTCCGTCTCGAGTCAGCTAACTTCGCTATGGTAGCTTAATGGGGTGGCCCCCTGAAATATTTCTGAATCTGGTGATTTCTTTGTCGTGAAGGCCTCGTTGGGTTTTGATTTGGTTTTTCCGAGGTTGATTGAGTGTGTGTTGCTATTTGTGCACCCCTGCAGGGTAAAACTTTCTGAAAGCCGTGTCCGCGGTTATGGACGACTTGGAGCACAGTTTCTCGATCATAGACAAGTATAACTAAAGTACCACTTTTAATTTGACTAAGTAACTGACTAGTAAATAGTGCAACACTCATGGAATGGATAATAAAACTGCCAACGGATGGGGGTTGTTCGTCCGCTTCCTCGTTGGTAAGCGAGGAGGAGGATGGATCTGTTAATATTACTGTTATAACTGTTGTTATTAATTCACGGACATCCGTCTATCTTTGGTTAGGCGGATGGTTAGCGAGTATCTATAGAATTGCTAGGTATTATCTTTTGCTGCAATTGCGTCACCCCAGGTTGTGTCCCCTTTAGAGGCATAAAGACTTTTGAGTACCCTAGGGTCTCACACGATAAATTATTTGATTCATGAACAGTACACTCACAAGATGGATCTTTGGGTGGAGGAGACGACGATGTGGGCAACGCTCATTCGGTGTAGAGATTCAGGGAGCAGGATCCGTGAGATCTGTAGGCGGATGTGTTTATTTTATGGGGCATCTTATGCCAATTTGCTTCTTATCCGTACTCGGATCTTGTTTGCCGCTCACCGATACTGATGTGTGATGTATGAGGAGATATCCTAAACTATTATATCTATCTAGGACATTTGGATCTTGGTATGGCGTTGCAATATTTCTATTTCTTTTAGATGGAATGGCTCGATGTCTTTGTTGTATGGTGGCTTGCATACATACTCATTTGTGTATGTAGTTGATCCCTTCGCCGACACGCCCGTTCTTGTCCCGATGTCTGGAAATGGTTAGGACGGCCGAAAGATCTACCTGTGAGTGGCATTTGGGCCCCACCGTACTATTTTAACCATTTCCGCTCATCCAGGCTTGTAACTAGGAGCGTAATTCACCAAGGTAGTTACAATTGGTATCAGAGCTCAGCAGTTACGATACCCCACAAGTCCAGCCTGTAGGATAACCTAGCTAACGGCCGAAGTAGAGTGTCAAAACTATTTTTTCAAAATCGGTTGGATAGTTCTGATTAGGTCTGATTTTTACTCCTTACCCCTCTGCTGCTCTCCTCTCACCTCTGCGTGTTTTGAATCCGCTCTCTTCTCTCTCTTCGAGTCCAGGATTTCTCGTGGTTGGGTTCCATCGTACCTTCAGGGTTTCACTTCCTCTTTTGGTAACGGTGTTGCTACATCTGGTCTTCATGCTATCCGAGGAATCCTTCGTCTGGTGGACTTCTCTTTGCTCCTCCTCGTGCCTTACGGTGTTTTTCCGACGCGACGACATCATCTACGCTAGATCCGATGCGAGTCGCACCACCCTTTGTTTGAACCTTGTTTGTCGAGATCTTGATCTAAATTCTAAGGGTTGGTTGCATAATCCATCTGCTCGTGTCTGAGTAATGCTTTGAGTGCGGATGGAGTCCGACTGCATTACTACTCTTATCATTTGCTTTTGTATATTGAATGGTGGATCGATGCAACTCTTACTCCTTCCATGAAAGTTAGAGGTGGCCTTACCTTTAACTTCGTCCGTTGGATATCCGGAGTGTTCTCTCGACGAACGTGAGAAACAATCCTTTGTTGGTGGTGTCCCTAATTTCAAGATGGGGTAAGAACCATTGTTAGTGGTGTCGCGAGGATCTACACGAAGCGAGAAGACGCAGATCGCCGACCTTCCTTCCGGTACCATGAGGCGGATCTCGAGGGCGAGATCCATTGTTAGTGGTGTCGAATTGTGGCGCCCCGCAAAAACCACTACTAGAAAATCGCGTTGATTTTGTGCATTGCATCATCATGACATCAGCATGCATCTAGTTGATTAAAACTATTTTGCTAAAAGACCTACTTTGTTTTCTATATTAATATCCTCCCCCTTTGTTCAAACCAAACCGTCGGTCCAGCCGGATCTTTTATTCATCTAAAACTATTTACAAAAATTTATTTTAAAATAAAAGAAAACCCTAGTCAAAAATATCTAATCCTAAAACTACCCAGTCCTATTCTACCCACTCTGCCTCCACCTCACCCCACCCAATAGCCTGCCGCCACCTCATCTCTCCCTTCCCCCTATCCTATCCGGGTTCGCCACCTCACCCTGCCAGCGCCACCTCCCCACCTGGGCCACCTCCTGGCCCAACCTACCGGACCCCACCACTTCCCCTGTTCCGCACCCATGCTCCACCCGTGCCGCACACACCCAGTCACACGCACGCTCCCGCTCGTTGGAGCCCACTCCGGCCCCACCTCCCCACGCATCGCTCGCGCACCCCTCCCCCGGACTGCGTCCTCTCTCTCCCGACCCCGCGTCTCTTCCCCCTGACCCGTCCCTCTGCTCAACAACCGCCGCTGCCGCCCTCCCGCTCGCCTCCTCCCAAGCTCGCCAGCAACCGCCGCCGCAGACGCCTCTCCGCCTGGCCTCCTCCCGCCAGTCGCTGTCTGCCCAGCCTCCGCTACCCCTCCCTACCAGTGAGTCCTCCCTTCTCCTCGCGCCGCCGGACCTCGCCGGCCTCCCTAGCTCCAGCTTCCGCCTCGAGCCCGAGCTCCTCGCCGGCCGTCCGCGACCTCCTCTTCGCGGAGTCCGTCCTCTCCTCTCATGCCGGCTTCCTGCAGGAGCTCCACGCCATCCAACAGCGCCGCCCGCTGCCGGTCTGCCCGTCCCGCGGCCTCACGCCTCACCCTCCGCTGGGGCCTCCGCCTCGGTTGGCCTTGGACCATCCCGCCAGCGAGCTCGCGCCCGACGAGGCTGTCGTTGTCAGGTCCCGCGCGAGCGTGTCCGCACCCTGCCTCCCCGATGTCCGCTGCCTGCGGTCCGCCCGGCTCCTTCGGGACCGCGCCATCGCCGCCACCCGCCCTCCGGTCGACGCTGTGGTCGACCTCGCCAACCGCCGGCTTCCTCACCTCATGGCCCGGCTCGCCCCTGACCTCGCGTCGCGACATCGTCGGCCGCCACCTGCGCGCCGGTCACGCCCTGCCGCCGTCCAGGGTCGCCCCCACCTCGCACGACCCTCGCCCCTGCACCCCGCCATGTCCACTGCCTCCTTGCCATGGTTCCCCTCCCCCGTCGACTGCCTCCTCCGTCGGCTTCCTCGCCCTCTTCCCGCCGAGGCCCTGAGCGCCGCTTGCAGTCGTCTCCCTTGTCTGGCCGTGCCCGCGTGGCCTCTCTCCACATACCTTGTCTGTAAGGACACCGCAGGACACTTGCGCATGTGCAAGGCGAACATTGTTTCCAACAGGGCTAAGGCTTGCCTCCTACCGTGCCTTGTTCCATGGGTGTTATGTGTTTTATTTTGGTGATCTTCTCGGCAGTGCCACTCGCTTCTGTGCATGTCCCTGTGGCTGAGCGATGTTCCTACAACCCCTAGCTCGTGATGCAAAGATGTACAGTGTGCTTCTGGATGTGTTGACGCCGCAAAGAGGGAGTGATGGAGGATGGCTTGATGCTCCCTCCTCGACTACAATTAGCAGGCTGTTGGAGGCATCCCGGTGAACAAGAACTACAATATGGACCAGAACCTCGTCAAGTTCTCCACCCAAGGGCGACAAGACTTTCTTCACGGATTTCAAGTACTCCGACACGGAACGCCAAGGTCCCCTTCACGGACACCAAGTTCTTCGACCCTGGATCCGTAGACCGTTCCGCCGAAGACCGTTCCCTCGAACCCCTCCGAACCAAGACCTTCGACCCTAATGTGTGACCCCTTTCTCGAGCCCTATTTTATAAATGTAATATCAAATTGTTGCATATTAAATTGTTCATGTCGCATGCATATCATGTGGGTTGGGGCATTTAGGCGATTCACCTAAATTAAATATGGGGTCATATGACGGCTAGTCTAGTCTTCTATTGGCCTCATTTAAATTTGTGTAGCGAACCGGTGCTATCTTTTGCCTTCTTAATACAACATTTAAATGGCGGGTACCTAAACAACATGAACCATCTAAATAACTGTCGGGACCCCGGTTCCGTTTAATATTGCCTAATTGCATCGCGCCATTGCCATGTCATACATCATACATGCATCATGCCCGATCTTCTGCCGTAGTATTAAATAGTGCATCCGGTGTTTATTCTAGTGTTTTGGTTCTTCGCGGATAAGGCCGTTGAGTTGATGCGAGTGTCGACCCGATCTTCGGATGACCCTTCGGCAATGTTTTCAGGCGAGCATCTCCCCCTTTCTACCTATCTTACTTTTATAGTATTTATTTCCTCCTGTTGATCTATTGCTATCTGTGTTGCGATGCTCTAGTTTTTGTACCCGTGATATCCCGTGCAGCCTTATATTGCCTTGGACACATCCTATTACCTGTTGTTTGGTAGATAGTTGGACCTGCGCGTCGTAGTCGCTTGCTCAAGTGTTGTTGCGTGTCGTCAAGTACCACAGTTGTTGGAGTATTGCCGCATGTTTAATGTTGGAGATGATCAAGACTTTAATTACGGTTTAATAACTAAATTGAAGTAGGTAATGCAGAGGCACAGGTGGGCAATAGATGTTATTTGGTTGTTAACCGTCCACTTGTGTCCCGTAGGACCCCGAGTACTTGATACCTGTTCCTTGAATATTCGCGCTATCCACATCCGGGAGGATTATGGGACCCCCCTGAGCCAGAGCTTGATTCATTCTTATTTCTTGGGGGCACAAACTAGTTTGAGGTTTTATTTACTATCCTGTACTTATGCCATGATTTACTGCTTTATTTAAATTGTGCCATGTCTCGCACTGCATTGTTTAGGATCGGGACATCGCCATGTCGACAAGCCCGGTCACACTTTCGGTTCCTCGATCGTACCGTCCACCCAAACCTTGAGTCCGTCTCGAGTCGCCTAACTTCGCTATGGTAGCTTAATGGGGTGGCCCCAAATATTTCTGAATCTGGTGATTGCTTTGTCGTGAAGGCCTCGTTGGGTTTTGATTTGGTTTTTCCGAGGTTGATCGAGTGTGTGTTGCTATTTGTGCACCTCGCAGGTAAAATTTCAAAGCCGTGCCTGTGTTATGGATGACTTGGAGCACGTTTCTCGATCATAGACAAGTATAACTAAAGTACCGCTTTTAATTTGACTAAGTAATGACTAGTAAATAGTGCAACACTCATGGAATGGATACTAAAACGCCAACGGATGGGGGTTGTTCGTCCGCCTCGTTGGTAGCGAGGAGGAGGATGGATCTGTTAATATTATCAAGTATAACTGTTGTTATTAATTCACGGACATCCGTCTATCTTTGGTTAGCGGATGGTTAGCAAGTATCTATAGAATTGCTAGGTATTATCTTTTCTCGCAATTGCGTCACCCTGAGTTGTGTCCCCTTTAGAGGCATAAAGACTTGCTGAGTACCCCTAGGGTATCACACGATAAATTATTTGATTCAGATGAACAGGTACACTCACAAGATGGATACTGGGTGGAGGAGGCGGACGATGTGGGCAACGCTCATTCGGTGTAGAGATTCCGGGAACGGGGATCCGTGAGATCTGTGGGCGGGATGTGTTTATTTTATGGGGCATCTTATGCCAATTTGCTTCTTATCCGTACTCGGATCTTGTTTGCCGCTTCCGCCTGATACTCTGATGTGTGATGTATGAGGAGATATCCTAAACTATTATATCTATCTAGGACATTTGGATCTTGCCGTATGGCGTTGCAATATTTCTATTTCTTTTAGATGGAATGGCTCTGATGTACTGTTATATGGTGACTTGCATACATACTCATTTGTGTATGTAGTTGATCCCTTCGCCTGCCGATTACGCCGCCCGTTCTTGTCTCGATGTCTGGAAATGGTTAGGACGGCCGAAAGGTCTACCTGTGAGTGGCATTTGGGCCCCACCGTACTATTTTAACCATTTCCGCTCATCCAGGCTTGTAACTAGGAGCGTAATTCACCGAGGTAGTTACAGTCCTTGTATGTGTGTTGCTGTAGGTACAACGGTTGTATCAATAGTAGGGATGTCCACATCAGTTTATGGCAATGATATCGCAATCAAACAATTCCACATGATCAATATTATGCAAAGACAAAGTATCACATGGGAATATGGATGAAGCATAAGTAATGTCACAAGTATCATCCATAACATGCATATCCTCACAATTCATCATGTCCACTAGTGGGATCATGGCATCATCAACACCCTTATTGTTACCTTGTTCATACCTCTCATATGAAGTGGGTGTTGTGGAAGTAGTGGCCTCCTTGTGGACGACTTCATCTTCTTGATGTAGCCATGGCATAGCATCATCTTCGTGCACCATGTACATCTTTTCCAATTGAGGCATCATTGCTTCATGGCTTCGGGCGTCATCCTCCATGGAACCTAGCACAACACAAGAGAACACACTAGAGGTAGAGGGTAAGTTGTTAGAAATCGAAATGGTCTCACTTGACCTATCAACTACCACTCTCAACTCACTAGGAGTATCGCTCATGCCCTCCAAGTGGAAGCACTCAATCTCACATAAGGTGGAGTCACTCATCTCACTCTTGTTCTCACTCAAGTGGGCTAAGTGGCTCTCATACTCACATGGGATTGGTACCACATCATCACTCAAGCATATGGGGGTAGGCTCGGTTTCCTCAACTCCATGCACCTCCTTTGGTGAAGGGAAAATCCCATGCTCACCATTCTTGACCTTGTTGCCTTCAAGGTTGGATGCCATAAGATGGGCATCATCACTCTCCTCCATGGTCGAAGGGAAAATCCCATGCTCGACCATCTTGTGGCCATCTCGTAGTATTGGTGGAGGTAGGCTCATGCTATCCAACTTGGCGAAGTAGAGTTCTTCATTTTCCTCGTTCATGAGGTCTTCGAATGGAAGCGTAGTCGTGGAAGCTTGATGGCGTGGACGAAGGCTTGCTCTTGGTGCCATTTTGGTGGTGGCACGAGTAGTTGAAGGTGCCCTATGATTGTGTCGACGGAGGTCATTGGCGTGCCTTGCCGATGGTTCATGTTGGCAGCGCACTTTGTCATCCATATGACGCTCATGACGATGGCCCTTGAGCTTGGCACGCTTCCTTATAAGTTCTTCTAATGAGAAAGCATCATTAGTCTTGGCGACCATGCTCATGTTTTTGTCGAAGTCATTGTCCATGTCCTTCTTGAAGTTGTGGAGGTCGCTCTTGAACTTGTCCATTTGATGGTGGACCTTGGCGCACTCGAGTTGGAGGCTCCGTCTTGGTCGGTGCGACTTGAGGAGCTTGTCGTTGTCATTCTTGAAGTCGCCCATGCTTGGGGAGTCGTTGTTGTTGTAGCACTCCATGTCACCCAAGCATGTGGAGCCATTGTTGGTGTAGTGCTCCATCATATTATCCATGCTTGTGGAGACATAGGCATGGTGGCTCATCGTGGATTCTTCATAGAAATCATCCTCGGTCCCGGAGTCCCTAGACATGCTTCACAAGACCAAGTGTTGTATATGGAAGTGGTAGAGGGTGTTAGGGATACAACGTCGAACCTTACTTTACCTTGGAAGATCGTATCGTGCAAGTGGCCACACTTGAGAGCAATAAACCAAGCAAAGTGAAGTTCACGTGGAACACCAAAACCAACTACTAACCAAAACACACACACACACAAGGCCTATGGTGGATAGGTATGGAAAGTGGCATGTCAAGAACCAATCCGAAATCAAGATGTTGTATTGGCAAGTAAAGAACCACAATGATCACAAAGCAAACAAGTCAATCCACAAGATAGGAAATATGTACAAGGAAACACACACGGTGGGATAAATAGGACTTGTGCGACGGAGAAAGTGAGCTAAGAACCAAATGATTACCTAGCGAAGACTATAAGCTCGTGTCACACAAGTACAAGGAGAGACGCTAGTTCGATTGCACAAAATTGGTGGGCTACAAGATATGCACAATATGTACCACCTATATGATGTTTATCGAGCTTGCGCTTCCTATTCTATGAGGCACATGTATAATTCTTTCTTTTTCTCTTTTCCTTTTTTTTCCATTTTTTTTCTTTTTCTTTCTTTCTTTTTCACTTGCCTCTTCCTTGTGCCAACAACTATACAAGATAACTATATGAGATAGCGCTCACACGTGTTTGCTCGGAATCTACAAGGTATCAAATGTGCATAGCCCAAGCAATCATAAGAGGAACTAGTCTCAATAGGTGTTTGTTGCTTGCAAAGATAGTGGGGTTCACAAAGGAATGCAAGTGGGGAGAAGTCGCGGAATGTTTATACCTTTCGTCGACGATCTTCACCCTTTATTGTTGGATTCCGCCTTTCTCACGGAATTTGGATGGAGTATATAGCATGAACAACGTGGACGACGATGTAGAGCTCCTTCTCCTCTTCGAAACGAGCTAAAGAACACCAAAATTCGAGTTCGAATGCAAAAGTTATGCTCAAAACGGTGAGAGGCTGAAATCTGGGAACCTGCTATATTTTTTCTGTACTGGGCGGTAGTACCGGATTTTGGGCCCGGTAGTACCGGAAAAGGGCGGTAGTACCGGATTTTAAGCCCGGTAGTACCGCTGGTTCCAGAAACTCCCAGTTTTGACGCGGTTTCGCGATTTTGGGGTGATTTGGGCGGAAAATCTTCAAGAAAAACACCAAATTGACGAGGGAAATCAAGGAATTAGGCTATGGGAACGCAAAGGAAGGTAGATCAACAAGTTTAGCAAGTAATCCACGGATCAAAACCTACCAAAACGGGGAAAAGACCAAATCGATGAGAAATCCGTGGCAACCAAAAGCTGCTGATACCAGATGATGGAGGGTTTAACCTCTTGGGTGGCCCGATCTTCACGGATCTCGTGGTCAAATCGATGGGAAAGCGAGGGGAAAGGGAGAAGGTAGCGGAAGCGAACACACACCTCGCGAAGAACACGATGAACACACGCAAAAATCACACGATAAAAGGCCGATTGCTCCCGAACGGCGGCCACCGGTCCGATAGAATCCTCGCAAGGAAAGATCGGTCAACGTGCTCCCTCAAATCCACATAGGAGAGGGAAGAACACCTTGGGGAGGGTCCTGACAACTTTGAGACGAGACATCGAACTCCAAGGCATTGTTCAACGATGGATGCGTGATGCAAAGTCCAATCGAGGTTGGTGACGATAGTTAGTCCCCTTGGTAAAGGGGATGAGGCAAAACTAGAGATTCCACAATGCGGGTTGTCTTTAGTCTATCATCTATGCCTAAGGGGTACATGAGGGGTGGGGGCTCTATATATAGGCCAGCCACATAAACAAGGGCAGTTTGGGGATAAACTAGGCGAATAGGTAAGTAAGGGGGATACATGGGTTGTGGCCCAACTAGTGCGCGCAGGCACTTCCATGAGCGGTAGTACCGGACTTGGGACCGGTAGTACCGCTTGGTCGATAGAGTGCTCGGACCGTAGTACCGCTTGCCATCACAGGGCTTGTTGGCGTCGTGTTGAGCGGTAGGCAGGCGGCAATACCGGCAGTAGTACGGTCACGGATCCGGTAGTACCACCGGAGACAAAGAGCATTTGGTGATCTGTCTTCTTCCGCCTCCTCTTCCAAGCCTCCGTCTTGTCGGGCTTGATGCTCCGGGCTTCCTCCCTAGCCTTCGTACTTGTCAATGTGAACCTATCATGCATATGTGACCGAGTATGAAGTAGCATACCATTCACTAGCGTAGGAAGGGGGCTCGCATAGAGGAACGGGTTCACCTTTGGAGTCCATGACGACTTGGCGTAAGTTGGAGACCAAGATGTGGTAACGACCGTAGGTCGGGCTACATCACATAAAGTGCTTGTTGTGTCGCGTCGTGACATTGTTGGTGATCTAGGCTCGCGTCTCTAGTACGGTCTAGCCTAGGACCAGCACAGTACCGTCGTTGAGCATTCTTTCAACTTTTACATTGCTGTTTTGATAATTGCTAACCCCCCTTGCTAAGCCTTCCCAGAGCTCCACAGATATTCTCCACGTGCGGTGTCTCGACTCCTGGTAATCGCTTGGTTCAATCTCTGGACCCACTGATCCTCGCGGTTGCACATCGCCTTTTCCTGCTGTTTGGTAAGAACTTGTAAGAGCTTCGTATATTGCTTGACGGATTACGCGTGACTTCCACCATATTTCCGTACTATATACCTGTGCTTTTTAAGGACTAACCATGACAGATACTTCGCGGAACCCTGCCACAATGACGAACGAAGAACTACATGCCCACTTCTCCGCGCTCTTGGTCAGTCGCGCTGAAGACGTGGATACGCGCCTCGGGGAGTTTGACACCAAGCTCACCAACGCCATGGACAAGATCGATGGACTCGAGAAATCCTTCAACGCCAAGCTTGACGTTCGGTTCAAGGAGCTTTTGAACCGATTGCCCGCACCCGCACCCACATGGCGCCTAGCATTCCGATCACGGTTGACTGCTGGATTCATTGCACACATTGCTACGCACCTCGACTTCCGCGACTTTGCTGCTGCGACATTGGGGACGGACGACGGTTACTACTACGACCCCGACGACGACGATCTGTTCGATGAGGAGGTTGAACAACCTCCACAGGTTCCTGCTGGCCGTCCCCGACATTACTACCGCAACACTCGACCACCGGTACGTGATGATGATCATGTTGCAAAACTTAAATTAAATATTCCATATTTTGAGGGTAAATATAATCCTGATGCATATATTACATGGGAGATGGAAGTAGAACAACGTTTTGCATGCTTAAAATATCCTGAGAATATGCATGTTAGTGCTGCTACATGTGAATTTACTAAATTTGCTTCCCTTTGGTGGTCTGAGTATTGTCGTTTAAATCCTACTACTATTCCTAGTACTTGGACTGCTTTAAAAACTGCTATGCTTGTTCGTTTTGTACCTCCCACTTATCAACGTGATGTACTAAAGAATCTGACACGTTTAGAGCAAGGGAAAAATTCTGTAGAAGAGTATTATCAGGAATTGCAAACGGGGATGGTTCGGTGTGGTCTTGTTGAATCTAATGAACAAATGCTTGCACGTTTCTTTGGTGGATTAAACAAGGACATTCAAGACATATTAGATTATAAGAATATAATTCTATCACTCGTTTGTTTCATCTTGCTTGCAAAGGTGAACGTGAAGTGCAGATCGCCAAACACCATGGAGGAGGACTAATAATTCTGCAGTCGCATCCACTTGGACATCCCGACAATCAGCTCCTCGTGATTCGCCTCCAGCTACTACCACATCCAAGGCCACCACAAGATTTCCGGTTGCTCTCCACCATCATCCAATGCTCCACTCATAGTGCATCTTCTATGGCTTCCACGGGTAAGACAAAGGATATACATGTCGCAAGTCTTTGGGGTTTTGGTCATATTGAGAGACAATGCACAACACAACGTGTGATGATGGTCGAGAAGATGGTCAATACGATTCAACGAGTGACTTTGATGAAGATACACTAGCCCTTATTTACGCCGAGATGGAGACAATTACGATCTTGATGAAGAGACAGAGGTAATGGGAGCTGAAGCTGCTGATCAATACAAGAGCTTAATTACACAACGTGTGTTGAGTGTGCAATTGAGCAAATCTGAGCAAGATCAACGCCACAACCTGTTCCAAACACGTGGTGTTGTCAAGGAAAGAGCTATACGGATCATCATTGATGGAGGGAGTTGTAATAATCTGACCAGTGTTGAAATGGTAGAGAAGCTTGCGCTTCCAACAAGACAACGCCCACATTCATATTACATCCAATGGTTTGAGAGTTATCGCAAGATCAAGGTAACAAGAAAGGTACGCATGCATTTTACTATTGGTACATTGATGCAGCCCGACCTATGGTCATTACTACATCAAGGTCTCCAACTTACGCCAAATCGCCATGGACTCCAAAGGTGAATCCGTTCCTCTATGAAAGCTCACTTCCTACCCTATTGAATGGTATGCTACTTCATACTCCGTCACATATTCATGATAGGTTCACACCGACCAGTACGGAGGCAAGGGAGGAAGCCCGGAGCATCAAGCCCGACAAGAAGGAAGCTTGGAAGAGGAGGAGGAAGAAGACAGATCGGAATTGCTGAGTTCAAGCGGTACTACGGTCGGTGAACCGGTACTACCGGTCGTGGTACTGCTACCGCCCTGCTTGATCGAAGCTGCGCCATCGCCCTTTGGATGCCTCAGATGCGGCTTGCGGTACTACCGCCCGCAAGCGGTACTACCGGTCCCCAAAGCGGTACTACCGGTGATGACCGGTACTACCGGTCCCAAGTCCGGTACTACCGGTCATGTCAGTGCCTGCGCGCACTAGTTGGGCCACAGCCCATGTATCCCCCCTTTACTTACCTATTCGCCTAGTTTATCCCCAAACTACCCTTGTTAAGTGGTTGGCCTATAAATAGAGCCCCCACCCCTCATGTATCCCTTAGGCATAGATGATAGACTAAAGACAACTCCCACTGTGGAATCTCTAGTTTTGCCTCATCCCCTTTACCAAGGGGACCGACTATCGTCACCAACCTCGATTGGACTTTGCATCAAGCATCCATCGTTGAACAAGGCCTTGGGTTCTCGGTTTCTCGCCCCCAAGTCGTCAAGACCCACCTCAAGGTGTTCTTCCCTCTCCGATGTGGATTTGAGGGAACACGTTAACCGATCTTTCCTTGCGAGGATTCTATCGGACCGTGGCCACCGCTCGGGAGCAATCGGCCTTGTATCGTGTGAGTTTTGCGTGTGTTCATCGTGTTCTTCGCGAGGTGTGTGTTCGCTTCCGCTACCTTCTCCCTTTCCCCTCGCTTTCCCATCGATTTGACCACGAGATCCGTGAAGATCGGGCACCCACGAGGTTAACCCCTCCATCATCTGGTATCAGCAGCTTTTGGTTGCCACGGATTTCTCATCGATTTGGTCTTTTCCCCATAAATTCGAAAATTCCACCAAAAATAGCCCCAATTCGTGTTTTGGATCGATCTGTGATTTGAGTGCGTTTTGGTAGGTTTTGATCCGTGGATTGCTTGCTAAACTTGTTGATCTACCTTCCTTTGCGTTCCCATGGCCTAATTCCTTGATTTCCCCCTTCGATTTGGTGTTTTTCTTGAAGATTTTCCGCCCAAATCACCCCAAAATCGCGAAAACGCGTCTAATCTGGGCGTCCCAGGTCCAAGGGGTACTACCGGGTCCAAAAACCGGTACTACCGCCCTTAACCGGTACTACCGGGCCCAAACAACCGGTACTACCGCCCCATACTGATCCAAAACAGCAAGTTCCAGATTTCAGCCTCTCACCGTTTTGGGCATAACTTTTGCATACGAACTCGGATTTTGGTGTTCTTTAGCTCGTTTGAAGAGAAGGAGCCCTACATCATCATCCACGTGGTTCATGCTATCTACTCCATCCAAATTCCGTGAGAAAGGAATCCAACAATAAAGGTGAAGATCGTCGTGAAAGGTATAAACATTCATGACTTCTCCCCACTTGCATTCCTTTGTGAACCCCACTATCTTTGCGAGCAACAAACACCTATTGAGACTAGTTCCTCTTATGATTGCTTGGGCTATGCACATTTGATACCTTGTAGAATTCGAGCAAACATTGTGAGCGCTTCTCATATAGTTATCTTGTATAGTTGTTGGCACAAGGAAGAGGCAAGTGAAAAGAAATAAAAAGAAAAGAGAAAAGAAGAAAAAAAATATAGAAAAATAAAAATAAAAAGAAAGAGATACATATGTGCTTCATAGAATAGGAAGCGCAAGCTCGATGAACATCATATAGGTGGTACTTATTGTGCATATCTTGTTGCCCACCAATCTTATGCAATCGAACTAGCGTCTCTCCTTGTACTTGTGTGACACGAGCTTATAGTCTTCGCTAGGTAATCATTTGGTTCTTAGCTCACTTTCTCCGTCGCACAAGTCCCATTTATCCCACCGTGTGTGTTTCCTTGTACATATTTCCTATCTTGTAGATTAACTTGTTTTGCTTTGTGATCATTGTGGTTCTTTACTTGCCATTACAACATCTTGATTTCGGATTGGTTCTTGACATGCCACTTTCCATACCTATCCACCATATGCCTTGTGTGTGTGTGTTTTTTGGTTCGTAGTTGGTTTTGGTGTTCCGCGTGAACTTCACTTTGCTTGGTTTATTGCTCTCAAGTGTGGCCACTTGTACGATACGATCTTCCAAGGTAAAGTAAGGTTTGACGTTGTATCCCTAACTCCCACTACCACTTTCATATACACCACTTGGTCTTGTGCATCATGTCTAGGGACTCCGGAACCGAGGATGATATCTATGAAGAATCCATGATGAGCCACCATGACTATGACTCCACAAGTATAGAGGACATGACGGAGCACAACACCGACAATGGCTCCGCATGCTTTGAGGACCCGGAGCACTACACCTACGACGACTCCACATGCATGGAAGACATGGAGCTCTACGTCGACAATGGCTCCTCATGCATGGAGATTATGGATCACTACACCGACAATGGCTCCACATGCTTGTGATAGGGCAAAGGTGTCCGATCTTTCGATGAGATGGCGATAATCGATTTGGTGGAGTTCGGGCTTGACGTTCCGACTACACGTGCGAGCACGAGCGCCAATGCAATCGCTAGGCCAATCTCCTGGAGGTTACCGATCCTGCGTGAACACGATCAGCCTGACCAGCGAGGGTCTTAATTCCTACCTGAAATCGAGAACAAGTAAGAACCAATATTGCAATCAAGATATTGCGGATTAAGAGGAAAGCTTTATTGAAAGAGGTGGGATCCTGAATAGGTGCGAAGTACAAGAGGCCTCTGCGACGCTCGAGCCTTGGCGAAGTTGCGACTATGGCTAACTTAATGTCTAAACAAAATCCGAGTCTAAAGGTTCGGCTATGGGGCGTATTTAAGGGCGAAAGGTGGGGTTTCGGCCAGCCATGGAAGTGGTGGCCGAATCCAACCCTAAAAGTCCTTTTCCCCTCAAATACGGACTCTAAAAAGTGGCTAATTAAAATCCTGCGAAAATTACATGGGCCTGGCCCAAAATGAAGGTGTCATGACACCATATTATGCTATGGACGAATTCGTAAAGTATTGATCTTGAATATTTCGTCCAAGCCTTCTTTCTTCATTATGGTGGCCTCAAAGTTGAAATCTTCATCCGTGGCCTTCTCTTGGATCATCACATGCTTGTCGCCATCACCATGCATGGCCATGCTCCAATGCTTGTCCCTCTCATCCATGCTCGGTCCATCATTCCTAAGAGTAAGAAACATTTCGATTTAGGCATCATATTCTCATGTATGTAAGGAATAGTTCCAAGAAACGAAAGTACGATAGTTTAGTTGTTTGTACGAGATCTTGTGATGGGTCCTTGTATGTGTGTTCTTTGTAGGTACAACGGTTGTATCAATAGTAGGGATGTCCACATCATGCTCCCCTTCTTGAATTGAAGTCGTCCTCGACGCAATCTCATCTTCCTCACCAAAGTAAGGCTTCAAATCTGCAATGTTAAATGTAGGACTAACCGTACCAAAGTCTGCAGCAACTCAAGTTTATATGCATTATCATTGATTCTCTCTAACACCTTAAAGGGACCAGTGACGTGGCATTAACTTAGACTTGCGTAAATCGGAAAAGCGATCTTTCATAAATGTAACCAAACAAGATCGCCAACATCAAACACAACATGCTTTCTCCCTTTATCCCCAGCAAGTTTATACTTAGCATTCATGTGTTCAATGTTATCTTTAGTAGTCTTATGCAAGTTTAATATCATTTCAGTGCGTTGTGTAGCATCCAAATTATGTTGCAATCAAGAAGGTAAAGGCAATAAATCAATAGGTGCACGAGGAACAAAACCATACACAATCTCAAATGGGCACATCTTTGTGGTAGAATGCAATGAACGATTATAAGCAAATTCTATATGAGGTAAACACTCTTCCCACAATTTTAAGTTCTTCTTTAAAACAGCCCGTAACATAGTAGACAAAGTTCTATTTACTACTTGGTTTGACCATCGGTTTGGGGATGACATGTAGTACTAAACAGCAATTTAGTCCCCAACTTAGCCCATAAACATCTCCAAAAGTGGCTAAGAAATTTAGTATCACGATCGAGACAATAGTATTTGGCACACCATGCAAACGAACAAGTTCACGAAAGAACAAATCAGCAATATGCTCATCATCATCCGTTTTATTACAAGGAATAAAGTGTGCCATCTTAGAAAACCGATCCACAACAACAAAAATACTATCCCTCATACGTGTTCGTGGCAATCCCAAAACAAAGTCCATAGAAATATCCTCCCAAGGAACACTAGGAACAGGAAGAGGCATATACAAACCATGTGGATTAAGGCGAGACTTAGCTTTTTGACAAGTATTGCAGCGTGCCACAAATCTCTCAACATCTCGACGCATACGTGGCCCAAAGTGTGTAGCAAGAACATCCTCCGTCTTCTTGACACCAAAGTGTCCCATCAATCCTCCTCCATGCGCCTCCTGTAACAACAAAAGACGAACAGAGCTATCTGGAATGCATAGTTTGTTAGCACGGAACACAAATCCATCATTGAAGACGAACTTGTTCCAAGTTCTACCATCTCTACAATTCTGCAACACATCTTTAAATTCAGCATCATGCACATATTGTTCCTTAATAGTTTCCAATCCAAATATTTTGAAGTCAAGTTGAGATAACAAAGCATAACGGCGTGACAAAGCATCAGCAATAACATTATCTTTTCCCTTTTTGTGTTTGATAACATAAGGAAAGACTCAATAAATTCAACCCACTTTGCATGACGATTCAACTTAGCTTGACTACGAATATGCTTCAAAGATTCATGATCGAATGAATAACAAATTCCTTAGGCCATAGATAATGTTGCCAAGTTACTAATGTCAGAACCAACGCATATAATTCTTTATCATAAGTAGAATAGTTCAGACTAGCCCCACTCAATTTCTCACTAAAATATGCAACAGGTTTTCCCTCTTGTAATAACACCCCTCCCAAACCAATTCCACTAGCATCACATTCAAGCTCAAAAGTCTTAGTAAAATCAGGAAGTTGTAGTAAGGGAGCATGTGTTAGCTTATCTTTCAATATGACGAAGGCCTGTTGTTGTGCATCGCCCAAACAAAGGGCACATCCTTCTTGGTAAGCTCATTCAGCGGCGCGGCAATTGATCCAAAGTCTTTGACAAAGCGCCTATAAAAACCAGCGAGGCCAAGAAAACTCCTCACTTGTGTGACCGTCTTGGGCTGCGGCCAATTCTCAATAGCTTCAATCTTGGCTGGATCCACTTCAATACCCTGTGATGTAACAACATAGCCAAGAAACGCAACTCGATTGGTGCAAAAGGTGCACTTCTCAAGGTTACCAAACAAACGTGCATCACGTAAAGCATTGAAAACAACACGTAAATGGTCCAAATGTTCCTCTAAAGATTTGCTATAAATCAGAATATCATCAAAGTAGACTACCACAAAACGTCCAATGAAAGCACGTAAAACTTCGTTCATTAATCTCATGAAAGTGCTAGGTGCATTAGTTAAACCAAACGGCATTACTAACCACTCATATAAACCGAACTTAGTTTTAAATGCTGTTTTCCATTCATCTCCTAATTTCATACGAATCTGGTGGTAACCACTCATAAATCAACTTTAGAAAACATGGTAGAGCCACTCAATTCATCAAGCATGTCATCTAAACGTGGAATAGGATGACGATATCGAATAGTAATATTATTGATAGCTCTACAATCGGTACACATGCGAAGAACCATCTTTCTTAGGCACCAAAATAATAGGAACAGACAAGGGCTAAGGGACTCACGAATATGATCTCTGCCGAGTAGTTCCTGAATTTGGCGTTGTATCTCCTTTGTCTCCTCTGGATTGGTTCTATATGGCGCGGTTGGGCAACGTGGCACCAGGAATTAGATCAATTTGATGCTCAATTCCTCTAATAGGAGGTAGTCTGGTGGCAACTCAATGGAAATACGTCCTCATATTCACGCAAAAGGTTAGCAATAGCGGGTGGCAAAGAAGGAGGCATATCCTCAAATGAAAACAAAACCTCTTTGCATACAATTGCATAACATTGAGTATTGTTTACATCTAGTTCAGCAATATCAATTTTATTTGCAAGCATACATGGACTTTTCAAACAATTTCAGTAGCATGTGTAGAATCAGATTTAGTGTTCTTTGGTGGTATAAAATCTGCAACAATCGATTCTCACTTTTATTTTTCTCCTCGGTTTAGCTCTACTAGCTCTAGCAAGATCATCTTTTAAAATCTGTTCGAGTCATAGGTTTTAGACCAATTTTCTTTCCATCATGCATAAGAGAATAGTGGTTAGTTTTGCCATTATGAACAGATTCTCTATCAAATTGCCATGGTCTACCAAGTAACAAAGAACAAGCTTGCATAGGTACAACATCACAATCAACAAAATCGAATATGTACCAATAGTAAAATGCACGCGCATCGTTCTTGTTACCTTGATCTTGCGAGAACTCTCAAACCATTGGATGTAGTATGAATGTGGGCGTTGTCTTGTTGGGCAAGCTTCTCTACCATGTCAACACCGGCGATTATTACAACTCCCTCCATCAATGATGATCCGTATAGCTCTTTCCTTGACAACACCACGTGTTTGGAACAGGTTGTGGCGTTGATCTTGCTCGGTTGCTCAATTGCACACTCAACACACGTTGTGTAATTAAACTCTTGTATTGATCGGCTTCAGCTCCCATTACCTCGGCTCGTCATCATCATCGAATTGTCTCCATCTCGGCGTAAATAAGGGCTAGTGTATCTTCATCAAGTCACTCGCGGAATCGTATTCACCATCTTCTCGTACCATCATCACACGTTGTGTTGTGCAATCCTCTCAATATGACCAAAACCCAAGACTTGCGGCATTGTATATCCTTAGTCTTACCCGTGGAAGCCATAGAAGATGCACTACGAGGGAGCATTGGATGATGGTGGAGGAGCATGGAAATCTTGTGGTGGCCTTGGATGTGGTAGTAGCGGAGGCGAATCACGAGGAGGCGCTGATTGTCGGGATGTCCAAGTGGATGTGCGACTGAGAATTATTAGTCTTCCTCCATGGTGTTTGATCTCGCACTTCACGCTCAGCTTTTGCAAGCAAGATGAAACAAACGAGTGATAGAATTATATTCCTTATAATCTAATATGTGCTGAATGTCCTTGTTTAATCCACCAAAGAAACGTGCAAGCATTTGTTCATTAGATTCTACAAGACCACACCTAACCATCCCGCTTGCAATTCCCGATAATACTCTTCTACAGAATTTTTCCTTGCTCTAAGCGTGTCGATTCTTTAGTAAATCACGTTGATAAGTGGGAGGTACAAACGAACACGCATAGCGCTTTTAAAGCGTCCAAGTACTAGGAATAGTAGTAGGATTTAAACGACAATACTCGCACCACCAAAGGAAGCAAATTTAGTAAATTCACATGTAGCAAGACTAACACGCATATTCTCGGATATTTTAAGCATGCAAAACGTTGTTCTACTTCCATCTCCCATGTAAGATATGCATCGATTATATTTACCCTCAAAAGATGGAATATTTAATTTAAGCTTTGCAACATGATCATCATCAAGACGCATCGGTGAAGCGGCGTGGTAGTAATGTCGGGACGACCAGCAGTACCGTGGAGGTTGTTCAACCTCCTCGTCAAACAGATCGCCGTCGTCGGGGTCGTAGTAGTACCCGCCGTCGTCTCAATGTCGCAAAGCAGCCCACGGCGGAAGTCTCGAGGAACGCTGCCGCAGCAGAGCCGCCGGTGCGGCAGTATCAGCAGTCGAGCCGTGATCGGAATGCGCGTGCACCATGTGTGGGTGCCGGTGCGGGCAATCGGTTCAAGCTCCTTGAACCGAACGTCAAGCTTGGCGTTGAAGGATTTCTCGAGTCCATCGATCTTGTCCACGGCGTTGGTGAGCTTGGTGTCAAACTCCCTAGGGCGTGTCCACGCCTTCGCTGACCGACTGTGAGCGCGAGAAGTGGGCATGTAGTTCTTCGTCGTCATGGTGGCGGGTTCCGCGAAGTATCTGTCATGGTTAGTCCTTAAAAGCATGTATATACTACAGAATATGGTGGAAGTCACGCAGAATCCGTCAAGCAATATAGAAGCTCTTACAAGTTCTTACCAAAGCAGAAAAGGCGATGTGCAACCACGAGGATCGGTGGGTCCAGAGATTGAACCAAGCGATTACTGTGAGTCGAAACACCGCACGTGGAGAGTATCCGTGGAGCTCGGGAAGGCTTAGCAAAGGGGCAATTATCAAAACAGAATGCAAAAGTTGAAAGAATGCTCAACGACAGATCAGGCTGGTCCTAGGCTAGACCGTACTAGAGACGCGAGCCTAGATCACCAACGATGTCACGACGCCGACACAACAAGCAATCGTATGATGATATAGCACCAAAAGCGATCCGAGATGCGAAAATCACTATGATGGCGAGTGTCTAGAACTGATCTACGGGTCTAAAAGAGGTTAGCCCCAAAAATTTTTGAAATTTTTATTTTGCTCGAAAGCAAGCAGCGCCAAAAATATCGCTATAACGCCGATGGAGAAAAGTGATCCTGGTCGAAAAATAGTATAGCCGTAAAATTTTTGGAGGTTCCGGACTCTTAGCTCGACACGGACTTTAGCTGAAAACGAAACAAGAAAGAAGGAAAGTCAAAAGAAAAACGAGGAAACAAGAACTCTTTCGGACTCGTACCACGCGTAAAAAAACTGATCGGATGTGTCGCGGTAGGAAGGTGCGATGAGTATTAGGTTTTATGGTGGGTGGTATATGGCGGCGGAATATGGTGGCGTGGTATATGGCGGTGATCGCGAGTGTGGTGGTGACTAGTATGATCGTAACTCGAAACTCTAAGGACGAGACACTAAGACCAAAGAACTCGACGACGATGTAGACACAAATTCAACAATGCAAAACTGAAAAGATAATGCGAGGCGATTGGTTATGGGATGGATCTAAACTCTAACTGTGTTTTGGCTTTTTCGTGGGTTATAGGTAAAACAGATCTAATCTACGAAAAAGAAAATCTCACCGAGCAACCTGAAATGATACCACTTGATAGGGCAAAGGTGTCCGATCTTTCGATGAGATGGCGATAATCGATTTGGTGGAGTTCGGGCTTGACGATCCGACTACACGCGCAGCACGAGCGCCAATGCAATCGCTAGGCCAATCTCCGGAGGTTACCGATCCTGCGTGAACACGATCACCGACAATGAGGGTCTTAATTCCTACCAAATCGAGAACAAGTAAGAACCAATATTGCAATCAAGATATTGCGGATTAAGAGGAAAGCTTTATTGAAAGAGGTGGGATCCTGAATAGGTGCGAAGTACAAGAGGCCTCTGCGACGCTCGAGCCTTGGCGAAGTTGCGACTATGGCTAACTTAATGTCTAAACAAAATCCGAGTCTAAAGGTTCGGCTATGGGGCGTATTTAAGGGCGAAAGGGTGGGGTTTCGGCCAGCCATGGAAGTGGTGGCCGAATCCAACCCTAAAAGTCCTTTTCCCCTCAAATACGGACTGATGCAGCCCGTCCTCCGACCGCTACTACATCTACTCCCACGAGCTACCCAAATGGACCCATGACTCGCGCCCGAGCCAAGCTCCTTCAAACTAAGGTGAACTCGCTCCTCTCCTTGTGTGACTTCAACACCCCCTTGGATGGCTTGCTACTTCACACGCAAACCCTGTGCATCATCAGGTACGAGGAAGCCACCAGTCGCCAGACGCAGCAGATTACCGGGGGACGACCGGTACTACCGCCCAAGCGGTCCCACCGCTTCTACCGCCGCCACAGACGCCCCACTCCACGCCTCGGTTAGCGGTACTACCGGTCCTACAACCGGTACTACAGGTACCATCACTTCTACCGCCGCCACATCGACGCCCGACGGAAGCCCCAGCCCTCAAGCGGTACTACTGCTCGAAGCGGTACTACCGGTGACCACCGGATACTACGGTCGGACCGGTACTACCGGTCCCGCTGACCGATTGCTTCTGATTCGCCCTGTGCCTTGTAACCCAACTTATAATTTATCTTATCATTCAAACTACCCCTGTTTGTGGCTGACTATATATAGCCCCACCCTCTATTGTAACCGTTTAGACTTGGATAATAATAGATATTAAGGAAACCCTTTGAGGACTTAAATCTATTGGTCTCATGCTCCTACCAAGGAGCACCGGATTATCCACCCACCTCTTGGATCTTGCTTAGTGCGTTCAAGTTGTACAAGGCCTTGGGATCTCGGTGTCTCGTCCCCAAGTTGTCAAGATCTCACCAAGCACCTCATCCCCGTTGTTGGCGTGGAGAGCGAGCTCGCCCAACACCGATCCTAGGATTATGTTGGACCGGTTGCCACCGCGTGAGGAGTAGGCGGTATCGTGTTTTGGTGTGTGTGTGTTCGTGGTTTCATCGCCTCATCGATTTCATCCCCGACCACCTCGCCCCTCGTTTCTCGTGGAATTCGTGAAAGATCGGCCAACCCTGTGGTTACCCCATAACATATTGGTATCAAGAGCACGGTTGATCACGAATTTCCCCAATTTTTCTTTTATCCGCTTAAACCGAAAAACCTACCAAAAGAGCCCCAATTTGCCTTCGGATCGATCTCCGGATTTGGTGAGTTTTTCGTGGTTTTGGTCCATAGATCTGTTGCTTTGGGAGTCGATCTATCGCCTCGTTGTTTCTAGCTAAGCCTCTCGCCGCTTTTTCCACGAAATTGAGGTTTTTGGCAAGTTCGTCAAGTTTCAGATCTGTGCAAGCGGTACTACTGCGGGTAAGCGGTACTACCGCCAAGGACCGGTACTACGGTAGTAAGCGGTACTACCGCTCACCGATTACTACGGTTGTCGCAAAGCGACCTCCGCACTGACCGTTCTTCCTCGCCCGTTGCCGCCTCCTTTTCGTTCGCTGACCTTTTCCACCTCGCTTGTTCGTGTTTCGCGTGTTTGTCGACATTTTCACAACAGCTTCCACATCAAAGTCATCTCGCGCTCCACGACACGCTGAACTCGAACATCATTCTCACCAACGGTCAGTAAGTCAACAATACCAAAGGTATAACTTGCACCACCTTGATTACCCATATCTTCCTTGGTGTGTATCTATCCTATGAGAGCAACTCATTTTGTGTTTGTCTACATTGTGCACTTGCCTTCGAAAGTGAGAGTGTGAGGCCAAATACAAAAGCTAACATAGTAGCATAGCAAGGGAGAAAAAGGAAAAAGAATCAAAAAAAAAAAAAAAAAAAGATAAATAGTCTTCCAATACAAAGAGAATACCAAGCTTGTAAGCCACGAAAGAGAGAAGAACGAGCGCTCCGCGGCAAGTGCACAAATCGATTGCTTCACTCTTTTGGCAAACGAGTTGTGGTCTCTCCTTGTGTTGGCACGACAACCGAGCGTAGTCTTCGCTAGGACCTTTTGTGCTCATTTTCATAGTCGTATAACCCCTTTATCTCCACGTGTGTGTTTTCCGTGTTTTTGGTAGATCGTATCCTTTTGCTTTTGATTTGTGGTTCTTTACCACGAGGACAATAACCTTTGCTTGGATAGTTTCGCTTGGTTTTCCACAACCCTTACCTTCCACCAAAAGCCTTTTCGAGTTTCTTGCCATTTCACTTTGCACGCTTTTCGCTCATTTGTGTGGCAATTGGTTTGATATAATCTCAAGGTGAGGTAAAAGGCTAACTCTCCACACCCTTTCTCTCCATATACAACCATTGTTGGCTTTGCATCATGGATGTGCATGGAGAGCCATCCCAACCACCACCACCTCCGAGGATGATAACCAATTCATGACAAGATGGGACCATTGGAAGATCCGTGGAGAATTCAACTATCGTTGTGAAGCTCTCGAGCGGCGCCAAGACGAACAATTTAGCGAGGCTGTGGAATTCAAGAACATCGACAACCGTCAAGAAGTCCGTGGCCAAATGCATGCCATGCAACACAACCTCGCATCAAAATGAAGCTCTTGGCCGGCACTCGCCTCAACGGATGAGAAGCTCCAACACATCATCGATGGACTCGCAAGGACACGCCGCGAGAATCAAGCTCATCTCGGCACTCATCAAGTGAAACAAGTGCACCTCGCCGTCATGCTTCAAGGCACCGGATGGACCCGTTCTTCAATCCATAAGCTCTTCGCAAGTGGTACCATCTCCGCCACGCCGACATCAAGCTATGATGGTGACCTCCGCAAGACCTCCAAGACGTGAAGCAAACCGACCACAACCAAGGGCACCGTGATTCAACAAGAGCAACCTCGCATAGACCACCACGGCCATCGACGCCGACACGCCCTTCATCAACAAGTGAAACTTCCGAGGACGAACCAGATCATCGCCGACGTGAAGCACTCAAGATCCTCCAAGGCGTCATCATCGCATGAGCGCCCTCGCCGCCAACATAATGGTCATGACGAGCCTCCCTACACCACGAAGAACAGCCCATGGCGCATACGGATCGACGCCCTCCTCGCCACCGGGCGCACGACAATGCTCCTCGACATCACCCACGACAAGAACAAGAGCAAGCTCCCCAAGCTCGTCGTGAGGACCACCAACCTCCTCCTCGTCCTCAACCGCGACAACAACACGAGCAAGCTCCCCAAGCTCGTCGTCCACTACAAGTTCCACCACCAAACGCGGCACCTCGACAACCGCAAGAGCAACACAACAATCACCAAGCAAGACATGAGAGCTCGGATGATGATGATGATGACCGCCCAAATCATGGCAACCGACGCAACCGGAACCGCAATGGAGAAGAAACTTTCGGCAAGCTCAAGTTCACTATGCCAAAGTTCACCGGTTCCAATGAGCCCGAGGAATATCTCTCTTGGGAACTCAAGGTCGACAAGATCTTCCGCATGCACAATTATAGCAATGAGAAGATGATGGCCATGGCATCCCTCGAGTTTGATGAGTATGCCAACCTTTGGTGGGAACAAGTCCAACTCGGCTCAAGCAAAAGAAGAGCCTCAATTGCAACTTGGCAAGACATGAAGGCCCATATGAGATCCCGCTTTGTTCCTTCGCACTACACGCTGCGTGACCTCTTCAACAAGCTTCAAACGCTTAGTCAAGGAACAAAGACCGTGGAAGAATATTTCAAGCAAATGGAGCTCAACATGATCCGTGCCAACATTGAGGAACGCGATGAGCAAACAATGGCCCGCTTCCTTAATGGCTTGAACCATCCTATCAAGCGCATCACCGAGTTCCAAAAGTACAACAACATGGTTGAGCTTGTGCACATCGCTTCCAAGGCCGAGCGCCAAGTGCAAGAGGACATCAAGTACAACAAGCCAAAGACGTACTTCACCTACAAACAAGCGCCAACCACTACTCCAACAACACCAAGTGGAAGCTCCACAAGTACAACCAAGCTTCCCTTCAAGCCAACTAGTCCCCATGGAAAACAGCCCCCAAGTGGCAAACAAACACGAGATGATCAACCATTCAATGGTGAATGCTACAAGTGTGGAGGCAAAGGGCACAAGTCCAATGCATGTGGAAACAAAAAAGTTTTGTTCATCCATGACAACGGTGATGAAGAATACTTGAGTGAAGAAGAGTTTGATGCAAGGGTCAAGGAAGCCATGGCAAGGCAACACTTGGAAGCGGATCAAGAACTTCTTGTGTGTGAGCATGACGCAAGTCCATCGCTTGGTCACAAGGGTTTGACTACCCAAGCCAATGAAAATGAAGACCAACGCCGAACATCTTCCAAACTCGCCGGCATCAATGGAAAGTCAATCAAAGTTGTCATCGATGGTGGAGTTGCCACAACCTTGCAAGCACGGAATTGTGTGAGAAACTCAACCTCACCCTTCATCCACATAGGCACCCCTACCATATCCAATGGCTAAGTGACCAAGGATCCGTCAAGATCAAGCACACCGTCTCAGTGACATTCTCCATTGGGCACTACAAGGACACGGTGGAATGTGACGTGGTCCCAATGACGGTTTGTCACATGTTGCTCGGAAGGCCGTGGCAATATGACAAGTGTGCTTTGCATAATGGTCACTCAAACACTTACACTTTCAAATGGCTTGATAAAACTTGTGTGTTGCAACCAATGACTCCTAGCCAAATAATTGCGACAATGCAAAGGCTTTAGCGAGGGCACACGCAAAACACCTTGTGAGAAGAGTGGTGAGCAAGAGAACCACACCATAGTGAGTGAGAGCTACAAGCCATACTCGAGCGGAAAAACGAAGAGTGTTCTTCTTGCCACCAAAAGTGAGATGAGAGAAGTGCGGAACAACCATCCATCTTGCACACGCCCTCGTGTGCAAGGGACTAGCAAGGAACTAACGACTTGACAAATGTTCCTCCTTCTTTGATGGCTGTTTTGCAGGAATTCCAAGATGTATTTCCAAGAGCTTCCTCATGGTCTTCCTCCTCTTCGTGGAATCGAGCACCATCGACCTCATACCCTACAAGACCGCTACCAAACTGCCACGCGATCGCACAAACCCGAAGAGACAAAGGAGATCGGCGTCAAATCAACCAACTCGTCTCCAAAGGTTTGATCCAAGTAAGCACTAGCCCAAGCGCGTTCCCGTGATCCTAGTCCCGAAAACGGATGATACGTTGGTTATGCATGGACCGCCGTCCAATCAATGCTATCACCGTATGCTATCGACATCCTATACCGCCTTGATGACATGCTCGATGAGTTATGTGGAGCCACTATATTTTCGAAAATTGATCTTCGTAGTGGCTACCATCAAATTCGCATGGTCAAGGTGATGAGTGAAAACCGCATTCAAGACCAAGCTTGGTCTCTATGAATGGTTGGTTATGCCTTTTGGCTTATCCAATGCCCCATCTACCTTCATGCGCCTCATGAACCATATTTTGCGATCCTCATTGGAAAGAGTGTAGTTGTTTATTTTGATGACATTCTTGTCTATAGCAAGTCACTCGAGGAGCATGTTACTCATGTTAAGGAGGTCTTACAAATCCTTCGTCATGAAAAGCTTTATGCTAACCTTCCCAAGTGCACTTTTGCAAGAGACAAGCTGATTTTCCTTGGTTTTGTTGTGTCTTCTAATGGCATTGAAGTTGATGTCTCAAAAGTCAAGGACATACGAGATTGGCCCACCCTACAAATGTTAGTGAACTTCGTAGTTTTCATGGGTTTGGCTTTTACCGTCCGCTTTGTGAAAGATTTTTCTACAATTGCTTGCCCTCAACGAATTGACCAAAAAGAATGTCACGTGCTTGGGGAAAAGCACAACAAAAGGCTTTGATGAGCTCAAAAGAGGCTCACCAAGCACCACTTCTTGCATTACCGGATTTTACAAAACCTTTGAGATCGAATGCGACGCTAGTGGTATTGGCATTGGTGGCGCCCTTATGCAAAATGGGCGTCCTATAGCTTACCATAGTGAGAAACTTGATGGCGACGCCTCAATTATCCAATTTATGACAAAGAACTTTTGCCTTGGTTCGTGTTCTTCAAGTGTGGCAACACTATCTTTGGCCCAAAGAATTTATCATCCATTCACCATGAGTCGTTGAAGTATCTTAAGGGCCAAGCCAACTTGAGTAAAAGACACGCAAAGTGGGTTGAGTTTATGGAGTCTTTTCCTTACATTGTCAAATACAAGAAGGGCAAAGAAAATGTGGTATGACGCCTTTGTCTCATAAAACCACAAGCCTTCTTACTCGACTCAAGTCAATGTTTTGGGTCTTGAGGATATCAAATCTTTGTACGCGTCCGATTCTTTCTTTGGACCAATATTTGCACAATGTTCAATAAACAAAGGGCTTGACGATTTCTATTTGCACAAGGGTTTTCTTTTTAAACAAAACAAGCTTTGCATTCCGAAATCCTCTCTCCAACTTTTGCTTCTTCAAGAGTCCCATGGTGGAGGCCTTATGGGTCACTTTGGCCGTGACAAGACATATGACATGCTCTCCACTCACTACTTTTGGCCAAAGATGAAGCGTGACGGAGCGCCACGCTCAACGATGCACTACATGTATCCAAGCTAAGTCTAAGTCCAACCCTTTGGTCTTTATATGCCATTACCTATTCCTCATGCACCTTGGTGGGACATTAGCATGGACTTTGTACTAGGATTGCCTAGATCTAAACATGGTCACGATTCCATATTTGTTGTGGATCGCTTGAAAATGGCACATTTCATTCCGTGCCATAAGTCCGATGATGCTTCACATGTGGCAAATTTGTTTTCAGGAAATAATTCGCTACATGGCGTGTTAAGAACAATCGCCTCCGACCTGACGTAAAATTCATGAGCTACTCGAAACCCTCATGGCCAAGCTCGCATCAAGCTCCTCTTCTCGTCCGCCTCGCATCCCCAAACCGATGGACAAACCGAGGTCGCCAATCAAGTCTTGGCACACTTCTCCGTGTTGATAAAGAAGAACCTTAAAGACCGGAGGAATGCATTCCACACGCCGAAGTTCGCCTACAACCGCGCCAAGCACTCCACCACCATGAGGAGCCCGTTCATGATCGTCTATGGTTTCGAGCCTCACCGCGCCGATATCCTTCCTCTTCCACTTCATGAACGTGCCAATATGGACGTTGTCAAGCGTGCCCAAGCAATGATGAAACTCCATGAAGACACACGAGCTACTATCGAGCAACAAGTCCTTCGCCAAGCATCAAGGCTAAACAAGACCAAGAAAGAGATGATCTTTGATGAGGGCGACCTTGTATGGATTCACTTGAGTAAAGACCGTTTCCCCAAGGAGCGAGACTCCAAGCTAAAGCCACGAGGCGACGGACCATTCAAGGTGCTAAAAAGGATAAACAACAACGCCTATGTGATCGATATACCAACATCGAAGTATCTTGTGAGCTCGACATTCAATGTCAAGGACCTCTCACCCTACCATGGCGAAGAGGAAGTTGTGACGGTTGAAGAGTCGAGGACGACTCTTTCCCAAGGGGGGGGAGCTGATGCAGCCCGTCCTCCGACCGCTACTACATCTACTCCCACGAGCTACCCAAATGGACCCATGACTCGCGCCCGAGCCAAACTCCTTCAAACTAAGGTGAACTCGCCTCTCCTTGTGTGACTTCAACACCCTTGGATGGCTTGCTACTTCACACGCAAAACCTGGCATCATCAGTACGAGGAAGCCACCGTCGCCGCCAGACATAGCGGTTGGGACGAATTGGACTACTACCGCCCAAGCGGTCCCACCGCTACTTCACCGCCGCCACAGACGCCCCTCCACGCCTCGAAGTTAGCGGTACTACCGGTCCTAACCGTACTACCGGGTGGCCACTGCGCCTACCGCCGCCATCGACGCCCGACGGAAGCCCAGTGCCCTCAAGCGGTACTATCGCTCTGAAGCGGTACTACCGGTGACCACTGCATTACCGGTTGCCGGACCGGTACTACCGGTCTGCCAGACCCTGATTGCTTCAGCCTCGCAGTGCCTTGTAACCCAACTTATAATTTATCTTATCATTCAAACTACCCTGCTTTTGTGGCTGGACTATATATAGCCCCCACCTCTATTGTAACCGTTAGACTTGGATAATAATAGATATTAAGGAAACCCTTTGAGGACTTAAATCTATTGGTCTCATGCTCCTACCAAGGAGCACCGGATTATCCACCCACCTCTTGGATCTTGCTTAAGTGCGTTCAAGTTGTACAAGGCCTTGGGATCTCGGTGTCTCGTCCCAAGTTGTCAAGATCTCACCAAGCACCTCATCCCCGTTGTTGGCGTGGAGAGAGCCGCCCAACACCGATCCTAGGATTATGTTGGACCGTTGCCACACCGGCGTGAGGAGTAGGCGTATCGTGTTTGGTGTGTGTGTTCGTGGTTTTCATCGCCCTCATCGATTTCATCCCCCGACCACCTCGCTCCCCTCGTTTCTCGTGGAATTCGTGAAAGATCGGGCCAACCCCCAGGGTTACCCCATAACACGGACTCTAAAAAGTGGCTAATTAAAATCCTGCGAAAATTACATGGGCCTGGCCCAAAATAAAGGTGTCGCAGCACCATATTATGCTATGGACGAATTCGTAAAGTATTGATCTTGAATATTTCGTCCAAGCCTTCTTTCTTCATTATGGTGGCCTCAAAGTTCTGAAATCTTCATCCGTGGCCTTCTCTTGGATCATCACATGCTTGCTGCCATCACCATGCATGGCCATGCTCCAATGCTTGTCCCTCTCATCCATGCTCGGTCCATCATTCCTAAGAGTAAGAAACATTTCTGATTTAGGCAGCATCATATTCTCATGTATGTAAGGAATAGTTCCAAGAAACGAAAGTACCTGATAGTTTAGTTGTTTGGCACGAGATCTTGTGATGGGTCCTTGTATGTGTGTTGCTGTAGGTACAACGGTTGTATCAATAGTAGGGATGTCCACATCAGCTTGGGTGATATGGAGTACTACACCAACAACTACTCCCCATGCATGGATGACTTCGAGTGCGACATCGATGACGCCTCGCCAAGCATGGAGGACACGGAGAACTTCATCGACTTTGATGGCTCCTCCATGAGCCATGAAGAATTCCTCCACCGTGTGGAGATGGAAGCCTACTACGCCAAGCAAGAGGAGGCGCATCATCAAGATTCCATGACCTTCAAGGCCAAGCGTGCCACACCAAAGGGCACCACTTACTTCGATGATTCACCTCCAAGGCGACATGTGCCACCACCTAGATGGCGTCAAGCGCCACCATCTCCAAGGCACCAAGCTCCATCACCTCCAAGGCGTCAAGCTCTACCATCTCCAAGGCGCCAAGCTTCATCACCGCCAAGGCGCCAAGCTCCAACTCCTATCGAAACAAGAGTGGCGTCCAAACATCATATGCATCAAGAGGCGCCAAGAAACAAGACTCTTCATCGACAAACATCCTCTCATGAGCATCGCCACCATAAAGAGGATACAAGACATCGTCAAAGGCATCTTCGCCATAAACACGAAGAACTCAAGATGAGCACCAACCATAATGCTCAAGCAAGCTCAAGAAGGCACCACAAGCACAAGAAGAGTACCAAGGCAAATGATCACCGTCGCGAGCGTCATGTGGATGACCAAGTGCTTCACCAACATCAACCATCGGCAAGGCATGCCAATGACCTCCGTCGACACCTTCATCGGGCACCTTCTACTACTAGTGCCACCACCAAAATGGCACCAAGAGCAAGCCTTCGTCCACGCCATCAAGCTTCAACGCCTACGTTTGACTTCTACGACCTCGCGAACGAGGAAAATGTAGATGCCTACTTTGCCAAGTTGGCTAGCATGAGCCTACCTCCATCACTACTACGAGATGGCCACAAGAAGGTCGAGCATGGGATTTTCCCTTCGACCATGGAGGAGAGCAATGATGCCCATCTTATGGCATCCAACCTTGGAGGCGACAAGGTCAAGAATGGTGAGCACGGGATTTTCCCTTCACCAAAGGAGGTGCATGGAGTTGAGGAAACCGAGCCTACCCCCATATGCTTGAGTGATGATGTGGTACCAACCCCATGTGAGTATGAGAGCCACTTAGCCCACTTGAGTGAGAACAAGAGTGAGATGAGTGACTCCACCTTATGTGAGATTGAGTGCTTCCATTTGGAGGGCATGAGCGATACTCCTAGTGAGTTGAGAGTGGTAGTTGATAGGTCAAGTGAGACCATTTCGATTTCTAACAACTTAGCCTCTACCTCTAGTGTGTTCTCTTATGTTGTGCTAGGTTCCATGAATGAATACGCCCGATGCTATGAAGCAATGATGCCTCGAATGGATAAGATGTACATGGTAGATGCTACGCCATGGATACATCAAGAAGATGAAGTCGCCCACAAGGAGGCCACTACTTCCACAACACCCACTTCATATGAGAGGTATGACCAAGGTACCAATAAGGGTGTTGATGATGCCATGATCCCACTAGTGGACATGATGAATTGTGAGGATATGCATGCTATGGATGATACTTGTGACATTACATATGCTTCATCCACTTTCCCATGTGATGATTTGCCTTTGCATAATATTGATCATGTGGAAATGTTTGATTGCGATATCATTGCCATAAACATGCCATGCTATGCATCTTGTGTGTATCCTCCAATTGCTATGGACATGCTTTGTCATGCTAGTCATTCAATTTTTCCCGTTGCTTGCAATAAGATGAATGCTTGCAACAATGTTGACCACATGCGTTATAATGAGATGGCCCCCATAGCTTTCTCAATTTTTGGAGATTTTGATGCTTGCCATGATAAGCATGTTCCCCACTTGCATACTCACCATGCATCTCTTTCATACTTGATTGACATTAATGGTGATGTGCACAAAAAGAGATACGTCATGATGGATGATGTGTATCTCTACCATGCACACACTTCTTCCTTTTACATATGATGTGTAGGTACCAAGACGAGAATATCAACCTCGGTTGAGCACGAGTTGACAAAAGAGCTCTTGAGAGCATCCCACAAGTGAGTTCAAGATCGAACCCAGCTCGATACCTTTTGCATGCTTTGCATCTTGCATGTTGGCAAATTGCTCTTCCTATGGTTTGATTGCAAGCATGTTAATGGTATTATCTCCCTTGTGACATTCATGTTTCTTTGCTTTTGGATAATGATGTTTTGTGTTGTAACAAAATTGGTGAACAATTTCTCGCTCCGATGTTTTGCTTGCAACCACAATTCCATTAAGAGCATGTATTGTCATGAGAGCTTCCAAGAATCTCGTCTTGTTGTTGCAACAAACATAAGGACCACTTGCTCTTTCATTTGGTTTGTTTGCAAACATAATACTTTTGTTTTGGATATGCTTCCTTTGTGTTTTTGCCAAATTCTCCAAGCTTTGCATCAAAGATGTTGATAAAATTTCTATTCGATTGCTTTGAGTGCCACAATAAGATGTTATATGGAGTTTTTGAGTTTCCACATTTGGATGATGTTCAAACGATTTCCATGCACATTGACCATGCATATGCATTCCGTTTGCTATACTTGAGTTGTGCTAATCGTGTTGTGAACAAGAATGGACATGCCACAAATGACATGCTCCTCTATCACACACAAACATATGTTGCTTGGTCTTTGTTGTATGAAGGTACAAATGCATACACGTCAACCTCTATGGACTATATGTTGACAAGAAGAACCGAAGAGAGTTACCTATGGCTACCCTTCATCGAGCTATCTCCTTGAGGACTCATGCTATAATCTTCATGAATTGGCTACGCTTTGAGTGTTGCTTTGCTTTTGTTGTGAGCTTTGTAGGCTTCAAGGAAGGTGAAGGAACAATGAAGTGTTGTCAAGTCAATCTTCCCGAGGACGACTATAAGGTGAACCCCAGGATCAAGAAGGTCTCTCGACCGCTTCTACTTTGTGATGAGCATGTAGAGTCGAGGACGACTCTTTTTGAAGGGGGGGGAGATGATGCAGCCCGACCTATGGTCATTACTACATCAAGGTCTCCAACTTACGCCAAGTCGCCATGGACTCCAAAGGTGAATCCGTTCCTCTATGAAAGCTCACTTCCTACCCTATTGAATGGTATGCTACTTCATACTCCGTCACATATTCATGATAGGTTCACACCGACCAAGACGGAGGCAAGGAGGAAGCCGAGCATCAAGCCCGACAAGACGGAAGCTTGGAAGAGGAGGAGGAAGAAGATGATCAAGAATGCCAGTTCAAGCGGTACTACGGTCGGCGGAACCGATTACCGGTCAACAGATTACTCAAGCCTTCAGATCAAGCCCCGCGCCATCGCCATCGGATGCCTCGATCGGCTTGCAGACTACCGCCATAAGCGGTACCATTTGGTCCCCAAAGCGGTATTATCGGTGATGACCGGTACTACTGGGTCCCAAGTCCCAGATTACTGGTCATGTCAAGGTCATACAAGCACTAGTTGGGCCACACCCATGTATCCCCCCTTTACTTACCTATTCGCCTAGTTTATCCCCAAACTACCCTTGTTTAGTGGTCGGCCTATAAATAGAGCCCCACCCTCATGTATCCCTTAGGCATAGATGATAGACTAAAGACAACTCCCACTGTGGAATCTCTAGTTTTGCCTCATCCCCTTTACCAAGGGGACCGACTATCGTCACCAACCTCGATTGGACTTTGCATCAAGCATCCATCGTTGAACAAGGCCTTGGGTTCTCGGTTTCTCGCCCCCAAGTCGTCAAGACCCACCTCAAGGTGTTCTTCCCTCTCCGATGTGGATTTGAGGGAACACGTTAACCGATCTTTCCTTGCGAGGATTCTATCGGACCGGTGGCCGCCGTTCGGGAGCAATCGGCCTTGTATCGTGTGAGTTTTGCGTGTGTTCATCGTGTTCTTCGCGAGGTGTGTGTTCGCTTCCGCTACCTTCTCCCTTTCCCCTCGCTTTCATATCGATTTGACCACGAGATCCGTGAAGATCGGGCACCCACGAGGTTAACCCCTCCATCATACATATTCTGATTTTGTTGATTGTGATGTTGTACCTATGCAAGCTTGTTCTTTGTTACTTGGTAGACCATGGCAATTTGATAGAGAATCTGTTCATAATGGCAAAACTAATCACTATTCTCTTATGCATGATGGAAAGAAAATTGGTCTAAAACCTATGACTCTTAACAGATTTTAAAAGATGATCTTGCTAGAGCTAGTAGAGCTAAACGAGGAGAAAATAAGAGTGAGAATCGATTGTTGCCGCAGATTTTATACCACTAAAGAACACTAACTGATTCTACACATGCTACGAAATTGCTTGAAGAGTCCATGTATGCTTGCAAATAAAATTGATATTCTGAACTAGATGTAAACAATACTCAATGTTATGCAATTGTCTACAAAGAGGTTTTGTTTTCATTTGAGGATATGCCTCCTTCTTTGCCACCCGCTATTGCTAACTGCTTGTGAATATGAGGACGTCTTTCCACCGAGCGCCACTGGACTACCTCCTATTAGAGGAATTGAGCACCAAATTGATCTAATTCCTGGTACCACGTTGCCCAACCGCGCGCCATATAGAACCAATCCAGAGGAGACAAAGGAAATACAACGCCAAATTCAGGAACTACTCGACAGAGATCATATTCGTGAGTCCCTTAGCCCTTGTGTTGTTCCTATTATGTTGGTACCTAAGAAAGATGGTTCTTCGCGCATGTGTACTGATTGTAGAGCTATCAATAATATTACTATTCGATATCGTCATCCTATTCCACGTTTTGATGACATGCTTGATGAATTGAGTGGCTCTACCATGTTTTCTAAAGTTGATTTGCGTAGTGGTTACCACCAGATTCGTATGAAATTAGGAGATGAATGGAAAACAGCATTTAAAACTAAGTTCGGATTATATGAGTGGTTAGTTTTACGTGCTTTCATTGGACGTTTTGTGGTAGTCTACTTTGATGATATTCTGATTTATAGCCAATCTTTAGAGAATCATTTGGACCATTTACGTGCTGTTTTCAATGCTTTACGTGATGCACGTTTGTTTGGTAACCTTGAGAAGTGCACCTTTTGCACCAATCGAGTTGTGTTTCTTAGATATGTTGTTACATCACAGGGTATTGAAGTGGATCCAGCCAAGATTGAAGCTATTGAGAATTGGCCGCAGCCCAAGACGGTCACACAAGTGAGGAGTTTTCTTGGCCTCGCTGGTTTTTATAGGCGCTTTGTCAAAGACTTTGGATCAATTGGTGTGCCGCTGAATGAGCTTACCAAGAAGGATGTGCCCTTTGTTTGGGGTGATGCACAACAACAGGCCTACGTCATATTGAAAGATAAGCTAACACATGCTCCCTTACTCCAACTTCCTGATTTTACTAAGACTTTTGAGCTTGAATGTGATGCTAGTGGAATTGGTTTGGGAGGGGTGTTATTACAAGAGGGAAAACCTGTTGCATATTTTAGTGAGAAATTGAGTGGGGCTAGTCTGAACTATTCTACTTATGATAAAGAATTATATGCATTGGTTCGGACATTAGAAACTTGGCAACATTATCTATGGCCTAAAGAATTTGTTCTACATTCTGATCATGAGTCTTTGAAGCATATTCGTAGTCAAGCTAAGTTGAATCGTCGTCATGCAAAGTGGGTTGAATTTGGTGAGTCTTTTCCTTATGTTATCAAACACAAAAAGGGTAAAGATAATATTATTGCTGATGCTTTGTCGCTCCCTTATACTTTGTTATCTCAACTTGACTTCAAAATATTTGGATTAGAAACTATTAAGGAACAATATGTGCATGATGCTGAATTTAAAGATGTGTTGCAGAATTGTAGAGATGGTAGAACATGGAACAAGTTCGTCTTCAATGATGGATTTGTGTTCCGTGCTAACAAACTATGCATTCCGGATAGTTCTGTTAGTCTTTTGTTGTTACAGGAGGCGCATGGAGGAGGATTGATGGGACACTTTGCTGTCAAGAAGACGGAGGATGTTCTTGCTGCACACTTCTTTTGGCCACGTATGCGTCGAGATGTTGAGATATTTGTGGCACGCTGCACTACTTGTCAAAAAGCTAAGTCTCGCCTTAATCCACATGGTTTATACATGCCTCTTCCTGTTCCTTGTGTTCCTTGGGAGGATATTTCTATGGACTTTGTTTTGGGATTGCCACGAACACAGAAGGGGAGGGATAGTATTTTTGTTGTTGTGGATCGGTTTTCTAAGATGGCACACTTTATTCCTTGTCATAAAACGGATGATGCTGCGCATATTGCTGATTTGTTCTTTCGTGAAATTGTTCGTTTTCATGGTGTGCCAAATACTATTGTTCTCTGATCGTGATACTAAATTTCTTAGCCACTTTTGGAGATGTTTATGGGCTAAGTTGGGGACTAAATTGCTCTTTAGTACTACATGTCATCCCCAAACTGATGGTCAAACTGAAGTAGTAAATAAATCTTTGTCTACTATGTTGCGGGCTGTTTTAAAGAAGAACTTAAAATTGTGGGAAGAGTGTTTACCTCATATAGAATTTGCTTATAATCGTTCGCTCCATTCTACCACAAAGATGTGCCCATTTGAGATTGTGTATGGTTTTGTTCCTCGTGCACCTATTGATTTATTGCCTTTACCTTCTTCGGTGCAACATAATTTGGATGCTACACAATGCGCTGAAATGATATTAAACTTGCATAAGACTACTAAAGATAACATTGAACACATGAATGCTAAGTATAAACTTGCTGGGGATAAATGGAGAAAGCATGTTGTGTTTGATGTTGGCGATCTTGTTTGGTTACATTTGCGTAAAGATCGTTTTCCTGATTTACGCAAGTCTAAGTTAATGCCACGTGCTGCTGGTCCCTTTAAGGTGTTAGAGAAAATAAATGATAATGCATATAAACTTGAGTTGCCTGCAGACTTTGGTACGGTTAGTCCTACGTTTAACATTGCAGATTTGAAGCCTTACTTTGGTGAGGAAGATGAGATTGCGTCGAGGACGACTTCAATTCAAGAAGGGGAGCATGATGTGGACATCCCTACTATTGATACAACAATTGTACCTACAACAACACACATACAAGGACCCATCACAAGATCTCGTGCCAAACTACTTAACTATCAGGTACTTTCGTTTCTTGGAACTATTCCTCACATACATGAGAATATGATGCTGCCTAAATCAGATATATTTCTTACTCTTAGGAATGATGGACCAAGCATGGATGAGAGGGACAAGCATTGGAGCATGGCCATGCATGGAGATGGCAGCAAGCATGTGATGATCCAAGAGACGGCCACGGATGAAGATTTTAGAACTTTGAGGCCACCATAATGAAGAAAGAAGGCTTGGACGAAATATTCAAGATCAATACTTTACGAATTTGTTCATAGCTTAATATGGTCCTGCGACACCTTTATTTTGGGCCAGACCCATGTAATTTTCGCAGGATTTTAATTAGCCACTTTTTAGAGTCCGTATTTGAGGGGAAAAGGACTTTTAGGGTTGGATTCGACCACCACTTCCATGGCTGGCCGAAACCCCACCTTTTCGCCCTTAAATACTCCCCATAGCCGACCCCCATAGTCGCAACTTCGCCAAGGCTCGAGCGTCGCAGAGGCCTCTTTGTACTTCGCACCTATTCAGGATCCCACCTTTTCAATAAAGCTTTCCTCTTAATCCGCAATATCTTGATTGCAATATTAGTTCTTACTTGTTCTCGATTTCAGGTAGGAATTAAGACCCTCGTTGGTCAGCCGATCGTGTTCACGCAGATCGGAACCTCCGTGAGATTGGCCTAGCGATTGCATTGGCGCTCGTGCTCGCACGTGTAGTCGGATCGTCAAGCCCGAACTCCACCAAATCGATTATCGCCATCTCATCGAAAGATCGGACACCTTTGCCCTATCACAAGTCCAACTCGCTCGAGAAGCAAAAGAAAAGCCTCCAATCTCAACTTGGCAAGATATGAAGGCCCATATGAGATCCCGCTTTGTTCCTTCGCACTACACGCGTGACCTCTTCAACAAGCTTCAAACGCTTAGTCAAGGGACAAAGACCGTGGAAGAGTACTTCAAGCAAATGGAGCTCAACATGATCCGTGCCAATATTGAAGAGCGTGATGAACAAACAATGGCACGCTTCCTCAATGGCTTGAACCATCAAATCAAGCGCATCACCGAGTTCCAAAAGTACAACAACATGGTTGAGCTTGTGCACATCGCATCAAAGGCCGAGCGTCAGGTGCAAGAGGACATCAAGTATAACAAGCTAAAGACATACTTCACATACAAGAAAGCCTCAACCAGTACTCCAACAACACCAAGTGGAAGCTCCTTAAGTACCACCAAGCTTCCCTTCAAGCCAACACTCCCTCAAGGAAAATAGCCCCCAAGTGGCAAATACACAAGGGATGATCAACCATTCAATGGTGAATGCTACAAGTGTGGAGGCAAAGGACACAAGTCGGCCGCATGTGGGAACAAGAAAGTTTTGTTCATTCATGACAACGGCGATGAAGAATACTTGAGTGAAGAAGAGTTTGATGCAAGGTTCAAGGAAGCCATGGCAAGGCAACATTTGGAAGAGGACCAAGAACTTCTTGTGTGTGAGCATGACGCAAGTCCATCGCTTGTGGTCACAAGGGTCTTAACTACTCAAGCCAATGAGAATGAAGACCAACGATCAAACATCTTCCAAACTCGTGCCGGCATCAATGGGAAGTCCATCAAAGTTGTCATCGATGGAGGGAGTTGCCACAATCTTGCAAGCACGGAATTGTGTGAGAAACTCAACCTCACCCTCCATCCGCATAAACACCCCTACCATATACAATGGCTAAGTGACCAAGGGTCCGTCAAGATCAAGCACACCGTCTCGGTAACGTTCTCAATTGGACCCTACAAGGACACGGTGGAATGTGACGTGGTCCCAATGACGGTTTTCCATATGTTGCTCGGAAGGCCGTGGCAATATGACAAGCGTGCTTTGCATGATGGTCACTCAAACACTTATACCTTCAAATGGCTTGATAAAACTTGTGTGTTTCAACCAATGACTCCTAGCAAAATAATTGCGGACAATGCAAAGGCTTTAGCGAGGGCGCAATACACAAAAACACCTTGTGAGAAGAGTGGTGAGCGAGAGAACCACACCGTAGTGAGTGAGTGCCACAAGCCAAACTCGAGTGGAAAAACTAAGAGTGTTCTTCTTGCCACCAAAAGTGAGATGAGAGAAGTGCGGAACAACCCATCCATCTTGCACTATGTCCTTGTTTGCAAGGGAGTAGCGCAAGGAACTAATGACTTGACAAATGTTCCTCCTTCTTTGATGGCTCTTTTGCAGGAATTCCACGATGTATTTCCCGAAGAGCTTCCTCATGGCCTACCTCCTCTTCGTGGAATCGAGCACCGCATCGACCTCATACCCGGCGCCCCACTCCCAAACCTGGCCAGACGCATTTAACCGGGAAGAGACGAAGGAGATAGAACGTCAAATCAACCAACTCGTCTCCAAAGGTTTGATCCAAGTAAGCACTAGCCCAAGCGCGGTCCCCGTGATTCTAGTTCCAAAAACGGATGATACGTTGCGGTTATGCATGGACTGCCGTCCAATCAATGCTATCACCATGCGTTATCGACATCCTATACCGCGTCTTGATGACATGCTTGATGAGCTATGTGGAGCCACTATATTTTCAAAAATTGATCTCCGTAGTGGTTACCATCAAATTCGCATGGCCGAAGGTGATGAGTGGAAAACCGCCTTCAAGACCAAGCTTGGTCTCTATGAATGGTTGGTTATGCCTTTTGGCTTATCAAATTCCCCATCTACCTTCATGCGCCTCATGAACCATATTTTGAGATCTCTCATTGGGAAGAGTGTCGTTGGTTACTTTGATGACATCCTTGTCTATAGCAAGTCACTAGAGGAGCATGTTACTCATGTTAAGGAGGTCCTTCAAATCCTTCATCATGAAAAGCTTTATGCTAATCTCCCAAAGTGCACTTTTGCAAAAGACAAGCTGATTTTCCTTGGTTTTGTTGTGTCTTCTAATGGCATTGAAGTTGATGTCTCAAAAGTTAAGGACATACGAGATTGGCCCATACCGACCAATGTTAGTGAACTTCGTAGTTTTCATGGGTTGGCTGGCTTTTACCGTTGCTTTGTGAAAGACTTCTCTACCATTGCTTGCCCCCTCAACGAATTGACCAAGAAAAATGTCACATTCGTTTGGGGAAAAGCACAACAAAAGGCGTTTGATGAGCTCAAAACGAGGCTCACCGAAGCACCACTTCTTGCATTACCGGATTTCACAAAAACCTTTGAGATTGAATGTGACGCTAGTGGTATTGGCATTGGTAGCGTCCTTATGCAAAATGGGCATCCTATTGCATACCATAGTGAGAAACTTGATGGCGCACGCCTTAATTATCCCATTTATGACAAAGAACTTTTTGCCTTGGTTCGAGTCCTTCAAGTGTGGCAACACTATCTTGGCCCAAAGAATTTATCATCCATTCCGACCATGAGTCGTTGAAGTATCTTAAGGGCCAAGCCAATTTGAGTAAAAGGCACGCCAAATGGGTTGAGTTAATGGAGTCTTTTCCTTACATTGTCAAATACAAGAAGGGCAAAGAAAATGTGGTAGCGGACGCCTTGTCTCGCAAAAACACAAATCTTCTTACGCGGCTCGAAGTAAATGTCTTGGGTATTGATGACATCAAATCTTTGTACGCGTCCGACCCTTTCTTTGGACCAATTTTTGCAAGATGTTCAATAGACAAAGGGATTGATGATTTTTATTTGCATAAGGGTTTTCTTTTCAAACAAAACAAGCTTTGCATTCCGAAGTCATCTCTCCAAATTTTGCTTCTTCAAGAGTCCCATGGTGGAGGCCTTATGGGTCACTTTGGCCGTGACAAGACATATGACATGCTCTCCACTCACTACTTTTGGCCAAAGATGAAGCGCGACGTGGAGCGCCACGTCCAACGATGCACTACATGTATCCAAGATAAGTCTAAGTCTAGCCCCTTTGGTCTTTATATGCCATTGCCTATTCCTCATGCACCTTGGTCGGACATTAGCATGGACTTTGTGTTAGGCTTGCCTAGATCTAAACATGGACATGATTCTATATTTGTGGTAGTGGATCGCTTTTCAAAAATGGCACACTTCATTCCGTGCCATAAGACCGATGATGCTTCACATGTAGCAAATTTGTTTATCAGGGAAATAATTCGGCTACACGGTGTACCAAGAATAATCGTCTCCGACCGCGACGTCAAATTCATGAGCTACTTCTGGAAGACTCTCATGGCCAAGCTCGGCATCAAGATCCTCTTCTCGTCCGCCTCGCATCCTCAAACAGATGGACAAACCGAAGTCGTCAATCGAAGGCTTGGCACACTCCTCCGGGTGTTGATAAAGAAGAACCTTAAAGACTGGGAGGAATGTATTCCACACACCGAGTTCGCCTACAACCGCGCCAAGCACTCCACCACCATGAGGAGCCCGTTCATAATCGTCTATGGCTTCGAGCCTCTCACCGCGCTCGATATCCTTCCACTACCACTTCATGAACGTGCCAATATGGACGTTGTCAAGCGTGCCCAAACAATGAAGAAACTCCATGAAGACACAAGAGCTACGATCGAGCAACAAGTCCTTCACCAAGCATCAAGGCTAAACAAGAACAAGAAAGAGATGATCTTTGAAGAGGGCGACCTTGTGTGGATACACTTAATTAAAGACCGCTTCCCCAAGGAACTCGACTCCAAACTCAAGCCAAGAGGTGATGGACCATTCAAAGTGCTAAAGAGAATCAACAACAACGCCTATATCATCGATATCCCAAAATCAAAGTATCTTGTGAGCTCGACATTCAATGTCAAGGACCTCTCACCCTACCATGGAGAAGATGAAGTTGAGAAGGTTGAATAGTCGAGGACGACTCTTTCCCAAGGGGGGGAGCTGATGCAGCCCGTCCTACGAACGCTACTACATCTACTCCCACGAGCTCCCCAAGTGGACCCATGACTCGCGCCCGAGCCAAACACCTACAAGCTAAGGTGAACTTGCTCCTCTCCTTGTGTGACTTCGATACACCCTTGGATGGCCTGCTACTTCATACGCATACCTTGTGCATTATCAGGTACGAAGAGAAGGACCCAGCGAATGGAGGAGCACCAGCGGAAGAAGCCAAATACCTTCTGTCTCCAGCGGTACTATCGGGCGACTGGCCATGCATGCAAGACTACCGCCTACTACCGCTCCCAATGCATTTACGAGCCAAATACTCTGATGTAGCCCGACCTACGGTTGTTACTACATCAAGGTCTCCAACTTACGCCAAGTCGCCATGGACTCCAAAGGTGAATGCGTTCCTCTATGCAAGCTCACTTCCTACCCTATTGAATGGTATGCTACTTCATACTCCGTCACATATGCATGATAGGTTCACACCGACCAAGGTAAGGGCAAGGAGGAAGTCTGAACATCAAGCCCGACAAGACGGAGGCTTGGAAGAGGAGACGGAAGAAGACAAGTCGGCATTGCCAGTCCAAGCGGTACTACGGTTATCGGAACTCCAGATACCGGTCACAGTACTACCGCCCCTTTTACCTTCGCCATCTTGGCTCCAACGGATGCTCGAAGACCGCAAGCGGTACTACGGTCCCAGGCGGTACATTATCAGGTGATGACCGTACTACGGTCCTAAGTCCCAGATTACCGGTCATGTGCCTGCGCGCACTAGTTGGGCCACATCCCATGTATTCCCCTTTACTTACCTATTCGCCTAGTTTATCCCCAAACTACCTTTGTTTAGTGGCTGGCCTATAAATAGAGCCCCCACCCCTCATGTATCCCTTAGGCATAGATGATAGACTAAAGACAACCCCCATTGTGGAATCTCTAGTTTTGCCTCATCCCCTTTACCAAGGGGACCGACTATCGTCACCAACCTCGATTGGACTTTGCATCACGCATCCATCGTTGAACAAGGCCTTGGAGTTCGATGTCTCGTCTCCAAGTTGTCAAGACCCTCCCCAAGGTGTTCTTCCCTCTCCGCTGTGGATTTGAGGGAGCACGTTGACCGATCTTTCCTTGCGAGGATTCTATCGGACCGGTGGACACCGTTCGGGAGCAATCGGCCTTGTATCGTGTGAGTTTTGCGTGTGTTCATCGTGTTCTTTGCGAGGTGTGTGTTCGCTTCCGCTACCTTCTCCCTTTCCCCTCACTTTCCCATCGATTTGACCACAAGATCCGTGAAGATCGGGCCACCCAAGAGGTTAACCCCTCCATCATCTGGTATCAGCAGCTTTTGGTTGCCACGGATTTCTCATCGATTTGGTCTTTTCCCCATAAATTCGAAAATTCCACCAAAAATAGCCCCAATTTGTGTTTTGGATCGATCTGTTATTTGAGTGTGTTTTGGTAGGTTTTGATCCGTGGATTACTTGCTAAACTAGTTGATCTACCTTCCCCTGCGTTCCCATGGCCTAATTCCTTGATTTCCCCCTTCGATTTGGTGCTTTTCTTGAAGATTTTCCGCCCAAATCACCCCAAAATCGCGAAAACGCGTCAAACCGGAGTTTCGGAACCAGGTTCTACTGGCTTACAATCCGGTACTACCGCCTTTTTCCGTACTACTGGGCCCAAAATCCGTACTACCGCCAAGACAGAAAAGAAAACAAGGTTTCAGATTTGACCTCTCACCGTTTTGAGCATAACTTTTGCATTCGAACTCGGATTTTGGTGTTCTTTAGCTCGTTTCGAAGAGGAGAAGGAGCTCTACATCATCATCCACGTTGTTCATGCTATCTACTCCATCCAAATTCCGTGAGCAAGGCGGAATACAACAATAAAGGGTGAAGATCGTCGACGAAAGGTATAAACATTCCGTGACTTCTCCCCACTTGCATTCCTTTGTGAACCCCACTATCTTTGCGAGCAACAAACACATATTGAGACTAGTTCCTCTTATGATTGCTTGGGCTATGCACATTTGATACCTTGTAGAATTCCGAGCAAACATTGTGAGCGCTATCTCATATAGTTATCTTGTATAGTTGTTTGCACAAGGAAGAGGCAAGTGAAAAGAAAAAGAAAAATAGAAAGAAAAAGAAAAAAATAGAAAAAGGAAAAGATAAAAAGAAAGAGATATACATGTGCCTCATAGAATAGGAAGCGCAAGCTCGATGAACATCATATAGGTGGTACTTTTTGTCCATATCTTGTAGCCCACCAATCTTGTGCAATCGAACTAGCGTCTCTCGTTGTACTTGTGTGACACGAGCCTATAGTCCTCTCTAGGTAATCATTTGGTTCTTAACTCACTTTGTCCGTCGCACAAGTCCCATTTATCCCACCGTGTGTGTTTCCTTGTACATATTTCCTATCTTGTGGATTAACTTGTTTTCTTTGTGATCATTGTGGTTCTTTACTTGCCATTACAACATCTTGATTTTGGATTGGTTCTTGACATGCCACTTTCCATACCTATCCACCATAGGCCTTGTGTGTGTGTGTTTTTTGGTTAGTAGTTGGTTTTGGTGTTCCCCGTGAACTTCACTTTGCTTGGTTTATTGCTCTCAAGTGTGGCCACTTGCACGATACGATCTTCCAAGGTAAAGTAAGGTTTGACGTTGTACCCCTAACTCCCACTACCACTTCCATATACACCGCTTGGTCTTGTTCATCATGTCTAGGAACTCCGGAACCGAGGATGATATCTATGAAGAATCCATGATGAGCCACCATGACTACGACTCCACAAGTATAGAGGACATGACGGAGCACAACACCGACAATGGCTCCGCATGCTTTGAGGACCTGAAGCACTACACCTACGACGACTCCACATGCATGGAAGACATGGAGCTCTACGTCGACAATGGCTCCTCATGCATGGAGCCTATGGAGCACTACACCGACAATGGCTCCACATGCTTGGGTGATATGGAGTACTACAACAACAATTACTCCCTAAGCATGGATGACTTCGAGTGCGACATCGACGACGCCTCGCCAAGCATGGAGGACACGGAGAACTTCATCGAGTTTGATGGCTCCTCCACGAGCCTTGAAGAATTCTTCCACCGCGTGGAGATGGAAGCCTACTACGCAAAGCAAGAGGAGACGCATCATCAATATTCCATGACCTTCAAGTCCAAGTGTGCCACACCAAAGGGCACCACCTACTTCGATGATCCACCTCCAAGGCGACAAGTGCCACCACCTAGATGGCGTCAAGTGCCACCATCTCCAAGGCGCCAAGCTCCACCATCTCCAAGGCGCGAAGCTACATCACCTCCAAGGCGCCAAGCTCCAACTCCTATCCAAACAAGAGTGGCGTCCAAACATCATATACATCAAGAGGCGTCAAGGAACAAGAATCTTCATCGACAAACATCCTCTCATGAGCATCGCCACCATAAAGAGGATACAAGAAATCGTCTGATGTGGACATCCCTACTATTGATACAACCGTTGTACCTACAGCAACACACATACAAGGACCCATCACAAGATCTCGTGCCAAACAACTTAACTATCAGGTACTTTCGTTTCTTGGAACTATTCCTTACATACATGAGAATATGATGCTGCCTAAGTCAGATACATTTCTTACTCTTAGGAATGATGGACCAAGCATGGATGAGAGGGACAAGCATTGGAGCATGGCCATGCATGGAGATGGCAGCAAGCATGTGATGATCCAAGAGAAGGCCACGGATGAAGATTTGTAACTTTGAGGCCACCATAATGGAGAAAGAAGGCTTGGACGAAATATTCAAGATCAATACTTTACGAATTCGTCCATAGCATAATATGGTGTCATGACACCTTTATTTTGGGCCAGCCCATGTAATTTTCGGTGTTTTTAGTTAGCCACTTTTTAGAGTCCGATTTGAGGAAAAGGACTTTAGGGTTGGATTCGCCACCACTTCCTTGGCTGGCGAAATCCCACCTTTTCGCCTTAACACGCCCATAGCCGAACCTTTAGACTCGGATTTTGTTTAGACATTAAGTTAGCCATAGTCAACTTCGCCAAGGCTCGGCGCCGCAGAGGCCTCTTACTTCGCACCTATTCGGATCCCACCTCTTTCAATAAAGCTTTCCTCTTAATCCGCAATATCTTGATTGCAATATTGGTTCTTACTTGTTCTCGATTTCGTAGGAATTAAGACCCTCATTGGTCAGCCGATCGTGTTCACGCAGGATCGGTAACCTCCGTGAGATTGGCCTAGCGATTGCATTGGCTCGTGCTCGACGCATGTAGTCGGATCGTCAAGCCGAACTCCACCAAATCGATTATCGCCATCTCATCGAAAGATCGGACACCTTTGCCCTATCAAGTGGTATCGATTTCGTGTTGCTCGGTGAGATTTTACTGTTTCAGAGATTAGATCTGTTTTACCTATAACCCACGAAAAGCCAAAAACATGCTTAGCGTTTAGATCCATCCCATAACCAATCTACGCCGCATTATCTTTTCAGTTTTGCATTGTTGAATTTGTGTCTACATCGTCGCGTCGAGTTCTTTGGTCTTAGTGTCTCGTCCCTTAGAGTTTCGAGTTCGATCATACTAGTCACCACCACACTCGCCGATCACCGCCGCCATATACTGCCACCATATTCCGCCGCCATATACCCCGCCACCATAAAACCCTAATACTCCGCCACCGCCTTCCTGGGACATGATCCGATCGCTTTTCACTGGTACGAGTCCGAGTAGAGTTATGTTTCGTTATTTCTTTTGACTTCCCTTCTTTGCTTTTTCCGTGTTAAGCTAAAGTCCGTGTCGAGCTAAGAGTCCGGTCGTAAGTCAAAAAGGAGAGAAAAAAAAAAAAAAAAAAAAAAAAAAAAATTTCTGGCTATACTATTTTTCGACCCCGGGGATCACTTTTCTCCATCCGTTATAGCGATATTTTTTACGCTTGGCAAGGCTTCCGAGCAAAATAAAAATTTGAAAAAATTTTTTGGGGCTAACCTCTTTTTAGACCCGTAGATCGATTCTAGACACTCGCCATCATAGTGATTTTCGCATCTCGGATCGCTTTCAGGTGCTATATCATCACGATGCTTGTTGTGTCGCGTCGTGACATCGTTGTTGATCTAGGCTCGCTCTAGTACGGTTCAGCCTAGGACCAAAGACAAGACTGCTGCTTGAGCATTCTTTCAACTTTTGCATTCTGTTTTGATAATTGCACCCCTTTGCTAAGCCTTCCCGAGCTCCAGATACTCTCCACGTGCGGTGTTTCACCGGTAATCGCTTGGTTTAATCTCTGGACCCACCGATCCTCGTGGTTGCACATCGCCTTTTCTGCTTGGTAAGAACTTGTAAGAGCCAGATATTGCTTGACGGATTACGCGTGACTTCCACCATATTCCTGTAGTATATACCTGTGCTTTTTAAGGACTAACCATGACAGATACTTCGCGGAACCCTGCCACCATGACAAACGAAGAACTACATGCCCACTTCTCCGCGCTCCTGGTCAGTCGCGCTGAAGACGTGGACACGCGCCTAGGGGAGTTTGACACCAAGCTCACCAACGCCGTGGACAAGATCGATGGACTCGAGAAATCCTTCAACGCCAAGCTTGACGTTCGTTCAAGGAGCTTCGAACGATTGCCCGCACCAAGACCGCACCCACATGGTGCACGACGCATTCCGATCACGGCTCGGACTGATGCAGTACCGCCGCAGACTCTGCTGCCGCGATCGACGTTCTCGGACTTCCGTGGCTGCCGCGACATTGGGGACAGACGACGGTACTACTACGACCCCGACGACGACGATCTGCTTTGACGAGGAGGTTGAACAACCTCCACAGTACCGCCGGGTCGCCCCCGACATTACTACCGCAACGCCGCCCACCGATGACGCATCGATGATGATCATGTTGCAAAGCTTAAATTAAATATTCCATCTTTTGAGGGTAAATATAATCCTGATGCATATCTTACATGGGAGATGGAAGTAGAACAACGTTTTGCATGCTTAAAATATCCCGAGAATATGCGTGTTAGTGCTTGCTACATGTGAATTTACTAAATTTGCTTCCTTTGGTGGTCCGAGTATTGTCGTTTAAATCCTACTACTATTCCTAGTACTTGGACTTTTAAACTGCTATGCGTGTTCGCTTTTGTACCTCCCACTTATCAACGTGATTTACTAAAGAATCGACACGCTTAGAGCAAGGGAAAATTTCGTAGAAGAGTATTATCAGAATTGCAAACGGGATGGTTAGGTGTGGTCTTGTAGAATCTAATGAACAAATGCTTGCACGCTTTTGGTGGATTAAACAAGGACATTCAGACATATTAGATTATAAGGAATATAATTCTATCACTGCTTTGTTTCATCTTGCTTGCAAAGTGAACGTGAAGTGCAGGATCGCCAAACACCATGGAGGAGGACTAATAATTCTGCAGTCGCACATCCACTTGGACATCCCGACAATCAGCGCCTCGTGATTCGCCTCCACTACTACCATCCAAGGCCACCACAAGATTTCCATTGCTCCTCCACCATCATCCAATGCTCCCGTCAGAGTGCATCTTCTATGGCTTCCACGGTAAGACTAAGGATATACAATGCCGCAAGTCTGGGGTTTTGGTCATATTGAGAGATGCACAACACAACGTGTGATGATGGTGCGAGAAGATGGTGAATACGATTCATGAGTGACTTGATGAAGATACACTAGCCCTTATTTCGCTCGAGATGGAGACAATTCGATGATGATGACGAGCCAGAGGTAATGGGAGCTCAAGTCACCGATCAATACAAGAGTTTAATTACACAACGTGTGTTGAGTGTGCAATTGAGCAAATCTGAGCAAGATCAACGCCACAACCTGTTCCAAACACGTGGTGTTGTCAAGGAAAGAGCTACGGATCATCATTGATGGAGGGAGTTGTAATAATCTGCCGGTGTTGACATGGTAGAGAAGCTTGCGCCCAACAAGACAACGCCCACATTCATACTACATCCAATGGTTTGAGAGTTCTCGAAGATCAAGGTAACAAGAACGGCACGTGCATTTTACTATTGGTACATATTCGATTTTGTTGATTGTGATGTTGTACCTATGCAAGCTTGTTCTTTGTTACTTGGTAGACCATGGCAATTTGATAGAGAATCTGTTCATAATGGCAAAACTAACCACTATTCTCTTATGCATGATGGAAAGAAAATTGGTCTAAAACCTATGACTCCAACAGATTTTAAAAGATGATCTTGCTAGAGCTAGTAGAGCTAAACCGAGGAGAAAATAAAAGTGAGAATCAGATTGTTGCTGCAGATTTTATACCACCAAAGAACACTAAATCTGATTCTACACATGCTCTGAAATTGTTTGAAGAGTCCATGTATGCTTGCAAATAAAATTGATATTGTGAACTAGATGTAAACAATACTCAATGTTATGCAATTGTATGCAAAGAGGTTTTGTTTTCATTTGAGGATATGCCTCCTTCTTTGCCACCGCTATTGCTAACCTTTTGGTGAATATGAGGACGATTTTCCTGAGTTGCCACCAGACTACCTCCTATTAGAGGAATTGAGCATCAAATTGATCTAATTGGTGCCACGTTGCCCAACCGCGCCATATAGAACCAATCCAGAGGAGACAAAGGAGATACAACGCCAAATTCAGGAACTACTCGACAGAGATCATATTCGTGAGTCCCTTAGCCCTTGTCTTTGTTCCTATTATTTTGGTGCCTAAGAAAGATGGTTCTTCGCATGTGTACCGATTGTAGAGCTATCAATAATATTACTATTCGATATCGTCATCCTATTCCATGTTTAGATGACATGCTTGATGAATTGAGTGGCTCTACCATGTTTTCTAAAGTTGATTTATGAGTGGTTACCACCATTCGTATGAAATTAGGAGATGAATGGAAAACGATTTAAAACTAAGTTCGGTTTATATGAGTGGTTAGTAATGCCGTTTGGTTTAACTAATGCACCTAGCACTTTCATGAGATTAATGAACGAAGTTTTACGTGCTTTCATTGACGCTTTGTGGTAGTCTACTTTGATGATATTCGATTTATAGCAAATCTTTAGAGGAACATTTGGACCATTTACGTCTTTTTCAATGCTTTACGTGATGCACGCTTGTTTGGTAACCTTGAGAAGTGCACCTTTGCACCAATCGAGTTGCTTTCTTGGCTATGTTGTTACATCACGGTATTGAAGTGGATCCACCAAGATTGAAGCTATTGAGAATTGGCCGCAGCCCAAGACGGTCACACAAGTGAGGAGTTTTCTTGGCCTCGCTGGTTTTATAGGCGCTTTGTCAAAGACTTTGGATCAATTGTCGCTACCGAATGAGCTTACCAAGAAGGATGTGCCCTTTGTTTGGGGCGATGAACAACAGTGCCTTCGTCATATTGAAAGATAAGCTAACACATGCTCCCTTACTACAACTTCCCGATTTTACTAAGACTTTTGAGCTTGAATGTGATGCTAGTGGAATTGGTTTGGGAGGGTGTTATTACAAGAGGGAAAACCTTGCATATTTTAGTGAGAAATTGAGTGGGCTAGTCGAACTATTCTACTTATGATAAAGAATTATGCGTTGGTTGACATTAGAAACTTGGCAACATTATCTATGGCCTAAGGAATTTGTTATTCATTCGATCATGAATCTTTGAAGCATATTCGTAGTCAAGCTAAGTTGAATTGTCGTCATGCAAAGTGGGTTGAATTATTTATTGAGTCTTTTCCTTATGTTATCAAACACAAAAAGGGTAAAGATAATATTATTATTGATTCTTTGTCACGCCGTTATGCTTTGTTATCTCAACTTGACTTCAAAATATTTGGATTGGAAACTATTAAGGAACAATATGTGCATGATGCTGAATTTAAAGATGTGTTGCAGAATTGTAGAGATGGTAGAAGTTGGAACAAGTTCGTCTTCAATGATGGATTTGTGTTCCGTGCTAACAAACTATGCATTCCAGATAGCTCTGTTCGTCTTTTGTTGTTACAGGAGGCGCATGGAGGAGGATTGATGGGACACTTTGGTGTCAAGAAGACGGAGGATGTTCTTGCTGCACACTTCTTTTGGCCACGTATGCCGAGATGTTGAGAGATTTGTGGCACTGCAATACTTGTCAAAAGCTAAGTCTCGCCTTAATCCACATGGTTTGTATATGCCTCTTCCGTTCCTAGTGTTCCTTGGGAGGATATTTCTATGGACTTTGTTTTGGGATTGCCACGAACACGTAAGGGAGGGATAGTATTTTGTTGTTGTGGATCGGTTTTCTAAGATGGCACACTTTATTCCTTGTCATAAAGCGGATGATCTTTGCATATTTGATTTGTTCTTTCGTGAAATTGTTCGTTTGCATGGTGTGCCAAATACTATTGTCTGTGATCGTGATACTAAATTTCTTAGCCACTTTTGGAGATGTTTATGGGCTAAGTTGGGGACTAAATTGCTCTTTAGTACTACATGTCATCCCCAAACCGATGGTCAAACTGAAGTAGTAAATAGAACTTTGTCTACTATGTTACGGGCTTTTAAAGAAGAACTTAAAATTGTGGGAAGAGTGTTTACCTCATATAGAATTTGCTTATAATCGTTCATTGCATTCTACCACAAAGATGTGCCCATTTGAGATTGTGTATGGTTTTGTTCCTCGTGCACCTATTGATTTATTGCCTTTACCTTCTTGATTGCAACATAATTTGATGCTACAACGCCATTGAAATGATATTAAACTTGCATAAGACTACTAAAGATAACATTGAACACATGAATGCTAAGTATAAACTTGTCAGATAAAGGGAGAAAGCATGTTGTGTTTGATGTTGGCGATCTTGTTTGGTTACATTTGCGTAAAGATCGCTTTTCCGATTTACGCAAGTCTAAGTTAATGCCACGCGTGCTGCTGGTCCCTTTAAGGTGTTAGAAAGAATCAATGATAATGCATATAAACTTGAGTTGCTGCAGACTTTGGTGCAGTTAGTCCTACATTTAACATTGCAGATTTGAAGCCTTACTTTGGTGAGGAAGATGAGATTGCGTCGAGGACGACTTCAATTCAAGAAGGGGAGCATGATGTGGACATCCCTACTATTGATACAACCGTTGTACCTACAAAGAACACACATACAAGGACCCATCACAAGATCTCGTACAAACAACTTAACTATCGTGTACTTTCGCTTCTTGGAACTATTCCTTACATACATGAGAATATGATGCTGCCTAAGTCGATACATTTCTTACTCTTAGGAATGATGGACCAAGCATGGATGAGAGGGACAAGCATTGGAGCATGGCCATGCATGGAGATGGCGACAAGCATGTGATGATCCAAGAGAAGGCCACGGATGAAGATTTCAGAACTTTGAGGCCACCATAATGGAGAAAGAAGGCTTGGACGAAATATTCAAGATCAATACTTTACGAATCGTCCATAGCATAATATGGTGTCATGACACCTTTATTTTGGGCCGCCCATGTAATTTTCGCAGGTTTTAGTTAGCCACTTTTAGAGTCCGTATTTGAGGAAAAGGACTTTAGGGTTGGATTCGCCACCACTTCCTTGGCTGGCCGAAATCCCACCTTTTCGCCTCTTAACACGCCCCATAGCCGAACCTTTAGACTCGGATTTTGTTTAGACATTAAGTTAGCCATAGTCGCAACTTCGCCAAGGCTCGGCGTCAGAGGCCTCTTGTACTTCGCACCTATTCGATCCCACCTCTTTCAATAAAGCTTTCCTCTTAATCCGCAATATCTTGATTGCAATATTGGTTCTTACTTGTTCTCGATTTCAGGTAGGAATTAAGACCCTCATTGTCAGCCGATCGTGTTCACGCAGGATCGGTAACCTCCAGGAGATTGGCCTAGCGATTGCATTGGCGCTCGTGCTCGCACGTGTAGTCGGATCGTCAAGCCCGAACTCCACCAAATCGATTATCGCCATCTCATCGAAAGATCGGACACCTTTGCCCTATCATCGTCTAAGGCATCTTCGCCACCAAGACGAAGAATTCAAGATGAGCACCAACCATAATGCTCAAGCAAGCTCAAGAAGGCACCACAAGCACAAGAAGAGTTCCAAGGCAAATGATCACCGTCGTGAGCGTCATGTGGATGACCAAGTGCTTCACCAACATCAACCATCGGCAAGGCACGCCAATGACCTCCGTCGACACAATCATAAGGCACCTTCAACTACTAGTGCCACCACCAAAATGGCACCAAGAGCAAGCCTTCGTCCACACCATCAAGCTTCAACGCCTACGCTTGACTTCCACGACCTCGCGGACGAGAAAAATGTAAACCTCTACTTCGCCAAGTTGGATAGCATGAGCCTACCTCCACCACTACTACGAGATGGCGACAAGGTCAAGAATGGTGAGCATGTGATTTTCCCTTCACCAAAGGAGGCGCATGGAGTTGAGGAAACCGAGCCTATCCCCATATGCTTGAGTGATGATGTGGTACCAATCCCATGTGAGTATGAGAGCCACTTAGCCCACTTGAGTGAGAACAAGAGTGAGATGAGTGACTCCACCTTATGTGAGATTGAGTGCTTCCACTTGGAGGGCATGAGCGATACTCCTAGTGAGTTGAGAGTGGTAGTTGATAGGTCAAGTGAGACCATTTCAATTTCTAACAACTTACCCTCTACCTCTAGTGTGTTCTCTTGTGTTGTGCTAGGTTCCATGGAGGATGACACCCGAAGCCATGAAGCAATGATGCCTCAATTGGAAAAGATGTACATGGTGCACGAAGATGATGCTACGCCATGGATACATCAAGAAAACGAAGTCGTCCATAAGGAGGCCACTACTTCCACAACACCCACTTCATATGAGAGGTATGACCAAGGTAACAATAAGGGTGTTGATGATGCCATGATCCCACTAGTGGACATGATGAATTGTGAGGATATGCATGCTATGGATGATTCTTGTGACATTACATATGCTTCATCCACTTTCCCATGTGATGATTTGCCTTTGCATAATATTGATCATGTGGAATTGTTTGATTGCGATATCATTGCCATAAACATGCCATGCTATGCATCTTGTGTGTATCCTCCAATTGCTTTGGACTTGCCTTGTCATGCTAGTCATTCAATTTCTCCCGTTGCTTGCGATAAGATGAATGCTTGCTATTTCACTTGTTCTGCTTGCAACAATATTGATCATATGCGTTATAATGAGATGGCCCCCATAGCTTTCTCAATTTTTGGAGATTTTGATGATTGCCATGATAAGCATGTTCCCCACTTGCATACTCACCATGCATATATTTCATACTTGAATGACATTAATGGTGATGTGCACAAGAAGAGATACGTCATGATGGATGATGTGTATCTCTACCATGCACACACGTTCTTCCTTTTACATATGATGTGTTTAGGTACCCGCACGAGAATGTCAACCTCGGTTGAGCACGAGTTGATAAAAAGAGCTCTAGAGAGCATCCCACAAGTGAGTTCAAGATCGAACCCAGCTCTGATACCTTTTGCATGCTTTGCATCTTTCATGTTGACAAATTGTTCTTTCCTATGGTTTGCTTGCAAGCATGTTAATGGTATTATCTTCCCTTGTGACATTCATGTTTCTTCGCTTTTAGATAATGATGCTTTGTGTGTTGCAACAAAAATGTTGAACATTTTCTCTTTCCGATGTTTTGTGTGCAACCACAATTCCATTAAGAGCATGTATTGTCATGAGACCTTCCAAGAATCTCGTCTTGTTGTTGCAACAAATATAAGGACCACTTTCTCTTTCATTTGGTTTGTTTGCAAACACGTTACTTTGGCTTCCGCTTGGGATACTCATATTCCCATGATATTTGCTATCGATGATTTGTGTGTGACATCCAACATGTCGAACAATTTCTCTTTCCAATGGTTGGTTTGCACACATAATGATGTTGCTTTGGATATTCTTCCTTTTGTGTTTTTGCCAAATTCTCCTAACTTTGCATCAAATATGTTGATCAAATTGCTATTCGATTGCTTTGAGTGCCCCACTACTATGTTATATGGAGTTTTTGAGTTTCCACATTTGTGTGATGTTCAAATGATTTCCATGCACATTGACCATGCATATGCATTCCGTTTGCTATACTTGAGTTATGCTAATCGTGTTGTGAACAAGAATGGACATGCCACAAATGACATGCTCCTCTATCACACACAAACATATGTTGCTTGGTCTTTGTTGTATGAAGGTACAAATGCATACACGTCAACCTCTATGGACTATATGTTGACAAGAAGAACCGCAGAGAGTTACCTATGGCTACCCTTCATCGAGCTATCTCTACACGATAAGGTGACTTCCTTCTACTTGAGGACTCATGCAATAATCTTCATGAATTGGCTACGCTTTGAGTGTTGCTTTGCTTTTGTTGTGAGCTTTGTAGGCTTCAAGGAAGGTGAAGGAACATTGAAGTGTTCTCAAGTCAATCTTCCCGAGGACGACTATATGGTGAACCCCAGGATCAAGAAGGTCTCTCGACCGCTTCTACTTGGTGATGAGCATGTAGAGTCGAGGACGACTCTTTTTGAAGGGGGGGAGCTGATGTAGCCCGACCTACGGTCGTTACTACATCAAGGTCTCCAACTTACGCCAAGTCGCCATGGACTCCAAAGGTGAATGCGTTCCTCTATGCAAGCTCACTTCCAACCCTATTGAATGGTATGCTACTTCATACTCCGTCACGTATGCATGATAGGTTCACACCGAACAGTACGGAGGCAACGGAGGAAGCCCGGAACATCAAGCCCGACAAGACGGAGGCTTAGAAGAGGAGACGGAAGAAGACAGGTCGGCAGCTGCCAGGTCCAAGTGGTACTACCGGTTGTCGGAACCGGTACTACCGGTCAGCGGTACTACCGCCCCCTTCTACCGCTCGCTACTGACGGCTCCAACGGATGCTCCAAGACCGCAAGCGGTACTACCGGTCCCAGAGCGGTACTACCGGTGATGACCGGTACTACCGGTCCTAAGTCCGGTACTACCGGTCATGTGTGCCTGCGTGCACCAGTTGGGCCACAGCCCATGTATTCCCCTTTACTTACCTATTCGCCTAGTTTATCCCCCTTTGTTTAGTGGCTGGCCTATAAATAGAGCTCCCACCCCTCATGTATCCCTTAGGCATAGATGATAGACTAAAGACAACCCCCATTGTGGAATCTCTAGTTTTGCCTCATTCCCTTTACCAAGGGGACCGACTGTCGTCACCAACCTCGATTGGACTTTGCATCACGCATCCATCGTTGAAAAAGGCCTTGGAGTTCGATGTGTCGTCTCCAAGTTGTCAAGACCCTCCCCAAGGTGTTCTTGCCTCTCCGATGTGGATTTGAGGGAGCACGTTGACCGATCTTTCCTTGCGAGGATTCTATCGGACCGGTGGCCGCCGTTCGGGAGCAATCGGCCTTGTATCGTGTGAGTTTTGCGTGTGTTCATCGTGTTCTTTGCGAGGTGTGTGTTCGCTTCCGCTACCTTCTCCCTTTCCCCTCACTTTCCCATCGATTTGACCACGAGATCCATGAAGATCGGGCAACCCAAGAGGTTAACCCCTCCATCATACTCTCTGTCTCCAGCGGTACTACCGGATCTAGAACCGGTACTACCGGTCTGCGGCACTACCGCCCCCTACTACCGCTCCCCACTGAAGATGCCAACGGAAGTCCTAGGGCGGCAAGCGGTACTACCGGACTCGAAAACGGTACTACCGGTTGACCGGTACTACCGGACGTGCTAGACCGGTACTACCGGACATGCGTGAACCTGATCGTGTTAAGTCGGCCCAGCGCACTGTAACCCTCTCTATATTTCGCTATTTGTTCCTAAAATACCCCTGTTTATGTGGTTGGCCTATAAATAGCCCCCACCCTCTATTGTAAACCCTAGACTTTGATAATAATAGATTAAGGACACCCTTTTGAGGATCTTTCATCTATTGGTCTCATGCTCCTACCAAGGAGCACCCTATTATCCACCCTCCTCTTGGATCTTTCCTAGTGCGTTCAAGTTGTACAAGGCCTTGGGTTCTCGGTTTCTCGCCCCCAAGTCGTCAAGATCTCACCAAGCATCTCGCCCCCGTTGTTGGTCATGGAGAGAGAGAGCTTCACCCAACACCGATCCTAGGGATTATGTTGGACCGGTTTCCACCGGCGTGAGTTATCGGCGTGTATCGTGACTTGCGTGCGTGTGTTCGTGGTTTTCATCGCTTCTTCCCCGTCCACCGCTTTCCCCTCGTTTCCCGTGGAGATTCGTGAAAGATCAGGCCACCCCAAGGGGTTACCCCATAACTTGCTCTCCTTCATCTGAGAGATTCCTTTCAATCATGATCTCTCTATCTTTTGGACCCACAATATTATATTGTTGGATCTGCAGTATTCTGTTCTAGGCTTCGAGGTTTCCTTTTGCCTCGCGTGCCTCCTTTTTGTTGTTTGGGTACTTCAGAAGTCGTTTCTTCTTTTGGAAGCTACCTCATGATTATTACCTTGTGATGTGGACATCCCTTCTATTGATACAACCGTTGCACCTACAGTAACACACATACAAGGACCCATCACAAGATCTCGTGCCAAACAACTTAACTATCAGGTACTTTCGTTTCTTGGAACTATTCCTCACATACATGAGAATATGATGCTGCCTAAATCAGATGTATTTCTTACTCTTAGGAATGATGGACCACGCATGGATGAGAGGGACAAGCATTGGAGCATGGCCATGCAAGGAGATGGCAGCAAGCATGTGAAGATCCAAGAGAAGGCCACAGATGAAGATTTCCGAACTTTGAGGCCACCATAATGAAGAAAGAAGGCTTGGACGAAATATTCAAGATCAATACTTTACGAATTCGTCCATAGCTTAATATGGTGCTGCGACACCTTTTATTTTTGGCCAGGCCCATGTAATTTTCGCAGGATTTTAATTAGCCACTTTTTAGAGTCCGTATTTGAGGGGAAAAGGACTTTTAGGGTTGGATTCAGCCGCCACTTCCATGGCTGGCTGAAACCCCACCTTTTCGCCCTTAAATACTCCCCATAGCCGTCCCCCTAGACTCGGATTTTGTTTAGACATTAAGTTAGCCATAGTCGCAACTTCGCCAAGGCTCGAGCGTCGCAGAGGACTCTTGTACTTCGCACCTATTCAGGATCCCACCTCTTCAATAAAGCTTTCCTCTTAATCCGCAATATTTTGATTGCAATATTGGTTCTTACTTGTTCTCGATTTCAGGTAGGAATTAAGACCCTCGCTGGTTAGGCTGATCGTGTCCCCGCAGGATCGGTAACCTCCAGGAGATTGGCCTAGCGATTGCATTGGCGCTCATGCTCGCACGTGTAGTCGGATCGTCAAGCCCGAACTCCGCCAAATCGATTATCTTCATCTCATCGAAAGATCGGATACCTTTGCCCTATCAAGTGGTTTCAGATTTCAGGTTGCTCGGTGAGATTTTACTGTTTTCGTAGATTAGATCTGTTTTTACCTATAACCCACGAAAAAGCCAAAAACACAGTTTGAGTTTAGATCCATCCCATAACCAATCTACGCCTCGCATTATCTTTTCAGTTTTTGCATTGTTGAATTTGTGTCTACATCGTCGCGTCGAGTTGCTGGTCTTAGTGTCTCGTCCCTTAGAGTTTCGAGTTCTGATCATAGTAGTCACCGCCACACTCGCCGATCACCGCCACCATATTCCGCCGCCATATACCAGCCACCATAAACCCTAAACACTCCGCCACCGCCCTCCTACCGCGACACGGATCCGATCACCTATCCTGCCGCGGCACGAGCCCGAGTTGAGTTATTGTTTCCTAGTTATTTCTTTTCACTTTCCTTCTTTGTTGTTTCCGTGTTCAGTTAAAGTCCGAGTCGAGCTCCGAGTTCGGTCGTAAGTACAGAAGGAGAGCAAAAAAAAAAGTCTGGAACCGCCTCCGAAATTTTTTTCTGGCTATACTAGTTTTCGGCTTTGGGGATCACTTTTCTCCATCGGCCATTATAGCGATATTTTTTTGGCGCCTGCGCGCTTTCCGGAGCAAAATAAAAAATTTCGAAAAAAAATTTGGGGGCTAACCTATTTTTAGACCCCGTAGATCAGTTCTAGACACTCGCCATCATAGTGATTTTTCACCTCTCGGTTCGCTTTTCAGGGTGCCATATTATCATACATTGCTTGTTGTGTCGCGTTGTGACATCGTTGGTGATCTAGGCTCGCGTCTCTAGTACGGTCTAGCCTAGGACCAGCACAGTACCGTCGTTGAGCATTCTTTCAACTTTTGCATTGCTTTTTTGATAATTACTAAACCCTTTGCTAAGCCTTCCCAGAGCTCCACAGATATTCTCCACGTGCGGTGTCTCGACTCCTGGTAATCGCTTGGTTCAATCTCGGGACCTCCTGATCCTCGTGGTTGCACATAGCCTTTTCCTGCTGTTTGGTAAGAACTTGTAAGAGCTTCATATATTGCTTGACGGATTACACGTGACTTCCACCATATTCCTGTAGTATATACCTGTGCTTTTTAAGGACTAACCATGACAGATACTTCACGGAACCCTGCCACAATGACGAACGAAGAACTACATGCCCACTTCTCCGCGCTCTTGGTCAGTCGCGCTGAAGACGTGGATACGCGCCTAGGGGAGTTTGACACCAAGCTCTCCAACGCCGTGGACAAGATCGATGGATTTGAGAAATCCTTCAACGCCAAGCTTGACGTTCGGTTCAAGGAGATTTTGAACAGATTGCCCGCACCCGCACCCACACATGGCGCACGGCGTTCCGATCACGGCCTGATCGCTGGTCGCCGCACTCAAGCTACCGCCGGCTACCGACGCACTCAGACTTCCGCCGCGGCTGCTACTGCAACATTGGGGACAGACGACGGGTACTACTACGAACCCGACGACGACGATCTGTTTGACGAGGAGGTGGAACAACCTCCACAGGTACCTGCTGGTCGTCCCCGACATTACTACCGCAACGCTCGACCACCGGTACGTGATGATGATCATGTTGCAAAGCTTACATGGGAGATGGAAGTAGAACAACGTTTTGAATGCTTAAAATATCCCGAGAATATGCGTGTTAGTGCTGCTACATGTGAATTTACTAAATTTGCTTCCCTTTGGTGGTCTGAGTATTGTCGTTTAAATCCTACTAATATTCCTAGTACTTGGACTGCTTTAAAAACTGCGCTATTCGCTTTTGTACCTCCCACTTATCAACGTGATTTACTAAAGAATGACACGTTTAGAGCAAGGAAAAATTCAGAGAAGAGTATTATCAGAATTGCAAACGGGATGGTTCGGTGTGGTCTTGTTGAATCTAATGAACAAATGCTTGCACGTTTCTTTGGTGGATTAAACAAGGACATTCAGCACATCTTAGATTATAAGGAATATAATTCTATCACTCGTTTGTTTCATCTTGCTTGCAAAGCTGAACGTGAAGTGCAGGATCGCCAAACACCATGGAGGAGGACTAATAATTCTGCAGGTCGCACATCCACTTGGACATCCCGACAATCAGCGCCTCCTCGTGATTCGCCACCAGCTACTACCACATCCAAGGCCCCCACAAGATTTCCAGCTGCTCCTCCACCATCATCCAATGCTCCTGCTCGTAGTGCATCTTCTATGGCTTCCACGGGTAAGACAAAGGATATACAATGCCGCAAGTATATCTGGCCGGTGTTGACATGGTAGAGAAGCTTGCGCTTCCAGCAAGACAACGCCCACATTCATATTACATCCAATGGTTTGAGAGTTCTCGCAAGATCAAGGTAACAAGAACGGTACGCGTGCATTTTACTATTGGTACATATTCTGATTTTGTTGATTGTGATGTTGTACCTATGCAAGCTTGTTCTTTGTTACTTGGTAGACCATGGCAATTTGATAGAGAATCTGTTCATAATGGCAAAACTAATCACTATTCTCTTATGCATGATGGAAAGAAAATTGGTCTAAAACTTATGACTTAACAGATTTTAAAAGATGATCTTGCTAGAGCTAGTAGAGCTAAACGAGGAGAAAAATAAAAGTGAGAATCAGATTGTTGCTGCAGATTTTATATCACCAAAGAACACTAAACTGATTCTACACATGCTCTTGAACTTCGTTTGAAGAGTCCATGTATGCTTGCAAATAAAATTGATATTCTGAACTAGATGTAAACAATACTCAATGTTATGCAATTGTCTGCAAAGAGGTTTTGTTTTCATTTGAGGATATGCCTCCTTCTTTGCCACCCGCTATTGCTAACCTTCTCGAGGAATATGAGGACGTCTTTCCATTGAGCCGCCACCGGACTACCTCCTATTAGAGGAATTGAGCACCAAATTGATCTAATTCCTGGTGCCACGTTGCCCAACCGCGCCATATAGAACCAATCCAGGAGAGACAAAGGAGATACGCCAAATTCAGAACTACTCGACAGAGATCATATTCGAGTCCCTTAGCCCCTGTGTTGTTCCTATTATTTTGGTACCTAAGAAATATGGTTCTTGGCGCATGTGTACTTGATTGTAGAGCTATCAATAATATTACTATTCGATATCGTCATCCTATTCCACGTTTAGATGACATGCTTGATGAATTGAGTGGCTCTACCATGTTTTCTAAAGTTGATTTGCGAGTGGTTACCACCAGATTCGTATGAAATTAGGAGATGAATGGAAAACAACATTTAAAACTAAGTTCGGTTTATATGAGTGGTTAGTAATGCCGTTTGGTTTAACTAATGCACCTAGCACTTTCATGAGATTAATGAACGAAGTTTTACGTGCTTTCATTGGACGTTTTGTGGTAGTCTACTTTGATGATATTCTGATTTATAGCAAATCTTTAGAGGATCATTTGGACCATTTACGTGTTGTTTTCAATGCTTTACGTGATGCACGTTTGTTTGGTAACCTTGAGAAGTGCACCTTTTGCACCAATCGAGTTGCGTTTCTTGGCTATGTTGTTACATCACAGGGTATTGAAGTGGATCCAGCCAAGATTGAAGCTATTGAGAATTGGCCGCAGCCCAAGACGGTCACACAAGTGAGGAGTTTTCTTGGCCTCGCTGGTTTTTTTAGGCGCTTTGTCAAAGACTTTGGATCAATTTCCGCGCCGCTGAATGAGCTTAACAAGAAGGATGTGCCCTTTGTTTGGGATGATGCACAACAACAGGCCTTCGTCATATTGAAAGATAAGCTAACACATGCTCCCTTACTCCAACTTCCTGATTTTACTAAGACTTTTGAGCTTGAATGTGATGCTAGTGGAATTGGTTTGGGAGGGGTGTTATTACAAGAGGGAAAACCTGTTGCATATTTTAGTGAGAAATTGAGTGGGGCTAGTCTGAACTATTCTACTTATGATAAAGAATTATATGCGTTGGTTCGGACATTAGAAACTTGGCAACATTATCTATGGCCTAAAGAATTTGTTATACATTCTGATCATGAATCTTTGAAGCATATTCGTAGTCAAGCTAAGCTGAGTCTTTTCCTTATGTTATCAAACACAAAAAGGGTAAAGATAATATTATTGCTGATGCTTTGTCGCGCCGTTACACTTTGTTATCTCAACTTGACTTCAAAATATTTGGATTAGAAACTATTAAGGAACAATATGTGCATGATGCTGAATTTAAAGATGTGTTGCAGAATTGTAGAGATGGTAGAACATGGAACAAGTTCGTCTTCAATGATGGATTTGTGTTCCGTGCTAACAAACTATGCATTCCGGATAGCCCAGATCTTCTGTTGTTGTTACAGGAGGCGCATGGAGGAGGATTGATGGGACACTTTGGTGTCAAGAAGACGGAGGATGTTCTTGCTGCACACTTCTTTTGGCCACGTATGCGTCGAGATGTTGAGAGATTTGTGGCACGCTGCACTACTTGTCAAAAAGCTAAGTCTCGCCTTAATCCACATGGTTTATATATGCCTCTTCATGTTCCTAGTGTTCCTTGGGAGGATATTTCTATGGACTTTGTTTTGGGATTTCCACGAACACGTAAGGAGGGATAGTATTTTTGTTGTTGTGGATCGGTTTTCTAAGATGGCACACTTTATTCCTTGTCATAAAAGATGATCTCGCCTATTGCTGATTTGTTCTTTCGTGAAATTGTTCGTTTGCATGGTGTGCCAAATACTATTGTCTCGATCGTGATACTAAATTTCTTAGCCACTTTTGGAGATGTTTATGGGCTAAGTTGGGGACTAAATTGCTCTTTAGTACTACATGTCATCCCCAAACCGATGGTCAAACCAAGTAGTAAATAGAACTTTGTCTACTATGTTGGGCTGTTTTAAAGAAGAACTTAAAATTGTGGGAAGAGTGTTTACCTCATATAGAATTTTCTTATAATCGTTGGTGCATTCTACCACAAAGATGTGCCCATTTGAGATTGTGTATGGTTTTGTTCCTCGTGCACCTATTGATTTATTGCCTTTACCTTCTTGATTGCAACATAATTTGGATGCTACACAACGCATTGAAATGATATTAAACTTGCATAAGACTACTAAAGATAACATTGAACACATGAATGCTAAGTATAAACTTGCTGGGGATAAAGGGAGAAAGCATGTTGTGTTTGATGTTGGCGATCTTGTTTGGTTACATTTGCGTAAAGATCGTTTTCCTGATTTACGCAAGTCTAAGTTAATGCCACGTGCTGCTGGTCCCTTTAAGGTGTTAGAGAAAATCAATGATAATGCATATAAACTTGAGTTGCCTGCAGACTTTGGTATGATTAGTCCTACGTTTAACATTGCAGATTTGAAGCCTTACTTTGGTGAGGAAGATGAGATTGCGTCGAGGACGACTTCAATTCAAGAAGGGGAGCATGATGTGGACATCGCTACTATTGATACAACCGTTATACCTACAGCAACACACATACAAGGACCCATCACAAGTTCTCGTGCCAAACAACTTAACTATGAGGTACTTTCGTTTCTTGGAACTATTCCTCACATACATGAGAGTATGATGCTGCCTAAATCAGATATATTTCTTACTCTTAGGAATGATGGACCAAGCATGGATGAGAGAGACAAGCATTGGAGCATGGCCATGCATGGAGATGGCAGCAAGCATGTGATGATCCAAGAGAAGGCCACGGATGAAGATTTCAGAACTTTGAGGCCACCATAATGAAGAAAGAAGGTTTGGACGAAATATTCAAGATCAATACTTTACGAATTCGTCCATAGCTTAATATGGTGCTGCGACACCTTTATTTTGGGCCAGGCCCATGTAATTTTCGCAGGATTTTAATTAGCCACTTTTTAGAGTCCGTATTTGAGGGGAAAAGGACTTTTAGGGTTGGATTCGGCCACCACTTACATGGCTGGCCAAAACCCCACCTTTTCGCCCTTAAATACTCCCCATAGCCGACCCCCTAGACTCGGATTTTGTTTATGCATTAAGTTAGCCATAGTCGCAACTTCGCCAAGGCTCGAGCGTCGCAGAGGCCTCTTGTACTTTGCACCTATTCAGGATCCCACCTCTTCAATAAAGCTTTCCTCTTAATCCGCAATATCTTGATTGCAACATTGGTTCTTACTTGTTATCGATTTCAGGTAGGAATTAAGACCCTCGCTGGTCAGGCTGATCGTGTTCACGCAGGATCGGTAACCTCCAGGAGATTGGCCTAGCGATTACATTGGCGCTCGTGCTCGCACGTGTAGTCGGATCGTCAAGCCCGAACTCTACCAAATCAATTATCGCCATCTCATGGAAAGATCGGACACCTTTGCCCTATCAAATAAAAAACAATTTCTTTGAAAAAAATGAGCAAGTCCAGACCAACCAGGCCGGCCCATCTCTCTTTCCTCCCTTCCTGCCGCTCGTGTGCGCAGCTCTGCAGCCCACTCCACCCCAGCGCAGCCCACCGCGGCCCGGTACCGCTTCGCCCTCCTCCCCTGTCGTCTTCTGATATGGGATCCCTTGTGGGATTGACCCTAGGGTGGCCCGATCTTCACGGATTTAAGGCGGGAAGTGAGGGGATAACCGATGAACATGATGAACGCAACACAAACGCAAGGTAAAATACAAACACACGCAATCACAACCCGATTCGATTTGCTCCCGTTGGCTCAAACAACCAATCCAACAGAATCCTCGGGGAGAGACCGTTAGGTAGAATCACCCAAAGGAGAGATCGGCAAGCGGATGATAGAATGCAAATCAAAGGAGAGAGTAGCAACCAAGTAGAATCCCAAAGGGGAGAGACCTAGCACTACTAGAATCCTTGATGAGGAGAGACCAAACACTTGAGGAGGGTCTTGACGACTTGGAGACGAACAACCGAACTCCAAGGCCTTGTACAACTCATAGATTAACTATAGAGAGGGGTTCCCATCTAGGGTTAGGCACAAGCCTTCATTCATCATCAACTCTAGGGTTTCAAGGAGGGGGTGGGGGCTTATATATAGGCCAGCCACGAGCTAGGGGCAAAATAGACATAAATAGGGAGTTCTGGGCGTTACATGGGCCAGGCCCAAAAGGCCTTAACATGCCTGGCGTCGAGCAGACCGGAGACTCCGGTGTTGGGTCCGGAGACTCCGGTCTAGACCGGAGACTCCGGTCAATCTCCGGACCTGTCTACGAAGGGGGCATCAGACTGTCCCGGGCTTTGTTCCTGGGTCCGGGCCGGAGGATGGTCCGGAGACTCCGGTGTGATGGCCGGAGACTCCGGTCTGGCGTCAGCAACTTCTTACGTCTTCTCTTCTAGGCCTCTTGCTTGGGGGTCTTGGTTTCTGGGGTCCTCTTGTCATCTCCTCTCGGTGTCATGGTCATGGGCCTGTTCATAGCATGGGCACTTGTCTCAAGTAGGATTCCATTCACATGATAACAAAAGGAGGGTGAGATATGGAATGAGTTCACCTTTGAGGGTGTGGTTGATGTAGCATGGTGTGGACCAATGGTGAATGCCATGTGTTGGGCTGCATCATCTCCCCCCGCTTCAAAACGAGTCGTCCTCGACGAAGTTCCATCATCATATATGGAGAGAGGTGTGCACATGGTCTTGAGCTTGTATGTTGTTGGATCTCCGGTATGGTAGCCTTGTTCAAATTGGTTGAAGATCTTGAAGTTGAGCTTGTCATCAAGATGTCGATGCAGCCCAACCTATGGTCGTTACTACATCAAGGTCTCCAACTTACGCCAAGTCGTCATGGACTCCAAAGGTGAATCCGTTCCTCTATGCGAGCCCACTTCCTACCCTATTGAATGGTATGCTACTTCATACTCCGTCACATATGCATGATAGGTTCACATCGACCAGTACGGAGGCAAGGGAGGAAGCCCGGAGCATCAAGCCCGACAAGACAGAAGCTTGGAAGAGGAGGAGGAAGAAGAGATCGAGTCGCCAGTCCCGGCGGATTACGACGGACGTGAACTGCATTACCGTCAGCAGATTACCGCCCTTTCTACCGCCATCGACGGGCCCAATCGACGCCCAGATCGCAAGTGGTACTACTGGTCCCAGAGCGGTATTATTGGTGATGACCGTACTACCGGTCAGAAGTCCCAGATTACCGGTCATGTCGCTGCTCACAGCACTAGTTGGGCCAGCCATGTATTCCCCTTTACTTACCTATTCACCTAGTTTATCCCCAAACTACCCTTGTTTAGTGGCTGGCCTATAAATAGAGCCCCCACCCCTCATGTATCCCTTAGGCATAGATGATAGACTAAAGACAACCCCCATTGTGGAATCTCTAGTTTTGTCTAATCCCCTTTACCAAGGGGACCGACTATCGTCACCAACCTCGATTGGACTTTGCATCACGCATCCATCGTTGAACAAGGCCTTGGAGTTCATTGTCTCGTCTCCAAGTTGTCAAGACCCTCCCCAAGGTGTTCTTCCCTCTCCGATGTGGATTTGAGGGAGCACGTTGACCGATCTTTCCTTGCGAGGATTCTATCGGACCGGTGACCGTTGTTCGGGAGCAATCGGCCTTGTATCGTGTGAGTTTTGCGTGTGTTCATCGTGTTCTTCGCGAGGTGTGTGTTCGCTTCCGCTACCTTCTCCCTTTCCCCTCGCTTTCCCATCGATTTGACCACGAGATCCGTGAAGATCGGGCCACCCAAGAGGTTAACCCCTCCATCATCTGGTATCAGCAGCTTTTGGTTGCCACGGATTTCTCATCGATTTGGTCTTTTCCCCATAAATTCGAAAATTCCACCAAAAATATCCCCAATTCGTGTTTTGGATCGATCTGTGATTTGAGTGCGTTTTGGTAGGTTTTGATCCGTGGATTACTTGCTAAACTTGTTGATCTACCTTCCTTTGCGTTCCCATAGCCTAATTCCTTGATTTCCCCCTTTGATTTGGTGTTTTTCTTGAAGATTTTCCGCCCAAATCACCCCAAAATCGCGAAAACGCGTCAAATCTGGGCGTCCCAGGACCAAGCAGTACTACCGGTCCCAAAATCCGGTACTACCGCTCACCGGTACTACCGCTCCCAATATCCGGTACTACCGCTCCCAATATACGGTACTACCACCCAGTACAGAAAGAAAACAACAGGTTCCCAGATTTCAGCCTCTCACTGTTTTGAGCATAACTTTTGCATTCAAACTTGGATTTTGGTGTTCTTTAGCTCGTTTCGAAGAGGAGAAGGATCTTTACATCATCATCCACGTTGTTCATGCTATCTACTCCATGCAAATTCCGTGAGCAAGGCGGAATCCAACAATAAAGGGTGAAGATCATCGACGAAAGGTATAAACATTCCGCGACTTCTCCCCATTTGCATTCCTTTGTGAACCCCACTATCTTTGCGAGCAACAAACACCTATTGAGACTAGTTCCTCTTATGATTGCTTGGGCTATGCACATTTGATACCTTGTAGAATTCCGAGCAAACATTGTGAGCGCTATCTCATATAGTTATCTTGTATAGTTGTTGGCACAAGGAAGAGGAAAGTGAAAACGAAAAAAAGAACTGAAAAGAAAATAGAAATAAAAAGAAAAAAAATAGAAAAAGGAAAAGAGAAAAAGAAAGAAATATATATGTGCCTCATAGAATAGGAAGCGCAAGTTCGATGAACATCATATAGGTGGTACTTATTGTGCATATCTTGTAGCCCACCAATTTTGTGCAATCGAACTAGCGTCTCTCCTTGTACTTGTGTGACACGAGCTTATAGTCTTCGCTAGGTAATCATTTGGTTCTTAGCTCACTTTCTCCGTCGCACAAGTCCCATTTATCCCACCGTGTGTGTTTCCTTGTACATATTTCCTATCTTGTGGATTGACTTGTTTTGCTTTGTGATCATTGTGGTTCTTTACTTGCCATTACAATATCTTGATTTCGGATTGTTTCTTGACATGCCACTTTCCATTCCTATCCACCATAGGCCTTGTGTGTGTGTTTTTTTTGTTGGTAGTTGGTTTTGGTGTTCCGCGTGAACTTCACTTTGCTTGGTTTATTGCTCTCAAGTGTGGCCACTTGCACGATACGATCTTCCAAGGTAAAGTAAGGTTTGACGTTGTATCCCCACCTCCCACTACCACTTCCATATACACCGCTTGGTCTTGTGAATCATTTCTAGGGACTCTGGAACCGAGGATTATTTCTATGAAGAATCCACGATGAGCCACCATGCCTATGTCTCCACAAGCATGGATAACATGATGGAGCACTACACCAACAATGGCTCCACATGCTTGGGTGATATGGAGTACTATAACAACAATGACTCCCCAAGCATGGACGACTTCAAGAACAACAACGCGAAGCTCCTCACGTCGCACCGACCAAGACGGAGCCTCCAACTCGAGTGCGCCAAGGTCCATCATCAAATGGACAAGTTCCAAAGCGACCTCCACAATTTCAAGAAGGACATGGACAACGACTTCGACAAAAACATGAGGATGGTCGCCAAGACTAATGATGCTTTGCGCTCATTAGAAAAACTTACAAGGAAGAGTGCTAAGGTCAAGGGCCATCGTCGTGAGCGTCATATGGATGACAAAGTGCGCCACCTACATCAACCATCGGCAAGGCACGCCAATGACCTCCGTCGACACCATCATAGGGCACCTTCAACTACTCGTGCCACCACCACAATGGCACCAAGAGCAAGCCTTCGTCGACACCATCAAGCTTCAAAGACTACGCTTGCATTTGAAGACCTCATGAACTAGGAAAATGAAGACCTCTACTTCGCCAAGTTGGATAGCATGAGCCTACCTCCAACACTACTACGAGATGGTCACAAGATGGTCGAGCTTGGGATTTTCCCTTCGACTAAGGAGGCAAGCAATGATGCCCATCTTATGGCATCCAACCTTGAAGGCAACAAGGTCAAGAATGGTGAGCATGGGATTTTCCCTTCACCAAAGGAGGTGCATGGAGTTGAGGAAACCGAGCCTACCCCGATATGCTTGAGTGATGATGTGGTACCAATCCCATGTGAGTATGAGAGCCACTTAACCCACTTGAGTGAGAACAAGAGTGAGATGAGTGACTCCACCTTATGTGAGATTGAGTGCTTCCACTTGGAGGGCATGAGTGATACTCCTAGTGAGTTGAGAGTGGTAGTTGATAGGTCAAGTGAGACCATTTCGAATTCTAACAACTTACCCTCTACCTCTAGTGTGTTCTCTTGTGTTGTGCTAGGTTCCATGGAAGAAGGAGCGCCAAGCCATGAAGCAATGATGCCTCAATTGGAGAAGATGTACATGGTGGATGAAGATGATGCTATGCCATGGACACATCAAGAAGATGAAGTCGTCCACAAGGAGGCAATTACTTCCACAACACCCACTTCATATGAGAGGTATGACCAAGGTAACAATAAGGGTGTTGATGATGCCATGATCCCACTAGTGGACATGATGAATTGTGAGGATATGCATGCTATGGATGATACTTGTGACATTACATATGCTTCATCCACTTTCCCATGTGATGATTTGCCTTTGCATAATATTGATCATGTGGAATTGTTTGATTGCGATATCATTGCCATAAACATGCCATGCTATGCATCTTGTGTGTATCCTCCAATTGCATTGGACTTGCCTTGTCATGCTAGTCATTCAATTTCTCCCGTTGCTTGCGATAAGATGAATGCTTGCTATTTCACTTGTTTTGCTTGCAACAATGTTGATCATATGCGTTATAATGAGATGGCCCCCATAGATTTCTCAATTTTTGAAGATTTTGATGATTGCCATAATAAGCATGTTCCCCACTTGCATACTCACCATGCACCTATTTCATACTTGATTGACATTAATGGTGATGTGCACAAGAAGAGATACGTCATGATGGATGATGCGTATCTCTACCATGCACACACGTTCTTCCTTTTGTGTATGATGTGTGTAGGTACCCGCATGAGAATGTCAACCTCGGTTGAGCACGAGTTGACAAAAAGAGCTCTAGAGAGCATCCCACAAGTGAGTTCAAGATCGAACCCAACTCTGATACCTTTTGCATGCTTTGCATCTTTCATGTTGGCAAATTGCTATTTCCTATGGTTTGATTGCAAGCATGTTAATCGTATTATCTCCCCTTGTGACATTCATGTTTCTTCGCTTTTAGATAATGATGTTTTGTGTGTTGTAACAAAATTGTTGAACAATTTCTCCCCGATGTTTTGTGTGCAACCACAATTCCATTAAGAGCATGTATTATCATGAGAGCTTCCAAGAATCTCGTCTTGTTGTTGCAAAAAACATAAGGACCACTAGCTCTTTCATTTGGTTTGTCAGCAAACGTGTTGTTTTTGCTTCCGTTTGGGATACTCATATTCCCATGATATTTTCTTTTGATGATTTGTGTGTGACATCCAACATGTCAAACAATTTCTCTTTCCAATGGTTGGTTTGCACACATAATGATGTTGCTTTGGACCTTCTTCCTTGCGTGTTTTTGCCGAATTCTCCTATACTCGCATCAAGGACATTGATCAAAATTCTAGTCAATTACCTTGAGTGCCACACTAAAACAGTTTATGGAGTTTTTGAGTTCCCACATTTGGATGATGTTCAAACGATTTCCATGCACTTTGACCTTGCATATGCATTCCATTTGCTATACATGCATTGTACTAATTGTGTTGTGAACAAGAATGGACATGCCACATTTGACATGCTCCTCTATCACACACGAAAATATTTTGCTTGGTCTTTGTTGTGTGAAGGCACAGGTGCATACACGTCAACCTCTATGGACCATGTGTTGATAAGAAGAATCAAAGAGAGTTACCTATGGCTACCCTTCATCGAGCTATCTCTACAAGCTAAGGTGACTTCCTTCTACTTAAGGACTCATGCAATAATCTTCATAAATTGGCTATGCTTTGAGTGTTGCTTTGCTTTTGTTGTGAGCTTTGTAGGCTTCAAGGAAGGTGAAGAAACATTGAAGTGTTGTCAAGTCAATCTTCCCGAGGACGACTATATGGTGAACCCCAGGATCAAGGATGTCCTTCGACCTCTTCTACTTCGTGATGAACATGGAGAGTCGAGGATGACTCTTTTTGAAGGGAGGGGATATGATGCAGCCCGACCTATGGTCGTTACTACATCAAGGTCTCCAACTTATGCCAAGTCGTCATGGACTCCAAAGGTGAATCCGTTCCTCTATGCGAGCCCACTTCCTACCCTATTGAATGGTATGCTACTTCATACTCCATCACATATGCATGATAGGTTCACACCGACCAGTACGGAGGCAAGGGAGGAAGCCCGGAGCATCAAGCCCGACAAGACGGAAGCTTGGAAGAGGAGGAGGAAGAAGACAGATCAGCAGTTGCCAGGTCCCGGCGGTACTACCGGACGGCGGAACTGGTACAATGCCAGTACTACCGCCGCTCGACGGCTCCAATCGACTCTCCAGATCGAAGCGGTACTACGGTCTCAGGCGGTACTACCGGTGATGACCCAGTACTACTGTCGTAAGTCGTTACCAGGTCATGTTGGCGCACTAGTTAGCTAGTTGCCCCACCATTGCCCTCCTTTACTTACCCTAGCCTGTTTTTTGTCCCCAAAACTACCTTGTTTAGTGGCTGGCCTATAAATAGAGCCCCACCCTCATGTATCCCTTAGGCATAGATGATAGACTAAACAACCCCCATTGTGGAATCTCTAGTTTTGCCTCATCCCTTTACCAAGGGACCGACTATCACCAACCTTGATTGGACTTTGCATCACGCATCCATCGTCGAACAAGGCCTTGGAGTTCATTGTCTCTCCAAGTTGTCAAGACCCTCCCAAGGTGTTCTTCCTGTCCGATGTGGATTTGAGGGAGCACGTTGACGATCTTTCCTTGCGATCTTCCTCGCTTTCCATTCGATTTGACCACGAGATCCGTGAAGATCGGGCCACCCAAGAGGTTAACCCCTCCATCAGATGTGGTTGGAGATCTTGTAGCGTGTTCCTTGTAGGTGGTAGGTGAGGTTGTGTATCCTGCAAAACCGACAACAAGGAGAAAGGGTTGTATGATGGAGTGTGATGGAGGGGTTAACCTCTTGGGTGCCCGATCTTCACGGATCTCGTGGTCAAATCGATGGGAAAGCGAGGGGAAAGGGAGAAGGTAGCGGAAGCGAACACACACCTCGTGAAGAACACGATGAACACACACAAAACTCACACGATACAAGGCCGATTGCTCCCGAACGGCGGCCACCGGTCCGATAGAATCCTCGCAAGGAAAGATCGGTGAACGTGCTCCCTCAAATCCACATCGGAGAGGGAAGAACACCTTGGGGAGGTTCTTGACAACTTGGAGACGAGACATCGAACTCCAAGGCCTTGTTCAACGATGGATGCGTGATGCAAAGTCCAATCGAGGTTGGTGATGATAGTCGGTCCCCTTGGTAAAGGGGATGAGGCAAAACTAGAGATTCCACAATGGGGGTTTTCTTTAGTCTATCATCTATGCCTCCGGGATACATGAGGGGTGGGGGCTCTATTTATAGGCCAGCCACTAAACAGGGGTAGTTTGGGAATAAACTAGGCGAATAGGTAAGTAAAGGGGGATACATGGGCTGTGGCCCAACAGGCCACAGCACATACATGACCGTAGTACTGGGACCTAGGACCGTAGCATTGGTCATCACCGTAGTACCGCTCATGGTATCCAGAGTACCTTGCCAGGCGGTAGTACCGCAAGCCGATCGGGCATCCAGTGGAGATGGCGCAGCTTCAAGATCGGGCGGTAGTACATTGACGGTAGTACCGGTTCACCGGTAGTACCGCTTGACCTAGCATTTCCGACATGTCTTCTTCCTCTCTTCCAAGCCTCCGTCTTGTCGGGCTTGATGCTCCGGGCTTCCTCCCTGGCCTCCGTACTTGTCAATGTGAACCTATCATGCATATGTGACGGAGTATGAAGTAGCATACCATTCAATAGGGTAGGAAGTGGACTCGCATAGAGGAATGGATTCACCTTTGGAGTCCATGACGACTTGGCGTACGTTGGAGACCTTGATGTAGTAACGACCGTAGGTCGGGCTGCATCAGAGTGTTAGTATTGGGCGCACTCAAATCACTCTTCTCACGTGAGGTGGCATGCGGCGCGACACATGATTTTTCCACTCATTTGGGGCTTGTAGCACTCACTCACGTGTTGGTGGATCACTCTCTCACCACTCATCTCACAAGGGTCCTTAGCTTGTTTTATCTTGGGCAACGACGTCATGTTGGAAGTGATAATTTGGCTTGGCTTCATAGGTTGTAGCACCAATGTCTTGTCATTCCACTTAAAGGAGTATTGGTTGGAGGTACCATCGTGTAGTGCGCCCTTGTCGTATTGCCATGGTCTTCCAAGGAGCATGTGATACACGGTCATAGGCACGATATCACACTCGACGGTGTCTTGATATGGACCAATCTTGAAGGAGACTTTGACCTTGTGTTTGATTTGAATGGTGCCATTGTCATCAAGCCACTTGACATGATAGGGCTGAGGGTGCTCCATGTATGGTAACTTGAGTTTCTCACAAAGATCGATGCTCGCAAGGTTGTGACAACTTCCTCCATTAATGATAACTTTTATGGACTTGCCATCAATTCCGGCTCGGGTTTGGAAGATGTTGAGGCGTTGGTCCTCTCTAGGGATGGAGTTGGTCGTTAAGACTTGGGCGATGACAAGTGAGGGGCTTGGATCATGTTCACAAAGAAGTGTGTCCTCATCTTTCATTGTGGCATCTTTTGTGATAGCGGATTGGTTCATAGCTTCAAATTCATCTTCGCTCACAGAGTATGTTGCGCGGTTCTCATCCGTTAGCATGACTCTTGTGTTGATGCACTCATAAGACTTGTGGCCCTTTCCTCCACACTTGTAGCAAACTACTTGACTCTCCATTGTTGTGTTGGAGGAGGAGGCCATAGGTGTCTTGGATTGCTTAGAGGAGCTTGTTGCTTGGTTTATTGTCTTGGAGGGGCTACTCGAGTTGATTGAAGCGAAGTACGCCCTTTGCTTCTCATAAGCATGTTCCTTTTGCAAGTGGCGCTTGGCCTTGGTTGCTTGGTGAAGAAGGTTCACGAGAGTCTTGCAAGGTTGGAAATCGACTATCTTGCGTATTGGGCGGCTCAAACCATTGAGGAACCGTGCGATCGTTTGCTCCTCAAGCTCCTTCACATCGTCTCTCATCATAGTCATCTCCATCTCCTTATAGAACTCTTCAATTGTCTTTGTGCCTTGCTTCAAGTTTTGTAGATTGTCGAAGAGGTCTTGGCGATAGTGCTCGGGGACAAATATTGCATACATCACATTCTTCATCTCGGTCCAAGTGGTGACCGGTGGTTCTTCTCGCTTCTCACGATTGCTTTGGTAGTCTTCCAACCAAACATTGGTGATGTGGACATCCCTTCTATTGATACAACCGTTGTACCTACAGCTACACACATACAAGGACCCATCACAAGATCTCGTGCCAAACAACTTAACTATCAGGTACTTTTGTTTCTTGGATCTATTCCTCACATACATGAGAATATGATGCTGCCTAAATCAGATGTATTTCTTACTCTTAGGAATGATGGACCAAGCATGGATGAGAGGGACAAGCATTGGAGCATGGCCATGCATGGAGATGGAAGCAAGCATGTGATGATCTAAGAGAAGGATAAGGATGAAGATTTCAGAACTTTGAGGCCACCATAATGAAGAAAGAAGGCTTGGACGAAATATTCAAGATTAATACTTCACGAATTCGTCCATAGATTAATATGGTGCCGCGACACCTTTATTTTGGGCCAGGCCCATGTAATTTTCGCTAGATTTTAAATATCCACTTTTTAGAGTCCGTATTTGAGGGGAAAAGGACTTCTAGGGTTGGATTCGGCCACCACTTCCATGGCTGGCCGAAACCCCACCTTTTCCTCCTTAAATACTGATATGGGGTAACCCCTTGGGGTGGCCCGATCTTTCACGAATCTCCACAGGAAACGAGGGGAAAGCGGTTGACGGGGAGAGAGGGGATGAAAACCACGAACACACGCACACAAATCACGATACACGCCGATAACTCACGCCGGTGGCAACCGGTCCAACATAATCCCTAGGATCGGTGTTGGGCGAAGCTCTCTCTCCATGACCAACAACGGGGGCGAGATGCTCGGTGAGATCTTGACGACTTGGGGGCGAGGAACCGAGAATCCAAGGCCTTGTACAACTTGAACGCACTTGGCAAGATCCAAGAGGTTGTGGATAATAGGGTGCACCTTGGTAGGAGCATGCGACCAATAGATGAAAGATCCACAAAGGGGTGTCCTTAATCTATTATTATCCAAGTATAGGGTTTACAATAGAGGGTGGGGGCTATATATAGGCCAGCCACATAAATAGGTGTAGTTTCGGAACGAAATGGGAAAATATAGAAAGGGGTACAGGGCGCTGGGCCGAACTGATGCGTTCAGGTTCAGTCAAGACCGGTAGTATCGGTCGGGCAACCTGTAGTACCGCTGGCGGTCCTAGAGCTTCCGTCGGAGTCGCCTGTAGCGAGCGGTAGGAGGGAGCGGTAGTACCGCCCACCGGTAGTACCAGTTCCTGGGCCGGTAGTACCGTAGTCGTCTGGGCCTTGGTTGGGTTCCTCCTAGAGCGTCCAGTAGCTGGGGCCGGTTGTGCCGCTTGAACCGGTAGTACCAGCCGAAGGGTCCGGTAGTACCGCTTGAGTCTGGCAGCGACTGGTTGCTTCCGCTCCGGTTCCTCCGTCCCATGGGTCCTTCTCTTCGTACCTGATGATGCACAGTGTGTGCGTATGAAGTAGCAAGCCATCCAGGGGCGTATCGAAATCACACAAGTAAAGGAGCGAGTTAACCTTGGCTTGTAGGAGCTTAGCTCGGGCGCGAGTCATTGGTCCACTAGGAGGGCTAGGTGTTGTAGATGGAGGTGCATCCGTAGGACGGGCTGCATCATCTCCCCCCCCCCTTGGAAAAGAGTCGTCCTCGACTCTTCAACCTTCTCAACTTCATCTTATCCATGGTAGGGTGAGAGGTCCTTGACATTGAACGTCGGGCTCACAAGATACTTGGATGTTGGGATATCGATGATGTAGGCGTTGTTGTTGATCCTCTTTAGTACTTTGAATGGTCCATCACCTCTTGGCTTGAGTTTGGAGTCGCGGTCCTTGGGGATGCGGTCTTTACTCAAGTGTATCCACACAAGATCGCCTTCTTCGAAGATCATCTCTTTCTTGTTCTTGTTTAGCCTTGATGCTTGGCGAAGGACTTGTTGCTCGATCGTAGCTCTTGTGTCTTCATGGAGTTTCTTCATTGTTTGGGCACGCTTGTCAACGTCCATATTGGTACGGTCATGAAGCGGAAGTGGAAGGATATCGAGCGCGGTGAGAGGCTCGAAGTCATAGACGATCATGAACAGGCTCCTCATGGTGGTGGAGTGCTTGGCGCGGTTGTAGGAGAACTCGGCGTGTGGAATACATTCCTCCCAATCCTTAAGGTTCTTCTTTATCAACACACGTAGAAGTATGCCAAGGCTTCGATTGACGACCTCGGTTTGTCCATCGGTTTGAGGATGCGAGGCGGACGAGAAGAGGATCTTGATGCCAAGCTTGGCCATGAGTGTCTTCTAGAAGTAGCTCATGAATTTGACGTCGCGGTCGGAGACGATTGTTCTTGGTACACCGTGTAGCCGAATTATTTCCCTGAAAAACAAATTTGCTACATGTGAAGCATCATCGGTCTTATGGCACGGAATGAAGTGTGCCATTTTGGAAAAGTGATCCACTACCACAAATATAGAATCATGTCCATGTTTAGATCTAGGCAATCCTAACACAAAGTCCATGCTAATGTCCGACCAAGGTGCATGAGGAATAGGCAATGGCATATAAAGACCAAAGGGGTTATACTTAGACTTAGCTTGGATACATGTAGTGCATCGTTGGACGTAGCGCTCCACGTCGCGCTTCATCTTTGGCCAAAAGTAGTGAGTGGATAGCATGTCATACGTCTTGTCACGGCCAAAGTGACCCATAAGGCCTCCACCATGGGACTCTTGAAGAAGCAAAATTTGGAGAGACGACTTCGGAATGCAAAGCTTGTTTTGTTTGAAAAGAAAACCCTTATGCAAATAGAAATCATCAATCCCTTTGTCTATTGAACATTTTGCAAAAATTGGTCCAAAGAAAGGGTCGGACGCGTACAAAGATTTAATGTCATCAAGACCCAAGACATTTACTTCGAGTCGTGTAAGAAGGTTTGTGTTTTTGCGAGACAAGGCGTCCGCTACCACATTTTCTTTGCCCAAGGGTCGGAATGGATGATAAATTCTTTGGGCCAAAGATATTGTTGCCACACTTGAAGGACACGAACCAAGGCAAAAAGCTCTTTGTCATAAATGGGATAGTTTAGGCATGCGCCATCAAGTTTCTCACTATGGTATGTAATAGGACGCCCATTTTGCATAAGGACGCCTCCAATGCCAATCCCACTAGCGTCACATTCAATCTCAAAGGTTTTTGTGAAATCCGGTAATGCAAGAAGTGGTGCTTCGGTGAGCCTCGATTTGAGCTCATCAAAAACCTTTTGTTGTGCTTTTCCCCAAACGAATGTGACATTTTTCTTGGTTAATTCGTTGAGGGGGCAAGCAATGGTAGAAAAGTCTTTCACAAAGCGACGGTAAAAGCCAGCTAACCCATGAAAACTACGAAGTTCACTAACATTTGTAGGGATGGGCCAATCTCGTATGTCCTTAACTTTTGAGACATCCACTTCAATGCCATTAGAAGACACAACAAAACCAAGGAAAATCAGCTTGTCTTTTGCGAAAGTGCACTTTGGGAGGTTAACATAAAGCTTTTCATGACGAAGGATTTGAAGGACCTCCTTAACATGAGTAACATGCTCCTCTAGTGACTTGCTATAGACAAGGATGTCATCAAAGTAAACAACTACACTCTTCCCAATGAGAGATCTCAAAATATGGTTCATGAGGCGCATGAAGGTAGACGGGGCATTTGATAAGCCAAAAGGCATAACCAACCATTCATAGAGACCAAGCTTGGTCTTGAAGGTGGTTTTCCACTCATCACCTTCGGCCATGCGAATTTGATGGTAACCACTACGAAGATCAATTTTTGAAAATATAGTGGCTCAACATAACTCATCAAGCATGTCATCAAGGCGCGGTATAGGATGTCGATAACGCACGGTGAGAGCATTGATTGGACGGCAGTCCATGCATAACCGCAACGTATCATCCGTTTTTGGAACTAGAATCACGGGAACCGTGCTTGGGCTAGTGCTTACTTGGATCAAACCTTTGGAGACGAGTTGGTTGATTTGACGTTCTATATCCTTCGTCTCTTCCGGGTTCGTGCGATACGCAACGCGGTTTGGGACTGGGGCGTCGGGTATGAGGTCGATGCGGTGCTCGATTCCACGAAGAGGAGGAAGGCCATGAGGAAGCTCTTCGGGAAATACATCTTGGAATTCCTGCAAAATAGCCATCAAAGAAGGAGGAACATTTGTCAAGTCGTTAGTTTCTTGCGCTAGTCCCTTGCATACAAGGACATAGTGCAAGATGGATGGGTTGTTCCGCACTTCTCTCATCTCACTTTTGGTGGCAAGAAGAACACTCTTAGTTTTTCCACTCGAGTTTGTCTTGTGGCACTCACTCACTATGGTGTGGTTCTCTCGCTCACCACTCTTCTCACAAGGTGTTTTTGTGTATTGCGCCCTCGCTAAAGCCTTTGCATTGTCCGCAATTATTTGGCTAGGAGTCATTGGTTGCAACACACAAGTTTTATCAAGCCATTTGAAGGTGTAAGTGTTTGAGTGACCATCATGCAAAGCACGCTTGTCATATTGCCACGGCCTTCCGAGCAACATATGGCAAACTGTCATTGGGACCACGTCACATTCCACCGTGTCCTTGTAGGGTCCAATTGAGAACGTTACCGAGACGGTGTGCTTGATCTTGACGGACCCTTGGTCACTTAGCCATTGTATATGGTAGGGGTGTTTATGTGGATGGAGGGTGAGGTTGAGTTTCTCACACAATTCCGTGCTTGCAAGATTGTGGCAACTCCCTCCATCGATGACAACTTTGATGGACTTCCCATTGATGCCGACACGAGTTTGGAAGATGTTCGAGCGTTGGTCTTCATTCTCATTGGCTTGGGTAGTTAAGACCCTTGTGACCACCAGCGATGGACTTGCGTCATGCTCACACACAAGAAGTTCTTGGTCCTCTTCCAAATGTTGCCTTGCCATGGCTTCCTTGACCCTTGCATCAAACTCTTCTTCACTCAAGTATTCTTCATCGCCGTTGTCATGGATAAACAAAACTTTCTTGTTTCCACATGCGGCCGATTTGTGTCCTTTGCCTCCACACTTGTAGCATTCACCATTGAATGGTTGATCATCCCTTGTGTATTTGCCACTTGGGGGCTGTTTTCCTTGAGGAAGTGTTGGCTTGAAGGGAATCTTGGTGGTACTTGAGGAGCTTCCACTTGGTGTTGTTGGAGTAGTGGTTGGTGCTTGCTTGTAGGTGTAGTACGTCTTTGGCTTGTTGTACTTGATGTCCTCTTGCACTTGACGCTCGGCCTTTGATGCGATGTGCACAAGCTCAACCATGTTGTTGTACTTTTGGAACTCGGTGATGCGCTTGATGGGATGGTTCAAGCCATTGAGGAAGCGTGCCATTGTTTGTTCATCTCGCTCTTCAATGTTGGCACGGATCATGTTGAGCTCCATTTGCTTGAAGTACTCTTCCACGGTCTTTGTCCCTTGACTAAGCGTTTGAAGCTTGTTGAAGAGGTCACGCGTGTAGTGCGAAGGAACAAAGCGGGATCTCATATGGGCCTTCATATCTTGCCAAGTTGAGATTGGAGACTCTTCTTTTGCTTCGCGAGCGAGTTGGACTTGTTCCCACCAAAGGTTGGCATACTCATCGAACTCGAGGGATGCCATGGCCATCATCTTCTCATTGCTATAGTTGTGCATGCGGAAGATCTTGTCAACCTTGAGTTCCCACGAGAGATATTCTTCGGGTTCACTGGAACCGGTGAACTTGGGCATGGTGAATTTGAGCTTGCCGAAAGTTTCTTCTCCATTGCGGTTCCGGTTGCGGCGGTTGCCATGATTTTGGCGGTCATCATCATCATCCGAGCTCTCATGTCTTGCTTGGTGATGATTGCGTTGCTCTTGCGGTTGTTGAGGTGTCGCGTTTGGTGGTGGAACTTGGTTTTAACGACAAGCTTGGGGAGCTTGCTCGTGTTGTTGGCGTGGTTGAGGACGAGGAGGAGGTTGATGGTCCTCACGACGAGCTTGGGGAGCTTGCTCTTGTTCTTGTCGCGGTTGATGCCGAGGAGTATTGTCTTGCGCCATGTGGCGAGGAGGACGTCGAGCCGCATACGCAATGGGCTGTTCTCTTTCTTCTTGATGTGGAGGAGGCTCGTCATGATGATCATGTTGTAGACGTTGACGATCAAGTCGATGATGACGCCTTGGTGGATCTTTGAGTGCTTCACGTCGACGGTTATCTTGTTCGTCCTCTTCGGATGCTTCACTTGTTGTTGAAAGGACATGCCGACGGTGATGGGTTTGGTGGTCCATGTGAGGTTGCTCTTGTTGAATCACAAGTGCCCTTGGTTGTGGCCGGTTCGCTTCACGTCTTGGAGGTCTTGCGGAGAGTTCACCATCATAGCTTGACGTTGCGGCGTGTCGCGGAGATGGTACCGCTTGAGAAGAGCTCATGGATTGAAGGACGGGTCCATCCCGGTGCCTTGAAGCGTGACGGCGAGGTGCACTTGATTCACTTGAGGAGTGCCGAGATGAGCTTGAGTCGCGCGAGCGTGGCCTTGCTAGTCCATCAATGAGGCGTTGAAGCTTCTCATCCGTTGAGGCGAGGGCGCGACCAAGAGCTTCATTTTGATGACCGAGGTTGTGTTGCATGGCATGCATTTGGCCTCGGACTTCTTCGAAGCGGTTGTCGATGTTCTTGAACTCCACGCGGGCTTCGCTAAATTGTTCATCTTGGCGCCGCTCGAGAGCTTCACAACGGTAGTTGAATTCGCCTCGGACCTTCCAATGGTCCCATCTTGTCATGTATTGTGTGTCGTCTTCCAGAGGTGGTGGTGGTTGGGACGGCTCGCCATTCCTGTCCATGATGCAAAGCCGACACGGGTTGTATATGGAGAATAAGGGTGCGTAGAGTTAGCCTTTTACCTCACCTTGGAGATTATATCAAACCAATAGCCACACAAATGAGCGAACAACGTGCAAAGTGAAATGGCAAAGAAACTCACACAACAATATGCTACAACTCTCAAAAGCTTTTGGTGGAAGGTTAGGATTGTGGAAAACCAAACGAAACGATCCAAGCAAAAGGTTATTGTTCTAAGTGGTAAAGAACCAAAGATCAAAAGCAAAACGATACGATCTACAAAAACACGGAAAAACGCACACGTGGAGAAAAACGGGGTTAGCACGACTATGAAAATGAGTACAAAAGGTCCTAACGAAGACTACGCTCGGTTGTCGTGCCAACTCAAGGAGAGACCACAACTCGTTTGCCAAAAGAGGATAAGCTACTATGTTAACTTTTGTATTTGGCCTCACACTCTCACTTTCCAAAGGCAAGTGCACAATGCTTAGACAAACACAAAATGAGTTGCTCTCATAGGATAGATACACACAAAGGAAGATATGGGGCTGTCAAAGTGGTGCAAGTTATACATTTGGTATTGTTGACGACTTGCAACCGTTGGTGGGGATGATGTTCGAGTGTCGCGGTGTCGTTGAGCGCGTGGTGACTTTGATGCGGAAGCTTGTGTTAAAATGGCGACAAACACGCGAAACACGAACAAGTTGAAGATGGAAAGTCAGCAAACGAAGTTGAGGCGTCAAGAGAGGAAGAAAAACTTTCTGTGGCGCGCGGTAGTACCGCCAGATACGACCGGTAGTACCGGACGGCGGTAGTACCGCCTGCGCGACCGGTAGTACCGCTGGTCGCAGAACAAGAATGAGATCCACTTGACACAAACCTCAAATTCGTGGGAATCTGACCGAAAGGCTGGGCTAGGAACAACAGGGGCTATAGATCGACTCCAAAAGCAGCAGATCTATGGACCAAAACCACGAAAAACTCACCAAATCCAAAGATCGATCCGAAGGCAAATTGGGGCTCTTTTTGGTGGGATTTTCGATTTTAAGGGGGATAAAAGAAAAATTGGGGGGAAATTCGTGATCAACCTTGCTCTTGATACCAATATGTTATGGGGTAACCCCTTGGGGTGGCCCGATCTTTCACGAATCTCCGCGGGAATCGAGGGGAAAGCGGTGGAAGGGGAAAAGGGGATGAAAACCACGAACACACGCACACGAAGAACCCGATGAACTCACGCACACAAAACACGATACACGCCGATAACTCATGCCGGTGGCAACCGGTCCAACATAATCCCTAGGATCGGTGTTGGGCGAAGCTCTCTCTCCACACCAACAATGGGGGATGAGGTGCTTGGTGAGATCTTGAGGACTTGGGGGCGAGAAACTGATAGGACAAAGGTGTCCGATCTTTCGATGAGATGGCGATAATCGATTTGGTGGAGTTCGGGCTTGACGATCCAACTACACGTGCGAGCACGAGCGCCAATGCAATCGCTAGGCCAATCTCCTGGAGGTTACCGATCCTGCGTGAACACGATCACCGACCAATGAGGGTCTTAATTCCTACATGAAATCGAGAACAAGTAAGAACCAATATTGCAATCAAGATATTGCGGATTAAGAGGAAAGCTTTATTGAAGAGGTGGGATCCTGAATAGGTGCGAAGTACAAGAGGCCTCTGCGACGCTCGAGCCTTGGCGAAGTTGCGACTATGGCTAACTTAATGTCTAAACAAAATCCGAGTCTAGGGTGACGGCTATGGGGAGTATTTAAGGGCGAAAAGGTGGGGTTTCGGCCAGCCATGGAAGTGGTGGCCGAATCCAACCCTAAAAGTCCTTTTCCCCTCAAATACGGACTCTAAAAAGTGGCTAATTAAAATCCTGCGAAAATTACATGGGCCTGGCCCAAAACAAAAGGTGTCGCAGCACCATATTAAGCTATGGACGAATTCGTAAAGTATTGATCTTGAATATTTCGTCCAAGCCTTCTTTCTTCATTATGGTGGCCTCAAAGTTCTGAAATCTTCATCCATGGCCTTCTCTTGGATCATCACATGCTTGCTGCCATCTCCATGCATGGCCATGCTCCAATGCTTGTCCCTCTCATCCATGCTTGGTCCATCATTCCTAAGAGTAAGAAATATATCTGATTTATCATATTCTCATGTATATGAGGAATAGTTCCAAGAAACGAAAGTACCTGATAGTTAAGTTGTTTGGCACGAGATCTTGTGATGGGTCCTTGTATGTGTGTTGCTGTAGGTACAACGGTTGTATCAATAGTAGGGATGTCCACATCATGCTCCCCTTCTTGAATTGAAATCGTCCTCGACGCAATCTCATCTTCCTCACCAAAGTAAGGCTTCAAATCTGCAATGTTAAACGTAGGACTAACCGTACCAAACTCTGCAGGCAACTCAAGTTTATATGCATTATCATTTATTTTCTCTAACACCTTAAAGGGACCAGCAACACGTGGCATTAACTTAGACTTGCGTAAATCAGGAAAACGATCTTTACGCAAATGTAACCAAACAAGATCGCCAACATCAAACACAACATGCTTTCTCCCTTTATCCCCAGCAAGTTTATACTTAGCATTCATGTGTTCAACTAGATTTAGGGGTGCGCCTTGGCGCACCATCCCGGTATACTCATATTTGTTTGCCGCTAACCTTGGCGCACCATCCTGTTGAATTTAAGTTAATTTTGCGATTATAGGTGAGCAAAAAATAATAATATATTTCTTAGATTTTACATAATTCATGACCATAGCTCAAGACTCAAATTTGATATACAATTTCAAATAAAATTATAATTTGTGATATGAAAAAATTCAAAAAGATTTGTTGATACAAAGAGAATGACAACTGAAAGGCAAACACTACAAATGAATAGTGGCTGAAGTTATATAAGGCAGATCTATATCTTATGGCTGATCTGTGTCGGGTTACACAAATCAATAGATAGGGTGCACCTTGGCATACATCATGTGGCTCTTGCACTTATTTGAATTTTATATAACGGGAATACATGAGCTGAGTAGCAAATCCTTATATACAACCGGTGAAATAGGAAAATATATTACAGTAACTAACAATATGGTTTCAATACTTAAGAGGGCTTCCACTTGAGGGTGATGCTAAAGCAACTAACAACTGAACTCTGGAGTGTAAAGAATCAACATGTCATTACACATAGACTAATCTAACCTATTAAGATCAAGGGTGATAACACATGGCGTGTCAAAGCGACAAAATAGCTAAATCAAAGAGGCTTCTAGAGATGCATAGCAATTTTAAAAGATACAATATTGGTTTAGGATTAGGACCAGGATCCCAACCTCATTCTCTCCAAACGCCTCTCCAAAACTTTGCATGCATATTTAATAAGTCTAAACCTCATATCATGAAAGCTGACCAAAAGAGTGTTTTAGACCCTTTCTACATGGTCGTTTTCCTTTGATTGGTTAAGATACATAATGTTTAGGATTTCCTGAGAGAAGGAAAATATATTAAAAACAGCAAGAAACCAGCCTATCGCAAGCTTCATGTATTCATTTGGCTGTCTGAGTTGACGTGGCAGGAATTTTTTCTTGTCTTCCACTCTTTCAAATGAGTGTAGATGAAATCATTGATGACTATGTTGGTTGCCAATTTAATGTACGTAAGAGCGCACACACACAATCTTCTGCTATTTCATAATCTTTAGATTAGATTCCAGACACCTTAGGTGTAGACATTAGTACCTTCCAGGGACAATTTAGAGCTAGAGATATTAAAGAGCACAGTTACCCAAATTTTGCTATCTTTGCATAGTCCAAGATGGTATTCATCCTTTGAAAGAGAAACCTTTTGTAGCATGAGATCAAGCAATATCCTACAACAATAAACATGAGTACAAGTGTTAGAACTGATTTTAAGTTTTTTCAAAGGTCTATAAACCCAAGGCGGTGCATGCCCGTATAAATTTTACATGCCTAGTGTATGGGAGCAAACAAGAAAACATTGGTTAGATACCACAAATTAGAAACTACTAAGGTCTAACAGGCACGTAACCTGGCCCAAAACACTATCTTTCCAAATTTATATTCTGAACATTTTATATATTTACGGTTGGTGCTCAGTTCATGTGGCACCATTTCTAAATGCTATATCTAAATCAGGGGAGAAGTCTATCCTCACCAAACTCTGTTTGAATGACTTACACCATGCTTGGCAGGCACAAATATGGAAAAATCAAGTGACCATGCATATAGAGTGCAACAGACTGGAAATTTAGCAGGGCAATTACTTGAATGACAAGAGAAATTGCGAAACTAAGGTGATCTAATACATGTTGAATTTTATCCATGTATGGAAAGATGAAAATTCTATGGGAACTTTATCTTCTAATATTCAAACCTCACTTTGACAAATAATAGAGAACATAGTTCATTAGGAATTAGCACTTACCGAGCAAGAGCCCATAGGTGATAACCGGTTGAAGTCACCGAACCCGGTGATCCGTCGGCATACGGTTCGTCGTCGTCCAATCATCGATTCAGTAAAGACAGAGAAACAGAGGAACAATGAACCTTGGCAATGACCAAATGGATGTTGAAGCGAACCACGGTGTGATCCACCGGTACTAGCAAAGAAACCATGTGACATGTTTTTGAGAGATCCACGCAGTGAGCACACCATGAAACTGATAAACAAAAGTCGAGGCAAATAAATCAGCATTGAGAGCCTAACCATCTGTGTAGTTTGACAATATCAACAAAATGGCAAAAATGAAGAACTAAACCAGAACTTATTTCAGATCAAAACCCAAGAAAAAACATCGAAATCATACAGAATTTCTAAACATAAATAAAAGCTATTTATTTCATTCTGTAGTCTAAACCATAAGCTGGTTAAAAAAATGTTCAAGGAGATCACCTGAGTATGAAAAAGTTGAAGTTGAAAACAACAATTTAGGATAATAATACGATCAAATTAACCATCTTTTACCTCTCAAATATCGAGAACCTTTTCTTCTTCTTGGGCTGGCATGTGTATATTTTCTTTCATCCTAGATCTTCTTTTTGGGCTGGCATGTGTATATTAAGAGCTGATCTTGTATAGGTCCAGAAAATATCTTCTTTTAGAATATCAGTGAGAACACATTGTAGATAAATGTAGAATGAATAATAAACTGGAAAAGTAACACACTTGAAGCTAGTTTCATATAGTAAAGTTTCTTCCTGATACGCCAACATGGTGGTATGGCTATCTTGCTATTAGCCAAAGACAAATAGAATTCAAAACTCTTGGGATGACAGACTTTCTTATCAACGTACAGTCCCTACGGAATGACACTAATTAACACTTTCATTTTACCATCATCTCATAGAAAATTCAATTCACGTCACATGGGTGATGTTTCGGTCCAAAATAAAAGAGGGAACCTTGTCGATAGATCGAAGAAAAGCTTACCAAAAGGAACATTTTATGGAGACCCAGTCTGGAAAAACTTGGTATGGTGTTTTTTCTGGGCAATGAACACTATCAACTTAGGCTCCCACTTCTCGTCGAGAAACTTGCATGCCTGTGTTGATTAAACGTAGATAAAATAGCAGTGTTGATAATTATTTCTTCGCATAAGTATCAGTACTGGATCTGCAAAAGGCATAGATTGAAATCAGATGAATACACTACCTCGATGATCTATTCAAGCTCGATTCTTATGACCAGAGTAAATTGGTTTTCACTTGACTCCGTCCCTGAAATTAGTAAGATGGTGGTTAAGACATCACCTAACAGTACATTTTCAGTAAAAGAATATTTCCATAGTTTAACTATAAAATCAACTATAGTAGCAAATAGTAATTTCAGAACTTGATATCTCAAAAACCGGAACAAAGCTCCACGGGTGAATTCGTCGGACACCTTGGCGTCCCACATTGATACATGGAGATCATCAAAATACCGGAGTTCTATGCCTATATGCACCCTGAAGTAACCAGAGACTATTATTTCAACAGTATTAGCATCTCCATTGACATAGTAGGCATGCCAATCAGAACGCAATCAATAAATAGCAGTAAAATATGCAGAAAAATAAACTGTGGACAATCTATAAATAGGGGCATCCTTTCCAAATTATTTATTAACTTAAGCACTGGTAAAAATGAAAAAAGGGTAATGATGAATTCTCACGTCTGCTCGTCGCATATTCTGCCAGTCAAACCAATAATCTTAAACTTTAAATTTGGAGGAGCGGATTTTATCCTCAAGTTCTTGAGAGCACTCTTAGCCTGTCATTGGGCAAACATCTAAATTAGAGTCAAAAATAAATATGGTTGGGCAACATTTCACGTGATATTTTCAAGAGCACTAAGGATGCAGCTTACCATCTGCTAGTCAATTCTGTTACGGTGTTTGACTTTCAGCAAGTACACACAGTTGATCTTGAACTCTAAACTCTGAATTTGCAGATAATCTTGAATTTTCTGGAGCACTAAACATCCAATAATATTTAACTCTGAATTTGCAGATAGGCAGCTAAAAACACATGCAGACTTGCAACAAACAACCATGGTCAGAGCGGGGATTAGGAAATGTACCTTGCTGGGCAGTGGCGAGGCGCACGGCGGCGGAGAGGCGACTCCACACAGCGACGGCCGATAGCGGCGGAGAGGCGACTCCACACAGCAGCAGCCGACAGCGGCGGTCGGCAGTGACGTCGATGTAGACATCGTCGTGGACAGCCATATAATCCTTGCCTATTGAACAATTATTTCATGCGAAATAGAAGGAAAGGAGAACCTGGAAAGCACATATATTAGATAACATGCAGAATTGTAAATATCTCGACGAATCAAAGGTTTCAAGCCTGAACCTGATAATTCAACTCTTATGTATTGGCTTTATTACATGGATCGACAGATAGCCACCGTCATGGTTTAGGCTTGTGTGAAAAATTATTTGTTCCAAATAGTGTCTACACTTTAAATAAATCATCCTTGGAAGGTCCATCTCTGCATCATCACGCAAGCCTGGTATTAGCTTCTAGTATAACTAAGTTTGGGTTCAGACATTATCAAATTTTCCTTCACAACATCTTAGTACCATTATCCACATCGAATACACAAATTTCAGACACGCAATGACAATAAAATAATTCAAGCTAATTACATGGCTAATATATTCTAGATAATGACCTGGTGATAGTTGACTTTCCACGCAACTGTTGGATAACCATTGTATCTGCCTTTAATATATACTCTTACATGTTCTCCAATGGACTAAATGGTTTTGCATACAGATGAAATTTTACATCTAGAACAACCTGGGGAAACAGCCTATATGGAAAGATACATAGCACATGACTAATAGGCATGCCCTAAATCATAATAGATGAGCTCAGGTTACTGTAAGATATAGAAGTAAAAGAAAGTCACATATTTTAGCTAAATTTCAGAAAATAGATCTATTGAGCAGGATGAATATTACATAGCTCAATCTCCCTCTGCAACACAATTGTCTTTTCATCAAACAACCTGTAGGCATAAATAAAAAAGGATATGGAGATCAAAGATGAAAAATTAGGGGATTTAACCAAAAGGGGTAGTGGAAGAGACAAATCTGTAGGAACAAATTTCACAACTTGCTCCTACCATGGTGATGCCCAATTGGACATGGCCAATCGACGTGAATGGTAGAGCCAAGTATGTGCAAAATCAACACCTTCCTGACCAATTGGATCATCAGTGGAGAGAGAGAGAGAGAGAGAGAGAGAGAGAGAGAGAGAGAGAGACCAGTGCAGTCAGAATCACCATTCTTTTGCCATACACGACACTTACGGATCAAGGAGGAGGGGCGCAGACCAGCCGTCATCGATTTGGCAGCCGGCCTCAACTCACCGCAGTGCTTCCGACTCCTTCTCTGACGGCCCATATCGGTCCACAAAGGGTCCTTTGCTCCTTCTCATATAGAGTGGGCGTGAGGAGGTGGACGAGGTGGGCGGACGCGTGTGTGTCAGGGGTAGCGACGTGAGCCTATGAAGAGGGAGAGAGAAGCGGAGGGCAGCGGCGGCGCCATGGCTGGAGGTGGTGGAGCTCAATGAGGATGGACGGGGAAGGGTGCGCGAGGAAGGGCGAGAGGCGGCTGGTGGCTGGCGGCAAGGATTGATGGGAGGTAGGGTTTTACCTGGGCAAAGGATGGAGACGAGCGTGGGTGGGGATTAGGCCACTGCGGAAGGGCAGCGCCGGCCTCTGCAAACCTCGTGTACCCCACTAAAATCAAGGAAAATCAATTCATATGACGCCGACAAGGGAACATGAAGAACTTGTTTGAAAAAAAAAACAAGGCTTTGCTTTAGAGATCTCACATACGGGGACAAAGCTGAGTAAGTGCAGCCAAAACGCGCGTAGCTGTATATGAGGGTAAAAAAGACTTACCACAAACTGACGGCCCAGATGCCCTCTGGAGGTTCGATCCAACGGTTCTCAACATCTAACCAGCCTATGAGCTCCATGGGGTAGCACTAATAACACCTTTAGATGTTATCTTTAGTAGTCTTATGCAAGTTTAATATCATTTCAGCGCGTTGTGTAGCATCCAAATTATGTTGCACCGAAGAAGGTAAAGGCAATAAATCAATAGGTGCACGAGGAACAAAAACCATACACAATCTCAAATGGACACATCTTTGTGGTAGAATGCAGAGAACGATTATAAGCAAATTCTATATGAGGTAAACACTCTTCCCACAATTTTAAGTTCTTCTTTAAAACAGCCCGCAACATAGTAGACAAAGTTCTATTTACTACTTCAGTTTGACCATCAGTTTGGGGATGACATGTAGTACTAAAGAGCAATTTAGTCCCCAACTTAGCCCATAAACATCTCCAAAAGTGGCTAAGAAATTTAGTATCACGATCAGAGACAATAGTATTCGGCACACCATGCAAACAAACAATTTCACGAAAGAACAAATCAGCAATATGCGCAGCATCATCCGTTTTATGACAAGGAATAAAGTGTGCCATCTTAGAAAACCGATCCACAACAACAAAAATACTATCCCTCCCCTTCTGTGTTCGTGGCAATCCCAAAACAAAGTCCATAGAAATATCCTCCCAAGGAACACTAGGAACAGGAAGAGGCTTATATAAATCATGTGGATTAAAGCGAGACTTAGCTTTTTGACAAGTAGTGCAGCGTGCCACAAATCTCTCAACATCTCGACGCATACGTGGCCAAAAGAAGTGTGCAGCAAGAACATCCTCCGTCTTCTTGACACCAAAGTGTTTGTTACGGGGTTAACCCCTTGGGGTGGCCCGATCTTTCACGAATCTCCGCGGGATCGAGGGTAAAGCGGTGGGAGAGGAAGAGGGAACAAAATCCACGAACACACGCACGCAAAGACCCCGATGTACTCACGCGCACAAACACGATACACGCCGATTGACATGGTTATACCCTACGGGTACGTAACTTCAGCATACCTAGTCAAGCCCAAGGAAGGCCCACGGCAGACATACGCTATCCCATGATGATTTTCGGGTGACCAAGGCCCATGACGTCTTTGGATCCTTGGAGAACAAGACTAGAGGAGATAGGAAATTCAAAGGGGTGAAACCCTAGAACTTGTAACCGACTAGTACTATGCCCGGGACCTGCCTAAGTCTATATAAAGGCCAGGAGGGCACGTCCTAGGGCAACGCAACCAACCTCGACTCATAATTTCGCACACGCATCCACGCCAGATCGAATCTGCGCACCCTGTAACCTTCGGTTCCGCCGTAATCAAAGAGCGCAAGCAGAGTAGGGTTTTCTCCGGGCCCGAACACAGGTAAATCTCGTGTCCCCGTTGCTTGTCCGTTAACCGTGCCACGATCTCCAAAGATCCCCATCTTCTCCAAAACCCAAGTCCATAACAATGGGCATTGACGAGATTAAACCTCGTCAATTGGCGCCGTCTGTGGGAATTGGGGCTCGCTGATTGTGCGGTGCATTACCGATCGATCTATAACTCCGCGGCGACGGAGAATCACCTCCTCTTCGGCACTTTCGACTTCACCGCCCACTCGCCGGCTACCATGAAGGATTTCGAGCCTGTAGGCGACGGACTCGAGATCTTGTTCGGGAGCTTCTGCTTCCAGGTGGGACAAACCGGCACCCTCCGCCTCCCTGAGCGAGTGCCCGTGCCGTCCATCAGGCCCGCTTCGTGAGCTCCACACCCCGTGCTACGCACGTCACCATCAACAGATGAGTTCTACAGCAGCAGCAGCTGCAACTCCGATCTCTGCGATCAACCTTCGGATGAAGGGACCTATGGTTCCGGGTCCGAAAGCTGCGGCAGCAGCCAACCAATCTGCAGGCGCTATCTGTGCGCCGCAGTCATCCAAACCGACGAGGAAACGCCTAACCCGCCGCCCAACCCCAACCCGCAGGACGGAAACGGCGAAAACGGGGAAAATCGTGGCCACCTCATCCAACTTAGCAAAGAAGGATGGGTCGAAGCACGCCGCGCCGTCGCGGGCGAAATAGTCCTACCTCTGGACTCCCCACGTGATCTGCTGAGGGCATACCACTACCTCCTCATTGAAGAGCACAAGAAGCAAGTCGAGATGCAGAAGACGCTCAAAAAACGCAAGCAAGCAGCCGCTGAGTCCAGTGCGCGACGAGCTGCGCTCTCCGCCATGGAACCCGGCTCTAGCACAAACAGAAATCAGAGAAACAAGCACCGCTCTCAGGTGGAAAACATGGACCCCAAGGAGCGGCGTGAAGTGACCCGAACTCTCCATACATCGTTCATGGATATGGACGCTGACGGAAACATCACCCCGAAGACGCCACAAGCAGCGATCATGGCAGCCACTGCGTATCTTGCAACTCACCCACCTCCGGAGGGGGACCCGAAAAGGGCCATGCATAAGTCCGCACTCACCGGACTAGGACTAATCGGAACTGCGCTCCGAAGGCGACGCTCTGCGAGCAAGAAGAAAGCTCCGCCAGCGCGATCGAGCCCCACCCCCTCATCCGAAGAGGAAGAGGAGCACGATCTCCCTCGAAGAAAGAAGAGCTCGCACCGCCATAAACGCGACTACGACGCCAGAGACAAGCTTACACAACGCAAGATCGACAAAGCACGCGCTAAACACGCATGTTCGTCCGAATCTGAGATGGATGAAGACGAAGGAGAACTCTGCGGAGCTCGATGCTTCAGCAGATCCGTTCGGCGAACACAGATGCCACGTAACTTCAAGCTTCCTTCAGATACTCCGAAGTATAGCGGCATGCAAGATCCAAAGTCCTGGCTCAGTGGCCATCTGTCATCCGTCAAGCTTCACGGAGGCAACAAGGAAACCGCCATGCAATGCCTTCACTGGCAGAATGGCGGTAGTCTGCTCAGCCTATCATCAGGATCCATCCGAAGCTGGGAGGAGCTTTCTTACAGCTTCATCTGAAACTTCAAAGGCACCAGCAAGAGGACCGCCTCAATCGAAGAATTGCGAGCCTGTACTCAAAGAACGGGTGAATCTATTCGCTCATACATACTATGCTGGTCCACAACCAAGAACTCCGCAGCACACATCTCCGAAGAGAGGGCCATCGACGCCTTCAGGGACGGCGTCAAGCGCCCAGACTTCAAGGAGGAACTTGGGCGTGTAAAGCCCAAGACACTCGACCACCTCATGGAAATCGCCAACAGTTGGGCAGACGGCGAAGATTGCATCCAACGACCGCAATCAGATGAAGAGGACGACTACGGCCGAAGACGCGAACGCCACAGCAAGAGGAGATCGTGCGTCTACGAGGACCGCGACGGACCCGACATGGTCGCAGCCGGCTACGCCGACCGCCGCAACGACAATGGACGACCAACGCAGTCGTGGCAACGCCGCGACCGCGATAACGGACCCTCGGCATTCGACAAACTTTCGGGTCCATGCACCATCCACTTCTACATCGACAAATAAGATGGCAAAAAGAAAGCCAGCCACATGCTCAAGGACTGCCGCGAGTTCCAGAAACTCAGCGAAGGCATGATGCAGATGAGGCAACAAGCTCCAATTCTTGCGTTCAGAAACGCACCCGCGCCAGGTGAAATAGCACACGGAGCTCCTCCACCGCCGCCTATTGGAGGCCAAAGTCAATCAGTCGCACCAGCACAAAACAACGCCGGAGTCCCATACCTCCCATCAAAAGGAGCACTCAATATGATACAGAAGGGACGCTCCACAAATAGGGTGCAGAAGAAAATCACCCGACAAATCAACTTGGCCGTGGCAACTCCGCCTGCAATCCCTGAGTACCTCAGCGGATCGGAGTCCTGCATCACATTCACTCGCGGATCACCTTGCGGATCCCTCGCCGGTCATGCTGCCCGTGCTAGAGGCGCAGATCGGAGGCTTCGAGATGAGTCGCGTCTTCATGGACGGCGGCATCAACCTAATGTTCGCAAGCACTCTAGCAGCTATGGATCCTGCAATGCACTGGAACAATCGGACACAACGCGTTCCACGTATTGTCCTGTGGAAGGCATCTTCCCGGAAAGATAGGGCTCACGTCATCTTGGAAACTGACAACTTTCGGCAGAGCGCCTAGAATTAAGTGGTGGATGCCGTCGCAATACCATGCCATCTGGGACGTAGCATTCGCAAGGTTCCCGTCCCACTACGCATACCTACTACTCAAGATGCCAGACCAAGGGTGTCATCACAATCCACGGAGCTTCACCCGACGGACCAATGCGACAGGATTTCAACAAAATCTCCCAGCTTCTTCGGCATGCAAGACGAGCTCAAGGCTCCGCGAGGAGCGGACAATGGGCTACCCTAGTCACAAGGCGAATGCACCGACATGTCCTTCGACTCCACCATCAACACCAAGAAAGTGCAGGTCCATCCGACAGACGCCTCAAGACGGCTGATCGCCAATGACCTCAAAGCCTGAGAAGCGCTCCGTCAATTCCTCCGTGAGCTGGAAATATTCGCGGTGTCTGCGGACATGCCAGAGTTCGTGAATTCGCCGAGCACGCACTCAATGTCTTCCTGCACACCAAGCCGCCAAGAAGTCTATCCAAGATTGTCGAGCTACGAGCGAAGCTATCGGCAAGGAGATCAACAGATTACTCGCAGCAGACTTCATCCGGAAATCAAGGAAAGCGAGTGGTCGGCAACACGGTGATGGTCCCGAAGAAGGACACGGACATCCTGCGGATGTGCGTGGACTTCACGTCACTAAATAAACACGCCTAAGGACCACTTCCTCTTCCTCGGATCGACGGATCATCGATTCGACCGCAGTTGTGAGAAACTCTCCTTCCTCGACGCCTACTCAAAGATAACCGATTCGACTCAAGGTCGAAGATCAAGAGAAAACGGCGTTCATCACACCGCTCGAGTATATTGCTACAACACAATGCCCTTCGGGCTAAAGAACGCGGGCGTATGACCGATGCATGCAGCCTCGCCAAGGACCAGATCGGTCGCAACGTCCAAGTCTATGTCGATGACATAGTCATAAAAACCAAGGAGGCAAGAACACTTATAGACGATCTCCGCGAGACGTTTGACAACCTCGATCGCTACAGGATCAAACTCAATCCGAAAGTGCGCCAAGGCCCTCGTCACCGCTCGGATACTTCATCTCTCAACGAGGGATCGAAGCGAACCCGAAGAAAATCAAAGATATCATGACAATGGAGAAGCCGAAAAACCTCAAAGGCGTTCAACATACAGGCAAGTAGGCACTAAGCGGTTCATCACCGCATGGGCGAGAAGGCCTACCATTTTATCATTCTGCGCACGGCAGACAAGTTCGAGTGGACACGAAGCCAACGACGATTGAAAGCCTCAAGCGGCTCCTCCACCTCGCCCGCTTTGGTCACGCCAAAAGAGCGCGAGCCCCGTTGCATATAGCAGCCACACACCGTGGTCAAGATACTGTGGGTCGAACGACCAAGAAGGCAAGACCCACGGTACAACGCCCAATTTACTACCTCAAGGTTCTCACTCCAACAAAACAGCGGTACCGCACTACTGTGGCCTACGGCGTGTTCATGACGGCTCGACGATCGAGCCACTACTTCCGTGAGCATCGTGATGGTCGCCAACGAGGCGCCTGAACAAGATCTGAATAATCCAGAGGCCACAGACGCGTGGCCTCGTGGGGCATCGAACTATCACCCTTGGACATCGCCTACGAAGCGACACGCAATCAAATCTCAAGTCCTTCCGGACTTCCGGTGCATCGATGGAGCTGCAATGCTCGACACCCAGACATATGTCATCTGGACAATGCATTTTGACGGCTCCAAACGCCGGGCGAAAAGGAGTCATACTAACCTCCCCGCAAGGTGACAAGATGAAGTACGCCCTTGGATGAAATTCGAGGCTCCAACAACGAGGTCAACACGAAGCCCTCATCCATGGCATGAAGATGGCAAAATATGCGCGCTAACGCGCTGGTCATCTACGGTGACTCCAACCTTGTCGTACAGCAAACGATGAATGAGTGCGACGCACACGCCGAAAACATGATCGCGTACCGCGCGCTATACAACGCACTCGAAGGAGAATTCGACGGCAGCGAACTTCGGCACGTTGGAAGAGAGAGCAACGAGGAGGCCGATAGACTCGCCAACATCGGCTCCACTTGTGCAAAGGTACCACCAGGTGTGTTCCTCGAGCAGATCTGCGTGCCATCCATCAAGCGGAAATTCCCCAAGGATCACCCGAAGAAGCAGAACACTCGGGGGCTACGCTACCCGAAGGTCATGAAGGACCCCCCAAGTTGGATACCAAAGTCTCCATGGTCAACCTGATGCAGGTCATGGAAGTCGAAGAAACTTGGACACGTCCATACCTCCGGCCTCGATAACGGAGAATTGCGGACACCGACAGATGCCTGGCGCATATCTCGTCGGTCAAAAGCCTTCACCATCATCAACGGCGAGCTGTACAAACGCAGCATTACGGGCGTACTACAACGGTGTGTCACCATCAACGACGGCAAGGCCATACTCCAAGATATACACGAGGGCATCTGCGGCCACCACGCAGGTAGCCGCTCCCTCGTCGCCAAAGCTCTGCGAGCAGGATTCTATTGGTCAATGGCCATGAGCGACGCGAAGGACATCGTCCGAAGATGCAACGGGTGCCAGCGGTTCGCCGACAAACCACACGCACCAGGGTCCGAACTTCGACCCATACCCATAGCCTGGCCTTTTGCCCAATGGGGCCTCGACATGATCGGCAAACTGCCAAAATCCTCGAAGGGAGCACACGTTTTCCTCCTGGTCGCAGTCGACAAATTCACCAAGTGGATCGAAGCCATGCCAGTCACCAACCAGAAGGGCACCACCGCCGTCAAGTTCTTCGAATCCATTGTCTACAGATTTGGCATACCGCACAACATCATCACCGACAACGGATCGAACTTTATCTCCGAAGAATTCCAGGACTTCTGCGAAAGCCTCAGGATCAATATCACGTATGCCTCAGTGGCACACCCGCAAACAAACGGGCAAGTTGAAAAGGCCAACGGCCTAATAGGCGCTGGCATCAAGAAGCGCCTCATGAGCTCACTCGAGCACAAAGCTGGAAACTGGACGGAAGAGCTACCGTCTGTCCTGTGGAGCTTACGCACTACGCCAAACAGCTCCACCGGCTACACACCGTTCTTCATGGTGCACGGAGGTCGCTGTCCTACCACCGGCACGCCAGTGCTCCACGAGTCGTCGCCTAATAAGCCGAGTCCACGGCTGCACTCGAAGATGCCGTCGACACACTCGACGAAGCACGGGATATAGCAGCAGCTAGATCGGCGGTGTACCAGCAAAGTCTCCGCAACTATCACAGCCGTCGGCTGCACCCAAGGTCCTTCGTCGAAGGAGACCTCGTCTTGCGACTCAAGCAAAAGCGACCGAATAAACTCGATTCACCATGGGAAGGACCCTACGCCATCACCAAGGTCATCCCAGGTGGCGCCTATCGCCTCAAGCACGTGGAGTCTGGAGTCGCATACTTCATACTAGCACCACTTCGGCTCCACAGCTAAAAGTACTCACTCGAATATACGATTCGACTAAATACTTGGGGTCTACTCCTATCAGGAGCGCTGGCCGCGCACCCGACAGATAAACGAAGATAAAATTACTTCTCTGAGTCCTACATCGAGTCTACGACTCCACTACGGACTCGGAGGCTACTCCCATAGGGAGGATGGATTTAAGCATCCGAAAATTTTCGAGTCCTGCGGACCTAATGATTGAAACAATGCTTGAACTAAAAGTCTCCGTTCGAGTCTACGACTCGAACAGACACTTGGGGCTACTCCCAGGGATACTGGTCGCGCACCCTATGAAATCTTCGATCGCGATCTTCGGATCGTAACGCAAAACTTTTGGCAACCCCGCCCCAACAAAACGCTAAGTGAGCAACAATCTCCTTGGCCACCAAGCACCTCCGAGGTGATGAATGTTCGGATCTCGCGTCTGCGACGCAAAGGTAAGACCTCTGAGATATCATCGATGGCACGCAACGCACTTTTGCGCTACTGCTAGTATGAACTGCACTAAAGAGTACGATGAAAAATCCCGACGGACGCGTTGGGTACACCAATTAAAAACACTGGAATTCCACTCCTGTAAGTCCTCTGCGGCCTGAGTTGAATTGCGCCAGCATATGTACCAGGTTCGGGTTAAGGGACCCGAATCTGAAGAAGATCGTGTTGTTTCGTCCTAAGATGCTTAATCGACCACGATCCGTCGGGTGAGTCAGGCACACGCATCAACAATCCCTACACACACACACACATATACTATTAACATATGGCTGCTCCCGAAGAATGGAAGAGTCCTCAGCCGAATATACGATTCGACTGATCACTCGAGGGCTACTGACATGGTTATACCCACTGCACGTAACTTCAAAGATACCTAGTCCAGCCAAGGAAGGCCCACAGCGACATATACCGCCCATGATGATTTTCGGGTGACCAAGGCCCATGACGTCTTCGGATCCTTGGAGAACAAGACTAGAGGAGATAGGAAATTCAAAGGGGTGAAAACCTAGAACTTGTAACCGACTAGGACTATGCCCGGGACCTGCCTAAGTCTATATAAAGGCCAGGAGGGCACGTCCTAGGGCAACGCAACCAACCTCGACTCATACTTTCGCACACGCATCCATGCCAGATCGAATCAAGACCCAGAACCTTCGGTTCCCCAGTAATCAAAGAGCGCATAAGCGGAGTAGGGTTTTCCCTCCGGGGCCCGAACACGGTAAATCTCGTGTCCCCTGGTTGCTTGTCTGTTAACCGTGCCACGATCTCCAGCATCCCCATCTTCTCCAAAACCCAAGTCCATAACAATGGGCATTGACGAGATTAAACCTCGTCACCGATCCCTCACGCCGATGGCAACCGGTCCAACATAATCCCTAGGATCGGTGTTGGGCGAAGCTCTCTCTCCACGCCAACAACGGGGGACGAGGTGCTTGGTGAGATCTTGACGACTTGGGGGCGAGAAACCGAGAACCCAAGGCCTTGTACAACTTGAACGCACTAGGCAAGATCCAAGAGGAGGGTGGACAATAGGTGCTCCTTGGTAGGAGCATGAGACCAATAGATTAAAGGATCCACAAGGGGTATCTTAATCTATCATTATCCAAGTCTAGGGTTTACATATGAGGGGTGGGGCTATATATAGGCCAACCACATAAACAGGGGTAGTTCGGAATAAACCTGGAAGTTTGGGAAATTGGGGTTACATGGGCCAGGCCCAAAGGCTTTAACATGCTCGGGCGGCCGGGCCGAGACTCGATCTGGGTCCGGATACTCTGGCAGGCGGAGACTCGGCCAATCTCGGACCTGTCTCGGGAGGGCTTCCTACTGTCCGGGCTTGAGTCTCCTGGCGACCGGAGGAAGGTCCGAGACTCGGTGTAGGGACCGAGACTCGGTCACACCGAGACTCGGTGGCAGAGCTCCAGCTTCTTCTCCCGGCCTGCTTCCTTGGTGGCTTGGTATGGTGGTGTTGCTTCATATCTGAGGATACACAACGTAGATGCATGAAGTAGCAAGCCATCCAAAGGTAGGCCAAAATCACATGAGGAAAGGAGCGAGTTAACCTTGGCTTGTAGGAGCTTGGCACGGGCGCGAGTCATTGGTCCACTTGGGGGACTAGGTGTTGTAGATGGAGGTGCGTCCGTAGGACGGGCTGCATCAGCTCCCCCCCCTTGGGAAAGAGTCGTCCTCGACTCTTCAACCTTCTCAACTTCATCTTCGCCATGGTAGGGTGATAGGTCCTTGACATTGAATGTTGGGCTCACAAGATACTTGGATGTTGGGATATCTATGATGTAGGCGTTGTTGTTGATCCTCTTGAGCACTTTGAACGGTCCATCACCTCTTGGCTTTAGTTTGGAGTCGCGGTCCTGGTGGAAGCGGTCTTTACTCAAGTGTATCCATACGAGGTCTCCTTCTTCGAAGATCATCTCTTTCTTGTTCTTGTTTAGCTTTGATGCTTGGCGAAGGACTTGTTTCTCGATCGTAGCTCTTGTGTCTTCATGGAGTTTCTTCATTGTTTGGGCACGCTTGACCACGTCCACGCTTGACCACGTCCATTGTTTGGGCATGCTTGACCACGTTCATGAAGAGGTAGAGGAAGGATATCGAGCGCGGTGAGGGGCTCGAAGCCATAGACGATCATGAACCGGCTCCTCATGGTGGTGTAGTGCTTGCCGCGGTTGTACGCGAACTCGACATGTGGAATACATTCCTCCCAGTCTTTAAGGTTTTTCTTTATCAAAACCCGGATGAGTGTGCCAAGACTTCGATTGACGACCTCGGTTTGTCCATCGGTTTGAGGATGCGAGGCGGACGAGAAGAGGAGCTTGATGCCGAGCTTGGCCATGAGAGTCTTCCAGAAGTAGCTCATGAATTTTACGTCGCGGTCGGAGACGATTGTTCTTGGTACACCGTGTAGCCGAATTATTTCCCTGAAAACAAATTTGCTACATGTGAAGCATCATCGGTCTTATGGCACGGAATGAAATGTGCCATTTTTGAAAAGCGATCCACTACTACAAATATAGAATCATGACCATGTTTAGATCTAGGCAAGCCTAACACAAAGTCCATGCTAATGTCCGACCAAGGTGCATGAGGAATAGGCAATGGCATATAAAGACCAAAGGGGTTGGACTTAGACTTAGCTTGGATACATGTAGTGCATCGTTGGACGTGGCGCTCCACGTCGCGCTTCATCTTTGGCCAAAAGTAGTGAGTGGAGAGCATGTCATAGGTCTTGTCACGGCCAAAGTGACCCATAAGGCCTCCACCATGGGACTCTTGAAGAAGCAAAAGTTGGAGAGACGATTTCGGAATGCAAAGTTTGTTTTGTTTGAAAAGAAAACCCTTATGCAAATAGAAATCATCAATCCCTTTGTCTATTGAGCATTTTGCAAAAATTGGTCCAAAGAAAAGGTCGGATGGGTACAAAGATTTGATGTCATCAAGACCCAAGACATTTACTTCGAGTCGTGTAAGAAGGCTTGTGTTTTTGCGAGACAGGGCGTCCGCTACCACATTTTCTTTGCCCTTCTTGTATTTGACAATGTAAGGAAACGACTCCATGAACTCAACCCGTTTTGCGTGCCTTTTAGTCAAGTTGGCTTGGCCCTTAAGATACTTCAACGACTCATGGTCAGAATGGATGATAAATTCTTTGGGCCAAAGATAGTGTTGCCACACTTGAAGGACTCGAACCAAGGCAAAAAGTTCTTTGTCATAAATGGGATAGTTGAGGCGTGCGCCATCAAGTTTCTCACTATGGTAAGCAATAGGACGCCCATTTTGCATAAGGACGCCACCAATGCCCATACCACTAGCGTCACATTCAATCTCAAAGGTTTTTGTAAAATCCGGTAATGCAAGAAGTGGTGCTTCGGTGAGCCTCTTTTTGAGCTCATCAAAAGCCTTTTGTTGTGCTTTTCCCCAAACGAACGTGACATTTTACTTGTTCAATTCGTTGAGGGGGCAAGCAATGGTAGAAAAGTCTTTCACAAAGCGACGGTAAAAGCCAGCCAACCCATGAAAACTTCGAAGTTCACTAACATTTGTAGGGATGGGCCAATCTCGTATGTCTTTGACTTTTGAGACATCGAACTTCAATGCTATTGGAAGACACAACAAAACCAAGGAAAATCAGCTTGTCTTTTGCAAAAGTGCACTTTGGGAGATTAGCGTAAAGCTTTTCATGACGAAGGATTTGAAGGACCTCCTTAACATGAGTAACATGCTCCTCTAGTGACTTGCTATAGACAAGGATGTCATCAAAGTAAACAACTACACTCTTCCCAATGAGAGATCGCAAAATATGGTTCATGAGGCGCATGAAGGTAGATGGAGCATTTGATAATCCAAAAGGCATAACCAACCATTCATAGAGACCAAGCTTGGTCTTGAAGGCGGTTTTCCACTCATCACCTTCAGCCATGCGAATTTGATGGTAACCACTACGAAGATCAATTTTCGAAAATATAGTGGCTCCACATAACTCATCAAGCATGTCATCAAGACGCGGTATAGGATGTCGATAACGCACGGTGATGGCATTGATTGGACGACAGTCCATGCATAACCGCAACGTATCATCCGTTTTTGGGACTAGAATCACAGGAACCGCGCTAGGACTAGTGCTTACTTGGATCAAACCTTTGGAGACGAGTTGGTTGATTTGTCGTTCTATCTCCTTCGTCTCTTCCGGGTTCGTGCGATACGCGGCGCGGTTTGGAAGTGGGGCGCCGGGTATGAGGTCGATGCGGTGCTCGATTCCACGAAGAGGAGGTAGTCCATGAGGAAGCTCTTCGGGAAATACATCTTGGAATTCCTGCAAAACAGCCATCAAAGAAGGAGGAACATTTGTCAAGTCATTAGTTCCTTGCGCTAGTCCCTTGCATACAAGGACATAGTGCAAAATGGATGGGTTGTTCCGCACTTCTCTCATCTCACTTTTGGTGGCAAGAAGAACACTCCTAGTTTTTCCACTCGAGTTTGGCTTGTGGCACTCACTCACTATAGTGTGGTTCTCTCTCTCACCACTCTTCTCACAAGATGTATTTGTGTATTGCGCCCTCGCTAAAGCCTTTGCATTATCCACAATTATTTGGCTAGGAGTCATTGGATGCAACACACAAGTTTTGTCAAGCCATTTGAAGGTATAAGTGTTTGAGTGACCATTATGCAAGCCACGGTTGTCAAATTGCCACGGCCTTCCTAGCAGCATATGGCAAACCGTCATTGGGACCACGTCACATTCCACCGTGTCCTTGTATGGTCCAATTGAGAACGTTACCGAGACGGTGTGCTTGATCTTGACGGATCCTTGGTCACTTAGCCATTGGATATGGTAGGGGTGTTTATGCGGATGGAGGGTGAGGTTGAGTTTCTCCCACAATTCCGTGCTTGCAAGATTGTGGCAACTCCCTCCATCGATGACAACTTTGATGGACCTCCCATTGATACCGGCACGAGTTTGGAAGATGTTTGATCGTTGGTCTTCATTCTCATTGGCTTGAGTAGTTAAGACCCTTGTGACCACAAGCGATGGACTTGCATCATGCTCACACATGAGTAGCTCTTGGTCCTCTTCCAAATGTTGCCTTGCCATGGCTTCCTTGACCCTTGCATCAAACTCATCTTCACTCAAGTATTATTCATCGCCGTTGTCATGGATGAACAAAACTTTCTTGTTTCCACATGCGGCTGACTTGTGTCCTTTGCCTCCACACTTGTAGCACTCACCATTGAATGGCTGTTCATCTCTTGTGTACTTGCCACTTGGGGGCGGTTTTCCTTGAGGAAGTGTTGGCTTGAAGGGAAGTTTGGTGGTATTTGAGGAGCTTCCACTTGGTGTTGTCGGAGTAGTGGTTGGAGCTTGCTTGTATGTGAAGTATGTCTTTGGCTTGTTGAACTTGATGTCCTCTTGTACTTGACGTTCGGCCTTTGATGCAATGTGCACAAGCTCAACCATGTTGTTGTACCTTTGGAACTCGGTGATGCGCTTGATAGGATGGTTCAAGCCATTGAGGAAACGTGCCATTGTTTGCTCATCACGCTCTTCAATGTTGGCACGGATCATGTTGAGCTCCATTTGCTTGAAGTACTCTTCCACGGTCTTTGTTCCTTGACTAAGCGTTTGAAGCTTGTTGAAGAGGTCACGCGTGTAGTGTGAAGGAACAAAGCGGGATCTCATATGAGCCTTCATATCTTGCCAAGTTGAGATTGGAGGCTCTTCTTTTGATTCACGGGCGAGTTGGACTTGTTCCCACCAAAGGTTGGCATATTCATCAAACTCGAGGGATGCCATGGCCATCATCTTCTCATTGCTAAAGTTGTGCATGCGGAAGATCTTGTCAACCTTGAGTTCCCATGAGAGGTATTCTTCGGGATCATTGGAACCAGTGAACTTGGGCATGGTGAACTTGAGCTTGCCGAAAGTTTCTTCCTCATTGCAGTTCCGGTTGCGACGGTTGCCATGATTTTGGCAGCCATCTTCATTATCCGAGCTCTCATGTCTTTCTTGTTGATGGTGGCATTGCTCTTGCGGTTGTTGAGGTGCTGCGTTTGGTGGTGGAACTTGGTTTGGATGACGAGCTTGGGCCGCTTGCTCTTGTTGTTGTCGCGGTTGAGGACGACGAGGAGGTTGTTGGTCCTCACGGCGAGCTTGGGGAGCTTGCTCTTGTTCTTGTCGATGATACCACTTGATAGGGCAAAGGTGTCCGATCTTTCGATGAGATGATGATAGTCGATTTGGTGGAGTTCGGGCTTGACGATCCGACTACACGTGCGAGCACGAGCGCCAATGCAATCGCTAGGCCAATCTCCTGGAGGTTACCGATCCTGCGGGAACACGATCACGACAATGAGGGTCTTAATTCCTACGAAATCGAGAACAAGTAAGAACCAATATTGCAATCAAGATATTGTGGATTAAGAGGAAAGCTTTATTGAAAGAGGTGGGATCTGAATAGGTGCAGTACAAGAGGCCTCTGACGCCGACGCTCGAGCCTTGGCGAAGTTGCGACTATGGCTAACTTAATGTCTAAACAAAATCCGAGTCTAGAGGTTCTATGGGGCGTATTTAAGGCGAAAAGGTGGGCTTGCCAGCCATGGAAGTGGTGGCCGAATCCAACCCTAAAAATCCTTTTCCCCTCAAATACGGACTCTAAAAAGTGGCTAATTAAAATCCTGCGAAAATTACATGGGCCTGGCCCAAAATAAAGGTGTCGCAGTACCATATTATGCTATGGACGTATTCGTAAAGTATTGATCTTGAATATTTCGTCCAAGCCTCCTTTCTTCATTATGGTGGCCTCAAAGTTCTGAAATCTTCATCCGTGGCCTTCTCTTGGATCATCACATGCTTGCTGCTATCTCCATGCATGGCCATGCTCCAATGCTTGTCCCTCTCATCCATGCTTGGTCCATCATTCTTAAGAGTAAGAAATGTATCTGACTTAGGCAGCATCATATTCTCATGTATGTAAGGAATAGTTCCAAGAAACGAAAGTACCTGATAGTTAAGTTGTTTGGCACGAGATCTTGTGATGGGTCCTTGTATGTGTGTTGCTGTAGGTACAACGGTTGTATCAATAGTAGGGATGTCCACATCAGTCGAGGTTGATGCCGAGGAGCATTATCTTGCGCCATGTGGCGAGGAGGACGTCGAGCCGCATGCGCCATCGGCTGTTCTCTTTCTTCTTAATGTGGAGGAGGCTCGTCATGCCCATCATGTTGCCGACTAGGACGATCATGTCGATGATGACGCCTTGGAGGGTCTTCGAGTGCTACACGTCGACGGTGAGCTTGTTCGTCCTCTTCGGATGCTTCACTTGTTGTTGAAGGGACATGTCGACGGCGATGGCCTTGGTGGTCCATGTGAGGTTGCTCTTGTTGAATCACAAGTGCCCTTGGTTGTGGCCGGTTCGCTTCACGTCGTGGAGGTCTTGCGGAGAGGTCACCATCATAGCTTGACGTTGCGGCGTGACGCGGAGATGGTACCGCTTGCGAAGAGCTCATTGATTGAAGAACGGGTCCATCCCGGTGCCTTGAAGCGTGACGGCGAGGTGCACTTGATTCACTTGAGGAGTGCCGAGATGAGCTTGATTCGCGCGAGCGTGGCCTTGCTAGTCCATCAATGAGGCGTTGAAGCTTCTCATCCGTTGAGGCGAGTGCACGACCAAGCGCTTCATTTTGATGACCGAGGTTGTGTTGCATGGCATGCATTTGGCCACGGACTTCTTCGAAGCGGTTGTCGATGTTCTTGAACTCCACTCGGGCTTCGCTAAATTGTTCATCTTGGCGCCGCTCAAGGGCTTCACAACGGTGGTTGAATTCTCCTCGAACCTTCCAATGGTCCCATCTTGTCATGTATGGATTGTCGTCCTCCGTAGGTGGTGGTGGTTGGGACGGCTTGCCATTCCTGTCCATGATGCAAAGCCGACAAGGGTTGTATATGGAGAGTAAAGGTGTCTAGAGTTAGCCTTTTACCTCACCTTGGAGATTATATCAAACCAATTGCCACACAAAGGAGTGAATAGCGTGCAAAGTGAAATGGCCAAGAAACTCACACACAAAGGAGCTACAACTCTCAAAAGCTTTTGGTGGATGGGTAGGATTGTGGGAAAGCCAAAGAACCAACCGAACGCAAAGGATAGTCAAAAGTGGAGAAGATCCAACAAGACGCAAGTCAAAAGGAAATGGTCAACTCAAAAGGTGGCGAACCTCGACTACTACGCGCACGTGGAGAAAAATGGGGTTAACGACTATGAAAGTGAGCACGAAATGGCCTAACGACGACTACGCCGGGTGTCGTTAACGCAAGGAGAGACCACAACTCGTTTGCCAAAAGAGGGTAAGCAACGGATTTGTGCACTTGCCTTGGCGCGCTTCTTCCTCTCTCTTTTGCTTACAAGCTTGATTCTCTCTTTGGATTGGGAGACTATGTATCTTTCTATTTTTTTTCTTTATCTCTTTTTTTTTTTGATTCTTTCTCTTTTTCTCCCTTGCTATGATACTATGTTAACTTTTATATTTGCCCTCACACTCTCACTTTCCAATGGCAAGTGCACAATGCTTAGACAAACACAAAATGAGTTGCTCTCATAGGATAGGTACACACAAAGGAAGATATGGCTACAAGGGTTGACACAAGCTATACCTTAGTTGATGGTGATGATCTTGTGTCGATGGAGCGGGGAAGAGTTTGGGGTCCATGGTGTCGAAGAGCGCGGTGATGTTGCGGAAGCTATTAGTCAGTTGGTGACACGCACACGAAACACAAACAGCAAGTGGATAGCTTAGCCAATGCAGAAAAGAGGAAAAATGGGCAAAAACAGGCGTCCCGGGCCGGAGACTCCGGTCTCGGGCCGGAGACTCCGGTCTCGGGCCGGAGACTCCGGTGTAGACCGGAGACTCCGGTGTGTAGGCCGGAGACTCCGGTGTGGGATGTCTGCTCGTGTTCTTGAGCGGAAATCCACGCCTAGAGTCCTCAAATCCGCGGAAATTTGGCCAAAATTGGGCTAGGAAACGCAGGCAAAAGCTGAGCCAACACCTTAGACAAGATTTGGTCGGATCAAAACCACCAAAAACACTCCAAAACGACAGATCGATCCAAAGGCACATTGGGGCTGTTTTTTGGGAAATTTTCGAATTTATGGTGGATAGAAGAAAAATTGGGGGGAAATTCGTGATCAACCTTGCTCTTGATACAAAGATGTTACGGGGTTAACCCCTTGGGGTGGCCCGATCTTTCACGAATCTCTGCGAGATCGAGGGTAAAGCGGTGGGAGAGGAAGAGGGAACGAAATCCACGAACACACGCACGTAAAGACCCCGATGAACTCACGCGCACAAACATGATACACGCCGATCCCTCACGCCGGTGGCAACCGGTCCAACATAATCCCTAGGATCGGTGTTGGGCGAAGCTCTCTCTCCACGCCAACAACGGGGGACGAGGTGCTTGGTGAGATCTTGACGACTTGGGGGCGAGAAACCGAGAACCCAAGGCCTTGTACAACTTGAATGCACTAGGCAAGATCCAAGAGGAGGGTGGACAATAGGTGCTCCTTGGTAGGTGCATGAGACCAATAGATTAAAGGATCCACAAGGGGTATCTTAATCTATCATTATCCAAGTCTAGGGTTACATATGAGGGGTGGGGCTATATATAGGCCAACCACATAAACAGGGTTACGGAATAAAACCGAAGTTTGGGCGAAATTGGGGTTACATGGGCCAGCCCAAAAGGCTTTAACATGCACGGCGTGGTCGGTCCCGAGACTCTGGGGTCCGGATACTCCGGTGCAGGCCGGAGACTCGGCAATCTCGGACCGATCTCGGGAGGGTGCTTCAGGCTGTCCCGGCTTGAGTCTCCTGGCCTGACGGGAGGAAGGTCCGGAGACTCGGTGTAGGGAGGAGACTCGGTCTACACCAGAGACTCGGTGTCAGAGCTCCAGACTTCTTCTCCGCCTGCTTCCTTGGTGGCTTGGTATGGTGGTGTTGCTTCATATCTGAGGATACACAACGTAGATGCATGAAGTAGCAAGCCATCCAAAGGTAGGCAAAAATCACATGAGGAAAGGAGCGAGTTAACCTTGGCTTGTAGGAGCTTGGCACGGGCGCGAGTCATTGGTCCACTTGGGGGACTAGGTGTTGTAGATGGAGGTGCGTCCGTAGGACGGGCTGCATCAGTGTCCCATCAATCCTCCTCCATGCGCCTCCTGTAACAACAAAAGACGAACAGAACTATCTGGAATGCATAGTTTGTTAGCACGGAACACAAATCCATCATTGAAGACGAACTTGTTCCAAGTTCTACCATCTCTACAATTCTGCAACACACCTTTAAATTCAGCATCATGCACATATTGTTCCTTAATAGTTTCCAATCCAAATATTTTGAAGTCAAGTTGAGATAACAAAGCATAACGGCGCGACAAAGCATCAACAATAATATTATCTTTACCCTTTTTGTGTTTGATAACATAAGGAAAAGACTCAATAAATTCAACCCACTTTGCGTCACGACGATTCAACTTAGCTTGACTACGAATATGCTTCAAAGATTCATGACCAGAATGAATAACAAATTCCTTAGGCCATATATAATGTTGCCAAGTTTCTAATGTCTGAACCAACGCATATAATTCTTTATCATAAGTAGAATAGTTCAGACTAGCCCCACTCAATTTCTCACTAAAATATGCAACAGGTTTTCCCTCCTGTAATAACACCCCTCCCAAACCAATTCCACTAGCATCACATTCAAGATCAAAAGTCTTAGTAAAATCAGGAAGTTGGAGCAAGGGAGCATGTGTTAGCTTATCTTCCAATATGACGAAGGCCTGTTATTATGCATCGCCCCAAACAAAGGGCACATCCTTCTTGGTAAGCTCATTCAACGGCGCGGCAATTGATCCAAAGTCTTTGACAAAGCGCCTATAAAAACCAGCGAGGCCAAGAAAACTCCTCACTTGTGTGACCGTCTTGGGTTGCGACCAATTCTCAATAGCTTCAATCTTGGCTGGATCCACTTCAATACCCTGTGATGTAACAACATAGCCAAGAAACACAACTCGATTGGTGCAAAAGGTGCACTTCTCAAGGTTACCAAACAAACGTGCATCACGTAAAGCATTGAAAACAGCACGTAAATGGTCCAAATGATCCTCTAAAGATTTGCTATAAATCAGAATATCATCAAAGTAGACTACCACAAAACGTCCAATGAAAGCACGTAAAACTTCGTTCATTAATCTCATGAAAGTGCTAGGTGCATTAGTTAAACCAAACGGCATTACTAACCACTCATATAAACCGAACTTAGTTTTAAATGATGTTTTCCATTCATCTCCTAATTTCATACGAATCTGGTGCTGACCACTACGCAAATCAACTTTAGAAAACATGGTATAGCCACTCAATTCATCAAGCATGTCATCTAAACGTGGAATAGGATGACGATATCGAATAGTAATATTATTGATAGCTCTACAATCAGTACACATGCGCGAAGAACCATCTTTCTTAGGTACCAAAATAATAGGAACAGCACAGGGGCTAAGGGACTCACGAATATGATCTCTGTCGAGTAGTTCCGGAAGTTGGCGTTGTATCTCCTTTGTCTCCTCTGGAATGGTTCTATATGGCGTGCGGTTCGGCAACGTGGCACCAGGAATTAGATCAATTTGGTGCTCAATTCCTCTAATAGGAGGTAGTCACGGTGGCGCTCGGTAGGAAAGACGTCCTCATATTCCTGCAAAAGGTTAGCAATAGCGGGTGGCAAAGAAGGAGGTATATCCTCAAATGAAAACAAAACCTCTTTGCAGATAAATACATAACATTGAGTATTGTTTACATCTAGGTCAGCAATATCAATTTTATTTGCAAGCATACATGGACTCTTCAAACGAATTTCAGTAGCATGTGTAGAATCAGATTTAGTGTTCTTTGGTGGTATAAAATCTGCAGCAACAATCTGATTCTCACTTTTATTTTTCTCCTCAGTTTTAGCTCTACTAGCTCTAGCAAGATCATCTTTTAAAATCTGTTCGGGAGTCATAGGTTTTAGACCAATTTTCTTTCCATCATGCATAAGAGAATAGTGATTAGTTTTGCCATTATGAACAGATTCTCTATCAAATTGCCATGGTCTACCATGTAACAAAGAACAAGCTTGCATAGGTACAACATCACAATCAACAAAATCATAATGTGTACCAATAGTAAAATGCACGCGTACCGTTCTTGTTACCTTGATCTTGCGAGAACTATCAAACCATTGGATGTAATATGAATGTGGGCGTCACTCGCTGAATCGTATTGACCATCTTCTCACACCATCATCACACGTTGTGTTGTGCACTGTCTCTCAATATGACCAAAACCCCAGCACTTGTGGCATTGTATATCCTTTGTCTTACCCGTGGAAGCCATAGAAGATGCACTACGAGCAGGACCATTGGATGATGGTGGAGGAGCAGCTGGAAATCTTGTGGTGGCCTTGGATGTGGTAGTATCTGGTGGCGAATCACGAGAAGGCGCTGATTGTCGGGATGTCCAAGTGGATGTGCGACCTGCAGAATTATTAGTCCTCCTCCATGGTGTTTGGCGATCCTGCACTTCACGTTCAGCTTTGCAAGCAAGATGAAACAAACGAGTGATAGAATTATATTCCTTATAATCTAATATGTGCTGAATGTCCTTGTTTAATCCACCAAAGAAACGTGCAAGCATTTGTTCATTAGATTCAACAAGACCACACCGAACCATCCCCGTTTGCAATTCCTGATAATACTCTTCTACAGAATTTTTCCCTTGCTCTAAACGTGTCAATTCTTTAGTAAATCACGTTGATACGTGGGAGGTACAAAACGAACACGCATAGCAGTTTTAAAAGCAGTCCAAGTACTAGGAATAGTAGTAGATTTAAACGACAATACTCAGACCACAAAAGGGAAGCAAATTTAGTAAATTCACATGTAGCAGCACTAACACGCATATTCTCAGGATTTTTTAAGCATGCAAAACGTTGTTCTACTTCCATCTCCCATGTAAGATATGCATCATGATAGGGCAATGGTGTTCGATCTTTCAATGAGATGGCGATAATCGATTTGGTGGAGTTCGGGCTTGACGATCTGACTACACGTGCGAGCACGAGCGCCAATGCAATCGCTAGGCCAATCTCCTGGAAGTTACCGATCCTGCGTGAACACGATCGGCGACCAATGAGGGTCTTAATTCCTACGAAATCGAGAACAAGTAAGAACCAATATTGCAATCAAGATATTGCGGATTAAGAGGAAAGCTTTATTGAAGAGGTGGGATCCCGAATAGCGCGAATTACAAGAGGCCTCTGCGGCCGAGCCTTGGCGAAGTTGTGACTATGGCTAACTTAATGTCTAAACAAAATCCGAGTCTAGGGGTCGGCTATGGGGGAGTATTTAAGAGGCGAAAAGGTGGGGTTTCGGCCAACCATGGAAGTGGTGGCGAATCCAACCCTAAAAGTCCTTTCCCTCAAATCTGGGACTCTAAAAAGTGGTTAATTAAAATCTGCGAAAATTACATGGGCTGGCCCAAAACAAAAGGTGTCGTAGCACCATATTAAGCTATGGGAATTAAGTAAAGTATTGATCTTGAATATTTCGTCCAAGCCTTCTTTCTTCATTATGGTGGCCTCAAAGTTCTGAAATCTTCATCCATGGCCTTCTCTTGGATCATCACATGCTTGCTGCCATCTCCATGCATGGCCATGCTCCAATGCTTGTCCCTCTCATCCATGCTTGGTCCATCATTCCTAAGAGTAAGAAATATATCTGATTTAGGCAGCATCATATTCTCATGTATATGAGGTATAGTTCCAAGAAAAGAAAGTACCTGATAGTTAAGTTGTTTGGCACGAGATCTTGTGATGGGTCCTTGTATGTGTGTTGATGTAGGTACAACGGTTGTATCAATAGTAGGGATGTCCACATCATGCTCCCCTTCTTGAATTGAAGTCGTCCTCGACGCAATCTCATCTTCCTCACCAAAGTAAGGCTTCAAATCTGCAATGTTAAATGTAGGACTAACTGCATACCAAAACTCGCAGGCAACTCAAGTTTATATGCATTATCATTGATTTTCTCTAACACCTTAAAGGGACCATGACACGTGGCATTAACTTAGACTTGCGTAAACGGAAAACGATCTTTACGCAAATGTAACCAAACAAGATCGCCAACATCAAACACAACATGCTTTCTCCCTTTATCCCCAGCAAGTTTATACTTAGCATTCATGTGTTCAATGTTATCTTTAGTAGTCTTATGCAAGTTTAATATCATTTCAGCGCGTTGTGTAGCATCCAAATTATGTTGCACCGAAGAAGGTAAAGGCAATAAATCAATAGGTGCACGAGGAACAAAACCATACACAATCTCAAATGGGCACATCTTTGTGGTAGAATGCAACGAACGATTATAAGCAAATTCTATATGAGGTAAACACTCTTCCCACAATTTTAAGTTCTTCTTTAAAACAGCCCGTAACATAGTAGACAAAGTTCTATTTACTACTTCAGTTTGACCATCAGTTTGGGGATGACATGTAGTACTAAAGAGCAATTTAGTCTCCAACTTAGCCCATAAACATCTCCAAAAGTGGCTAAGAAATTTAGTATCACGATCAGAGACAATAGTATTTGGCACACCATGCAAACGAACAATTTCACGAAAGAACAAATCAGCAATATGCGCAGCATCATCCGTTTTATGACAAGGAATAAAGTGTGCCATCTTAGAAAACCGATCCACAACAACAAAAATACTATCCTCCCTTACGTGTTCGTGGCAATCCCAAAACAAAGTCCATAGAAATATCCTCCCAAGGAACACTAGGAACAGGAAGAGGCATATATAAACCATGTGGATTAAGGCGAGACTTAGCTTTTTGACAAGTAGTGCAGCGTGCCACAAATCTCTCAACATCTCGACGCATACGTGGCCAAAAGAAGTGTGCAGCAAGAACATCCTCCGTCTTCAAACGTACATACGGCGCGCTGTTGGGCAACGTGGCACCAGGAATTAGATCAATTTGGTGCTCAATTCCTCTAATAGGAGGTAGTCCTGGTGGCAGCTCAGCGGGAAAGACGTCCTCATATTCCTGCAAATGGTTAGCAATAGCGGGTGGCAAAGAAGGAGGCATATCCTCAAATGAAAACAGAACCTCTTTCCAGACAATTGCATAACATTGAGTATTGTTTACATCTAGTTCAGCAATATCAATTTTATTTGCAAGCATACATGGATTCTTGAAACGAATTTCATTAGCATGTGTAGAATCAGATTTAGTGTTCTTTGGTGGTATAAAATCTGCAGCAACAATCTGATTCTCACTTTTATGTTTCTCCTTAGTTTTAGATCTACTAGCTCTAGCAAGATCATCTTTTAAAATCTGTTCGGGAGTCATAGGTTTTAGACCAATTTTCTTTCCATCATGCATAAGAGAATAGTGATTAGTTTTTCCATTATGAACAGATTCTCTATCAAATTGCCATGGTCTACCAAGTAACAAAGAGCAGGCTTGCATAGGTACAACATCACAATCAACAAAATCAGAATATGTACCAATAGTAAAATGCACGCTGCATGCTCTTGTTACCTTGATCTTGCGAGAACTCTCAAACCATTGGATGTAATATGAATGTGGGCGTTGTCTTGTTGGAAGTGCAAGCTTCTCTACCATGTCAACACCGGCGATTATTACAACTCCCTCCATCAATGATGATCCGTATAGCTCTATCCTTGACAACACCACGTGTTTGGAACAGTCGTGTAATCGATCTTGCTCAGTTGCTCAATTGCATACTCATCACACGTTGTGTAATTAAGCTCTGTATTGATCAATGACTTGACTCCCATTACCTCTGTCTCTTCATCAAGATCGAATTGTCTTCATCTCGAGCGTAAATAAGGGCTAGTGTATCTTCATCAAAGTCACTTGCTGAATCGTACTAACCATCTTCTCGACCATCATCACACGTTGTGTTGTGCTGTCTCTCAATATGACCAAAACCCCAAAGACTTGCGGCATTGTATATCCTTTGTCTTACCCGTGGAAGCCATAGAAGATGCACTACGAGCAGGAGCATTGGATGATGGTGGAGGAGCAGCTGGAAATCTTGTGGTGGCCTTGGATGTGGTAGTAGCTGATGGCGAATCATGAGGAGGCGCTGATTGTCGGGATGTCCAAGTGGATGTGCGACCTGCAGAATTATTAGTCCTCCTCCATGGTGTTTGGCGATCCTGCACTTCACGTTCAGCTTTGCAAGTAAGATGAAACAAACGAGTGATAGAATTATATTCCTTATAATCTAAGATGTGCTGAATGTCCTTGTTTAATCCACCAAAGAAACGTGCAAGCATTTGTTCATTAGATTCAACAAGACCACACCGAACCATCCCCGTTTGTAATTCCTGATAATACTCTTCTACAGAATTTTTCCCTTGCTCTAAACGTGTCAGATTCTTTAGTAAATCACGTTGATAAGTAGGAGGTACAAAACGAACACGCATAGCAGTTTTTAAAGCAGTCCAAGTACTAGGAATAGTAGTAGGATTTAAACGACAATACTCAGACCACCAAAGGGATATTTTAAGCATATTCACATATAGCAGCACTAACACGCATATTCTCAGGATATTTTAAGCATGCAAAACGTTGTTCTACCTCCATCTCCCATGTAAGATATGCATCAGGATTATATTTACCCTCAAAAGATGGAATATTTAATTTAAGCTTTGCAACATGATCATCATCACGTACCGGTGGGCGAGCGTTGTGGTAGTAATGTCGGGGACGACCAGCAGGTACCTGTGGAGGTTGTTCAACCTCCTCGTCAAACAGATCGTCGTCGTCGGGGTCGTAGTAGTACCCGTCGTCTGTCCCCAATGTCGCAGCCATGGCGAAAAGTCCGAGGAGCGATCAGCGATGGCAGAAAGTCTTGGCGGCAACCAATGATCGACCCGTGATCGGAATGCGCCGTGCGCCATGTGTGGGTGCCGGTGCGGGTGCGGGCAATCGGTTCAAAAGCTCCTTGAACCGAACGTCAAGCTTGGCGTTGAAGGATTTCTCGAGTCCATCGATCTTGTCCACGGCGTTGGTGAGCTTGGTGTCAAACTCCCCTAGGCGCGTATCCACGTCTTCAGCGCGACTGACCAAGAGCGCGGAGAAGTGGGCATGTAGTTCTTCGTTCGTCATTGTGGCAGGGTTCCGCGAAGTATCTGTCATGGTTAGTCCTTAAAAAGCACAGGTATATAGTACGGAAATATGGTGGAAGTCACGCGTAATCTGTCAAGCAATATACGAAGCTCTTACAAGTTCTTACCAAACAGCAGGAAAAGGCGATGTGCAACCACGAGGATCAGTGGGTCCAGAGATTGAACCAAGCGATTACCGAGTCGAAACAATACGTGGAGAGTATCTGTGGAGCTCTGGGAAGGCTTAGCAAAGGGGGTTAGCAATTATCAAAACAGCAATGCAAAAGTTGAAAGAATGCTCAACGACGGTACTGTGCTGGTCCTAGGCTAGAACGTACTAGAGACGCGAGCCTAGATCACCAACGATGTCACGACGCGACACAACAAGCAATGTATGATGATATGGCACCCTGAAAAGCGAACCGAGATGCAGAAAATCACTATGATGGCGAGTGTCTAGAACTGATCTATGGGGTCTAAAAAGAGGTTAGCCCCAAAAAAAAATCCGAATTTTTTTATTTTGCTTCGGAAAGCGCGCAGGATGGAGAAAAGTGATCCCCAGGGTCGAAAAACAATATAGCCAGGAATTTTTTTCGGAGGCAGTTCCAGACTATTTTTTGCTCTCCTTCTGGACTTACGACTGGACTCTTAGCGCGACACGGACTTTAGCTGAACACGGAAACAACAAAGAAGGAAAGTAAAACGAAATAACTAGGAAACAGTAACTCTACTCGGACTCGTACCGCGGCAGGAAAACTGATCGGATCTGTGTCGTGGTAGGAAGGCGGTGGCGGAGTTTTATGGTTTATGGTGGCTGGGTGTATGGCGGCGGAATATGGTGGCGGAATATTGTGGCGGAATATGATGGAGGGGTTAACCACTTCGGTGCCCGATCTTCACGGATCTCGCGGTCAAATCGATGGGAAAGCGAGGGGAAAGGGAGAAGGTAGCGGAAGCGAACACACACCTCGCGAAGAACACGATGAACACACGCAAAACTCACACGATACAAGGCCGATTGCTCCCGAACGGCGGCCACTGGTCCGATAGAATCCTCGCAAGGAAAGATCGGTCAACGTGCTCCCTCAAATCCACATCGGAGAGGGAAGAACACCTTGGAGAGGGTCTTGACAACTTGGAGACGAGACATCGAACTCCAAGGCCTTGTTCAACGATGGATGCGTGATGCAAAGTCCAATCGAGGTTGGTGACGATAGTCGGTCCCCTTAGTAAAGGGGATGAGGCAAAACTAGAGATTCCACAATGGGGGTTGTCTTTAGTCTATCATCTATGCCTAAGGGATACATGAAGGGGTGGGGGCTCTATTTATAGGCCAGCCACATAAACAGGGGTAGTTTGGGGATAAAACTAGGGTTTGGACGAGATAGAGGGGTACATGGGCCGAAGGCCCAGATGGCGGCGCGCAGGCCCATCGTGAAGGCCGGAGACTCCGGTGTGGGGTCCGGAGACTCCGGTCTCGGCCGGAGACTCCGGTCTGTCTCCGGTGTCGTCTCCGGAGTGGCATTCTGACTGTCCTCGGGCGGTTGCTGGGGTCGGTCCGGAGACTCCGGTGTAGCAGGATCGGAAACTCCGGTGTAGCAGGACCGGAGAGTCCGGTGTAGGCCAGAGACTCCGGTTGTTCAGCCGTGGCTTCTTTCGTCTCCTCTTCCAAGCCTCCATCTTTTTGGGCTTGATGTCCCGGGCTTCCTCCCTTGCCTCCGTACTTGTCGGTGTGAGCCTATCATGCATATGTGACGGAGTATGAAGTAGCATACCATTCAATAGGGTAGGAAGTGGGCTCGCATAGAGGAACGGGTTCACCTTTGGAGTCCATGACGACTTGGCGTAAGTTGGAGACCATGATGTGGTAACGACCGTAGGTCGGGCTACATCAGCTACCGCCCTTTTCCGGTACAACCGCCCTTTTCCGGTACAACCGCCCTTTTCCGGTACTACCGCCCTTTTCCGGTACTACCGGGCCCAAAATCCGGTACTACCGCCCAGTACAGAAAGAAAATAGCAGGTTCCCAGATTTTAGCCTCTCACCGTTTTGAGCATAACTTTTGCATTCGAACTCGGATTTTGGTGTTCTTTAGCTCGTTTCGAAGAGGAGAAGGAGCTCTACATAATCATCCACGTTGTTCATGCTATCTACTCCATCCAAATTCCGTGAGCAAGGCGGAATCCAACAATAAAGGGTGAAGATCGTCGACGAAAGGTATAAACATTCCGCGACTTCTCCCCACTTGCATTCCTTTGTGAACCCCACTATCTTTGCGAGCAACAAACACCTATTGAGACTAGTTCCTCTTATGATTTCTTGGGCTATGCACATTTGATACCTTGTAGAATTCCGAGCAAACATTGTGAGCGCTATCTCATATAGTTATCTTGTATAGTTGTTGGCACAAGGAAGAGGCAAGTGAAAAGAAACAGAAAAATAGAAAGAAAAAGAAAAAAAATATAGAAAATAAAAATAAAAATAAAAATAAAAATAAAGAGATACATATGTGCCTCATAGAATAGGAAGCGCAAGCTCGATGAACATCATATAGGTGGTACTTATTGTGCATATCTTGTAGCCCACCAATCTTATGCAATCGAACTAGCGTCTCTCCTTGTACTTGTGTGACACGAGCTTATAGTCTTCGCTAGGTAATCTTTTGGTTCTTAGCTCACTTTCTCCGTCGCACAAGTCCCATTTATCCCACCGTGTGTGTTTCCTTGTACATATTTCCTATCTTGTGGATTAACTTGTTTTGCTTTGTGATCATTGTGGTTCTTTACTTGCCATTACAACATCTTGATTTCGGATTGGTTCTTGACATGCCATTTTCCATGCCTATCCACCATAGGCCTTGTGTGTGTGTGTTTTTTTGTTGGTAGTTGGTTTTGGTGTTCCGCGTGAACTTCACTTTGCTTGGTTTATTGCTCTCAAGTGTGGCCACTTGCACGATACGATATTCCAAGGTAAAGTAAGGTTTGACGTTGTATCCCTAACACCCTCTACCACTTCCATATACAACACTTGGTCTTGTGAAGCATGTCTAGGGACTCCGGGACCGAGGATAATTTCTATGAAGAATCCACGATGAGCCACCATGCCTATGTCTCCACAAGCATGGATAACATCATGGAGCACTACACCAACAATGGCTCCACATGCTTGGGTGACATGGAGTGCTACAACAACAACAACTCCCCAAGCATGGGCGACTTCAAGAACGACAACGACAAGCTCCTCAAGTCGCACCGGCCAAGACGAAGCCTACGCCTCGAGTGCGCCAAGGTCCACCATGAAATGGACAAGTTTGAGAGCGACCTCCACAACTTCAAGAAGGACATGAAAAATGACTTCGACAAAAACATGAGCATGGTCGCCAAGACTAATGATGCCTTGTGCTCATTAGAAGAACTTATAAGGAAGTGTGCCAAGGACAAGGGTCATCGTCGCGAGCGTCATGTGGATGACCAAGTGCGCCACCTACACCAACCATCGGCAAGGCACGCCAATGACCTCGGTCGACACCGTCACAAGGCACCTTCAACTACTAGTGCCACCACCAAAATGGCACCAAGAGCAAGCCTTCGTCCACGCCATCAAGCTTCAACGTCTACGCTTGCATTCGAAGATCTCATGAACGAGGAAAATGAAGACCTCTACTTCGCCAAGTTGGATAGCATGAGCCTACCTCCACCACTACTACAAGATGGCCACAAGACGGTCGAGCATGGGATTTTCCCTTCGACCATGGAGGAGAGTGATGATGCCCATCTTATGGCATCCAACTTTGAAGGCTACAAGGCCAAGAATGGTGAGCATGGGATTTTCCCTTCACCAAAGGAGGCGCATGGAGTTGAGGAAACCGATCCTACCCCCATATGCTTGAGTGATGATGTGGTACCAATCCCATGTGAGTATGAGAGCCACTTAGCCCACTTGAGTGAGAACAAGAGTGAGACGAGTGACTCCACCTTATGTGAGATTGAGTGCTTCCACTTGGAGGGCATGAGTGATACTCCTAGTGAGTTGAGAGTGGTAGTGGATAGGTCAAGTGAGACCATTTCGATTTCTAACAACTTACCCTCTACCTCTAGTGTGTTCTCTTGTGTTATGCTAGGTTCCATGGATGAAGAAGCGCGAAGCTATGAAGCAATGATGCCTCGAATGGAGAAGATGTACATGGTGCACAAATATGATGCTATGCCATGGCTACATCAAGAAGACAAAGTCGTCCACAAGGAGGCCACTACTTCCGCAACACCCACTTCATATGAGAGGTATGACCAAGGTAACAATAAGGGTGTTGATGATGCCATGATCCCACTAGTGTACATGATGAATTGTGAGGATATGCATGCTATGGATGATACTTGTGACATTACTTATGCTTCATCCATATTCCCATGTGATGCTTTGCCTTTGCATAATATTGATCCTGTGGAATTGTTTGATTGCGAACTCGTTAACATAAACATGCCATGCTATGCATCTTGTGTGTATCCTCCAATTGCTTTGGACTTGCCTTGTCGTGCTAGTCATTCAATTTCTCCCGTGGCTTGCGATAAGATGAATGCTTGCTATTTCACTTATTTTGCTTGCAACAATATTGATCATATGCGTTCTAATGAGATGGCCCCCATAGCTTTCTCAATTTTTGGAGATTTTGATGATGGCCATGATAAGCATGATCCCCACTTGCATACTCACCATGCATCTATTTCTATATACTTGATTGAAATTAATGGTGATGTGCACAAAAAGAGATACGTCATGATGGATGATGTGTATCTCTACCATGCACACACATTCTCCCTTTTGTGTATGATGTGTGTAGGTACCCGCATTATCATGTCAACCTCGGTTGAGCACGAGTTGACAAAAGGAGCTCTTGAGAGCATCCCACAACTGAGTTCAAGATCGAACCCAGCTCTGATACCTTTTGCATGCTTTGCATCTTTCATGTTGGCAAATTGCTCTCTCATATGGTTTGATTGCAAGCATGTTAATGGTATTATCTCCCCTTGTGACATTCATGTTTCTTCGCATCTAGATAATGATGTTTTGTGTGTTGCAACAAAAATGTTGAACAATTTACCTTTCCGATATTTTGTGTGCAACCATAATTCCTTTAAGAACATGTAATGTCATGAGAGCTTCTAAGAATCTCGTCTTGTTGTTGCAACAAACATAAGGACCACTTGCTCTTTCATTTGGTTTGTTTGCAAACATAATAATTTTGTTTTGGATATGCTTCCTTGTGTGTTTTTGCCAAATTCTCCTATTCTTGCATCAAAGATGTTGTTTGAAATTTGGATCCAATGCTTTGAGTGCCCCACTACTATGTTATATGGAGTTTTTGAGTTTCCACATTTGGTTGATGTTCAAACAATTTCCATGCACATTGGCCATGCATATGCATCCCATTTGCTATACTTGAGTTGTGCTAATCGTGTTCTGAATAAGAATGGACATGCCACAAATGATATGCTCCTCTATCACATACAAATATATGTTGCTTGGTCTTTGTTGTATGAAGGTACAAATGCATACACGTCAACCTCTATGGACTATATGTTGACAAGAAGAACCGAAGAGAGTTACCTATGGCTACCCTTCATCGAGCTATCTCTACAAGCTAAGGTGACTTCCTTCTACTTGAGGACTCATGCAATAATCTTCATGAATTGGCTACGCTTTGAGTGTTGCTTTGCTTTTGTTGTGAGCTTTGTAGGCTTCAAGGAAGGTGAAGGAACATTGAAGTGTTGTCAAGTCAATCTTCCCGAGGACGACTTTATGGTGAACCCCAGGATCAAGAAGGTCTCGACCGCTTCTACTTTGTGATGAGCATGTAGAGTCGAGGACGACTCTTTTTGAAGGGGGGGAGCTGATGTAGCCCGACCTACGGTCGTTACTACATCTTGGTCTCCAACTTACGCCAAGTCGTCATGGACTCCAAAGGTGAATCCGTTCCTCTATGCGAGCCCCCTTCCTACCCTATTGAATGGTATGCTACTTCATACTCCGTCACATATGCATGATAGGTTCACATTGACAAGTACGGAGGCAAGGAAGGAAGCCCGGAGCATCAAGCCCGACAAGACGGAGGCTTGGAAGAGCAGGCGAAGACAGATCGCCAAATGCTCTCGCTAATGCGGTACTCGGACTGGCGCATTACCGCTGGCCAAGACTACCGCCCTCTGCTACCGCCTTGACGACACCAGTAAGAAGCCAAATGCTCTCTGTCACCGGCGGTACTACCGCCTGGATCCCACTTACGGCCACTGACTACCACTGCTACCACCAACAGACGGCTCCATTTGAAGCTCAGGATCAGCGGTACTACCGTCCCAGGCGGTACTACCGGGACCAAGCGGTACTACTGGTCCCAAGTCCCAGACTACCGCTCTGGCGGTGCTCACAGCACTAGTTGGGCCACAGCCCATGTATCCCCCTTTACTTAGCAAACCCTAGTTTTATCCCCAAACTACCCTTGTTTAGTGGTTGGCCTATAAATAGAGCCCCCACCCCTCATGTAACCCTGAGGCATAGATGATAGACTAAAGAAAACCCCCATTGTGGAATCTCTAGTTTTGCCTCATCCCCTTTACCAAGGGGACCGACTGTCGTCACCAACCTCGATTGGACTTTGCATCACGCATCCATCGTTGAACAAGGCCTTGGGTTCTCGGTTTCTCGCCCCCAAGTCGTCAAGACCCTCCTCAAGGTGTCCTTCCCTTTCCGATGTGGATTTGAGGGAGCACGTTGACCGATCTTTCCTTGCGAGGATTCTATCGGACCGGTGGCCGCCGTTCGGGAGCAATCGGCCTTGTATTGTGTGAGTTTTGCGTGTGTCCATCGTGTTCTTCGCGAGGTGTGTATTCGCTTCCGCTACCTTCTCCCTTTCCCCTCACTTTCCCATCGATTTAACCACGAGATCCGTGAAGATCGGGCACCCAAGAGGTTAACCCCTCCATCAGAACATGCTTATCATGGAAATCATCAAAATCTCCAAAAATTGAGAAAGCTATGGAGGATATCTCATTATAACGCATATGATCAATGTTGTTGCAAGCAAAACAAGTGAAATAGCAAGCATTCATCTTATTGCAAGCAACGGGAGAAATTGAATGACTAGCATGACAAAGCAAGTCCGAAGCAATTGGAGGATACACACAAGATGCATAGCATGGCATGTTTATGTAAATGGTATCGCAATCAAACAATTCCACATGAGCAATATTATGCAAAGGCAAAGCATCACATGGGACTATGAATGAAGCATATGTAATGTCACAAGTATCATCCAAAGCATGCATATCCTCACAATTCATCATGTCCACTAGTGGGATCATGGCATCATCAACACCCTTATTGTTACCTTGTTCATACCTCTCATATGAAGTGGGTGTTGTGGAAGTAGTAGCCTCCTTGTGGACGACTTCGTTTTCTTGATGTACCATGGCGTAGCATCATCTTCGTGCACCATGTACATCATCTCTAATCGAGGCATCATTGCTTCATGGCTTGGCGCATCTTCATCCATGGAACCTAGCACAACATAAGAGAACACACTAGAGGTAGAGGGTAAGTCGTTAGAAATAGAAATGGTCTCACTTGACCTATCAACTACCACTCTCAACTCACTCAGTGTATCACTCATGCCCTCAAAGTGGAAGCACTCAATCTCACATAAGGTGGAGTCACTCATCTCACTCTTGTTCTCACTCAAGTGGGCTAAGTGTCTCTCATACTCACATGGGATTGGTACCACATCATCACTCAAGCATATGGGGATAGGCTCGGTTTCCTCAACTCCAAGCGCCTCCTTTGGTGAAGGGAAAATCCCATGCTCACCATTCTTGACCTTGTCGTCTTCAAGGTTGGATGCCCTAAGATGGGCATCATCGCTCGCCTGCTTAGTCGAAGGGAAAATCCCATGCTCGACCGTCTTGTGGCCATCTCGTAGTAGTGGTGGAGGTAGTCTCATGCTATCCAACTTGGCGAAGTAGAGGTTAACATTTTCCTCATTGGCGAGGTCGTGGAAGTGAAGCGTAGGCATTGAATCTTGATGGCATGGAGGAAGGCTTGCTCTTGGTGCCATTGTGGTGGTGGCATGGGTAGTTGAAGGTGCCCTATGATGGTGTCGACGGAGGTCATTGGCGTGCTTTGCCGATGGTTGATGTAGGTGGCGCACTTGATCGTCCACATGACACTCACGACGGTGATCATTTGCTTTGGCACTCTTCTTGTGCTTGTGGTGCCTTCTTGAGCTTGCTTGAGCATTATGGTTGGTGCTCATCAAGAATTCTTCGTCTTGGTGGCGAAGATGCCTTTGACGATGTCTTGTATCCTCTTTATGGTGGCGATGCTCATGAGAGGATGTTTGTCGATGAAGATTCTTGTTTCTTGGCGCCTCTTGATGTATATGACGTTTGGACGCCACTCTTGTTTGGGTAGGAGGTGGATCTTGGCGCCTTGGAGGTGATGTAGCTTGGCGCCTTGGAGATGGTGGAGCTTGACGCCATCTAGGTGGTGGGACTTGATGCCGTGTCGATGGTGGCGCTTGTCGCCTTGGAGGTGGATCATCGAAGTAGGTGGTGCCCTTTGGTGTGGCACGCTTGGCCTTGAAGAGGAGGAGCATCATCAAGATTCCATGACCTTCAAGGCCAAGCGTGCCACACCAAAGGGCACCACCTACTTCGATGATCCACCTCCAAGGCGACAAGTGCCACCACCTAGATGGCGTCAAGTGCCACCATCTCCAAGGCGCCAAGCTCCATCACCTCCAAGGCGTCAAGCTTCACCATCTCCAAGGCGCCAAGCTACATCACCTCCAAGGCGCCAAGCTCCAACTCCTATCCAAACAAGAGTGGCGTCCAAACATCATATGCATCAAGAGGCGCCAAGAAACAAGACTCTTCATCGACAAACATCCTCTCATGAGCATCGCCACCATAAAGCACTACGGGAAAAAATGTCGCTGCCGTGTAGACACGTCTTTGCCGTGTGTCAAACGCACCGGAACACGGCAAAGACAGTCTTTGCCGTGTGTAACTCAGAAAATACACGGCAAAGTACGTGAACACGGCAAATTTCTGAAAAAGAACACGGCAAAGAAATATACACGGCAAAGACCCATAAAGGAACACGGCAAAGAAAATACATTCGGCAAAGTTGACAACGGCACACGGCATAGGTGTTATCACGGCAACGAGGTGGGACCCGTGACCCCACAAGTCCATTTAACGAGGAGCTAACGTGTAGACGGTGGTCTCTTTGCCGGTGCTCTTAGGTCCTTTGCCGTGTAGTACATTGACAAAGGCCCTTTGCCGTGTGTATTCCGTAGTACACACAAGAAAGGGCCTTTTGGTGTATTTCATATTACACAAGAAAGTCTTTTTTCTTTCTTTTTTGCCTTTTATCACATTACTCTTAGGAAAATCATAAAAAATCATTCTAATTCAAAAATACAAATAATATATCAAAATTTGCAGAAAATAAGATCTATCTATGTACACTCAAAATTAGATATTTATATTGAATAAGAATCTTCATGCTCATTGCTTTGACCATAGATTTAAACATGCATAAAAAATTCAAAACGATCGAAACAATGCGAAACCTTCGTGGTGTCATATTATGTTACATGGTTGCAAGGAAAAATATCAAACTTGTTATATTGAATATGTCTCAAAAACCTTCATAAAATGACCTATCTCATTCGAGGTTTCTCGCCAGTCAAATGACCAATGTTATGGCTAGAATCAAGGCATAGTTTGTGATAATCTGCCCATATTGTGCATGCATGTGCCTCATGGAATGGTGAACAATGTTGCAAGAGGAAGTTTTATTTTCGCCGCACAAAAGCCATTTTCAATTTTCGGCGAAAAAAACGAGAGATTTTATGAAGCAACCACCAAATGGATAATTTAAAATGCTACCACCCCATTTTTCAAAAATACCAGACCACCTTAAATGTACAATGTCCCAACAGGATATCAAACCTTTCCGTCCACCTGTGAAAAGATAAATTCTGCCGAATCGGTAAAGTGGGTTAGATATGAACTACGGTACATGATCGGATGGACATGATTTTTTAAAAATCATTTTAGATTCACAATATGCTATTTCATCAGAGATCCAAAGGAAAGTTTTGAGAGGCTCACCCGAGCTAAGAATCTTCATACCGTCGCTCGACAAAGTTTGTCGATAGTTTTAAAGAGTCATAAAAATTCAAAACGATCAAATAATGCGAAACCTTGGTGGTGTCATATTATGTGACATGGTTGTAAGGAAAAATATCAAACTTGTTATATTGAATATGTCTAAAAAAACCTTCACAAAATGACCTATCTCATTCGAGGTTTCCTGGCTTTCGGGTCAAATGACCAATGTTATGGCTAGAATCAAGGAATAGTTTATGATAATCTGCCCATATTGTGCATGCATGTGCCTCATGGAATGGTGAACAATGTTACAGGAGGAAGTTTTTCTTTTCGTCGCACCAAAAAGCCATTTTCCATTTTCTGAGCGAAAAAAACGAGAGATTTTATGAAGCAACCACCAAATGGATAATTTAAAATGCTACCACCCCATTTTTCAAAAATACTAGACCACCTTAAATGTACAATGTCCCAATAGGGGGATCTCAAACCTTTCCGTCCACCTGTGAAAAGACAAATTTCGCCAAATCGAGGAAGTGGGTTAGATATGAACTACGTGTACATGATCGGATGGACATGATTTTTTAAAAATCATTTTAGATTCACAATATGCTATTTCATCAAAGATCTAGTGAAAGTTTAGAGAGGCTCACCCGAGCTAAGAATCTTCATACCCGCTGCTCGACAAAGTTTGTCGATAGTTTTAAAGAGTCATAAAAATTCAAAACGATCGAAACAATGCGAACCTTGGTGGTGTCATATTATGTGACATGGTTGCAAGGAAAAATATCAAACTTGTTATATTGAATATGTTTAAAAAAAACCTTCACAAAATAACCTATGTCATTCGAGGTTTCCTGGCTTTCGGGTCAAATGACCAATGTTATGGCTAGAATCAAGGCATAGATTATGATAATCTGCCCATATTGTGCATGCATGTGCCTCATGGAATGGTGAACAATGTTGCAGGAGGAAGTTTTTCTTTTAGTCGCACCAAAAAGCCATTTTCTATTTTCTGAGCGAAAAAAGAGAGATTTTATTAAGCAACCACCAAATGGCTAATTTAAAATGCTACCACCCTATTTTTCAAAAATATTAGACCACCTTAAATGGACAATGTCCTAACGGGGGATCTCAAACCTTTTTGTCTAGTCTAGGTGAAAAAGACAAATTCCTGCCGAAACGGCAGGAAGTGGGTCAGATATGAACTACAGGTACATGATCTTATGGGCATGATTTTTTACAAAAGTAATTTTTAGGTTCACAATATGCTATTTTATCAGAGATCTAGTGAAAGTTTAGAGAGGCTCAGCTCCGAGCTAAGAATCTTCATACCCGTCGTTCGACAAAGTTTGTCGATAGTTTTAAAGAGTCATAAAAAATTCAAAAACGATCGAAACAATGCGAAACCTTCGCGCGGTGTCATATTATGTGACATGGTTGGAAGGAAAAATATGAAACTTGTTATATTGAATATGTCTCAAAAAAACCTTCACAAAATGACCTATCTCATTCGAGGTTTCCTGGCTTTCGGGTCAAATGACCAATGTTATGGCTAGAATCAAGGCATAGTTTATGATAATGTGCCCATATTGTGCATGCATGTGCCTCATGGAATGGTGAACAATGTTGCAGGAGGAAGTTTTTCTTTTAGTCGCACCAAAAAGCCATTTTCTATTTTCTGAGCGAAAAAACGAGAGATTTTATGAAGCAACCACCAAATGGCTAATTTAAAATGCTACCACCCTATTTTTCAAAAATATTAGACCACCTTAAATGGACAATGTCCCAACGGGGGGATCTCAAACCTTTTTGTCTAGTCCAGGTGAAAAAGACAAATTCCTGCCGAAACTGGAGGAAGTGGGTCAGATATGAACTACAGGTACATGATCTGATGGGCATGATTTTTTACAAAAATAATTTTTAGGTTCACAATATGCTATTTTATCAGAGATCCAGTGAAAGTTTAGAGAGGCTCACTCGAGCTAAGAATCTTCATACCCGCTGCTCGACAAAGTTTGTCGATAGTTTAAAAGAGTCATAAAAATTCAAAACGATCGAAACAATGCGAAACCTTCGCGGTGTCATATTATGTGACATGGTTGGAAGGAAAAATATGAAACTTGTTATATTGAATATGTCTCAAAATAACCTTCACAAAATGACCTATCTCATTCGAGGTTTCCTGGCTTTCGCGTCAAATGACCAATGTTATGGCTAGAATCAAGGCATAGTTTATGATAATCTGCTCATATTGTGCATGCATGTGCCTCATGGAATGGTGAACAATGTTGCAGGAGGAAGTTTTTCTTTTCGCACCAAAAAGCCATTTTCTATTTTCGGCGAAAAAACGAGATTTTATGAAGCAACCACCAAATGGCTAATTTAAAATGCTACCACCCTATTTTTCAAAAACACTAGACCACCTTAAATGGACAATGTCCCAACGGGGATCTCAAACCTTCATCCACTCCTGTGAAAAGACAAATTCTGCAAAGCGGTAGGAAGTGGGTCGATATGAACTACGTGTACATGATCCGATGGGCATGATTTTTACAAAATAATTTTAGGTTCACAATATGCTATTTTATTAAAGATCCATGAAATTTTAGAGAGGCTCACTCCGAGATAAGAATCTTCATACCCGCTGCTCAAAAAGTTTGTCGATAATTTAAAAGAGTCATAAAAATTCAAAACGATCAAAGCAATGCAAAACCTTCGTGGTGTCATATTATGTGACATGGTTGGAAGTAAAAATATCAAACTTGTTATATTGAATATGTCTCAAAAAACCCTTCACAAAATGACCTATCTCATTCGAGGTTTCCTGACTTTCGAGTCAAATGACCAATATTATGGCTAGAATCAAGGCATAGTTTGTGATAATATACCCATATCGTGCATGCATGTGCATTATGGAATGGCGAATAATGTTGCTGAAGGAAGTTTTCCTTTTCCTCGCACCAAAAAGCCATTTTCCATTTTCCGGGCACAAAAAACGGGGGGTTTTATGAAGCAACCACCAAATGGATAATTCAAAATGATACCACCCCATTTTCACAAGATTATATGGATGTCATATTTGGATTCCTCACATTTTTCTGATCGATTTAGACATTTTATTTGTCGAATTCCGATTTACGGATTTAAATATATGAATTATTCCATATTAAATAGAAAAAGGAAATAAAATAAAACCATTTTATTTTTTATTTGGATTCAAGATTATTATTACTTTTCATTATTGTTTACTTAAATAATTGTTTGGAATCTAAAATTGAGATGTGTGACATCATGGTCCAAGAGTTAATATCATTGATATGGAAGTATTAGCAACAAGGTATGATTTCTTTCTTGGTAGCTCATTCTAAGGAACGAAGTTAAGCGTGCTAGGCGTAGAGTAGTGTTAGGATGGGTGACCACAGGGGAAGTTTGATTATGAGTGCAATTTGACATAATATTTAACATACAAAGGGTTCAAATATTCTATATGAGATTATCAAGTAAATAATATTCAAAAAAGTTTGAAACAAATTTTTTTTTTTTTTAAAAGGCAGTTTCTTTGCCGTGTACTTTTTCCACGAGACACACGGCAAAGACAGCTTCTTTGCCGTGTACTTTTCAAGAAGACACACGGCAAAGACAACTTCTTTGCCGTGTACTTTTCAAAAAGACACACGGCAAAGAATAGGCACCGTCATCTCCGCGGGAACCGTTATCTTACTTTACTTTGCCGTGTCTACGCATGAGACACACGGCAAAGCCTTTGCCGTGTCTTATTTAGAAAACACACGGCAAAGGGCCTTTGCCGTGGCGAACGTTGCCGTGTGGCATTTGCCGTGTGTATACACACGGCAAAGCCTTTGCCGTGTTCCGAAAGGCCTTTGCCGTGTCTTTTGCCCACACGGCAAAGAGCCTGTGTGCCGTAGTGAAGAGGATACAAGACATCGTAAAAGGCATCTTCGCCATAAAGACGAAGAATTCATGATGAGCACCAACCATAATGCTCAAGCAAGCTCAAGAAGGCACCACAAGCACAAGAAGAGTGCCAAGGCAAATGATCACCGTCGTGAGTGTCATGTGGACGACCAAGTGCGCCACCTACATCAACCTTCGGCAAGGCACGCTAATGACCTCCGTCGACACCATCATAGGGCACCTTCAACTACTCGTGCCACCACCACAATGGCACCAAGAGCAAGCCTTCCTCCACGCCATCAAGCTTCAATGCCTACGCTTTACTTCCACAACCTCGTGAACGAGGAAAATGTAAACCTCTACTTCGCCAAGTTGGATAGCATGAGCCTACCTCCACCACTACTACGAGATGGCCACAAGACGGTCGAGCATGGGATTTTCCCTTCGACCATGGAGGAGAGCGATGATGCCCACCTTATGGCATCCAACCTTGAAGGCGACAAGGTCAAAAATGGTGAGCATGGGATTTTCCCTTCACCAAAGGAGGCGCATGGAGTTGAGGAAACCGAGCCTATCCCCATATGCTTGAGTGATGATGTGGTACCAATCCCATGCGAGTATGAGAGACACTTAGCCTACTTGAGAGAGAACAAGAGTGCGATGAGTGACTCCACCTTATGTGAGATTGAGTGCTTCCACTTGGAGGGCATGAGTGATACCCCTAGTGAGTTGAGAGTTGTAGTTGATAGGTCAAGTGAGACCATTTCGAATTCTAACAACTTACCCTCTACCTCTAGTGTGTTCTCTTGTGTTGTGCTAGGTTCCATGGAGGAAGAAGCGCCAAACCATGAAGCAATGATGCCTCCATTGGAGAAGATGTACATGGTGCACGAATATGATGCTATGCCATGGCTACATCAAGAAGACGAAGTCGTCCATAAGGAGGCCACTACTTCCACAACACCCACTTCATATGAGAGGTATGAACAAGGTAACAATAAGGGTGTTGATGATGCCATGATCCCACTAGTGGTGTAACACCCTCAGAATCGGACCTATGCAAGTTTGAGCAAAATTCGCCAAACTCGCATAGAAACGATTCAAAGGTGCCCACCAGGCACTTTCGTGCGGGTGGAAAACGAAGTAATAACATTACACAACAGTCCTCGATGGGACCCACAGTAATGTATATATATAATGACTCAAGGAGTCAAGAATACAGATATAATATACAAAGATCTAATCACCTTGAAAACGATAGGCGTCCACTACGGACAAGATGCAAATGGGGCTAAGAGCCTCAAGAATAACCAATGGCGCCCATAACCCTGCCAAGCCGGAAGGGTAACCCCGCTAACGGCCGATCTCAAAACCTGCTTAAACAAAAGGTGCCGACAAAGGGCAAAGGAAAAGAGGAGCGCCAAGATCGAGGCCAAGACACCATGAGGCTAGAATTCGGCGGTCCTCGCCTACATAGGTATGGTGGACTGAGCGGCAGCGGCAGCATGCACTAAACAACCTATAGAGACTCGATACAACGGGCGGTTATCAGAGGGGGATGGGAGTGACCTATCCGGATCCAACCTGAAGCTAACACCAAACAAACCCATCCTGGTGTCTCCCCCTCGAGACCGTCGAGGAAGTCAACCGAGGAACGCACACAGTTGGCAGTTTTATTTATTCAGTTATCATTGCAGAAATTACTAGTCAGGTTCAGATAATCATCCTGATAAAGTAAGCAGTGGGCACTTTTAGTTAACCATTCCGTGATAGTGGCAACACTTACTAGTCGACATTTATCATGAGATAACCCAAAACCCAGCAGCTTGTTGGTACTTTTATTCACCATTCCGCTAGAAGTTGCAAGATTTACTAGTCAGGTACAATTGTCGCAAGCGACATCCAAACAAGCAATTGTGGGCAGTATTAATTAGCCATTCCATTATAGTGAAGCTGATTACTAGTCATTATAAGTCAAATTTATAGGAGTAAACTTTAGTTATGCTTGTCTATGATCGAGATACTGTGCTCCAAGTCGTCCATAACCGCGACACGGCCAGAAGTTTTAACCCGCCGGTGCACAAATAGCAACACACACACGATCAACCTAAAAACCAAATCAAACCCAACGAGGTCTCACGACAGAGCAATCACAAGATTCGAAGTATTTCAGGGCCACCCTTTGAGTAGATCCCGTGAACGGAGTAAGCAAGCTCGAGACGACTCAAGGTTTGCGCCAATGGTCAGAAGCGATCGGGAACCCGAAGTGTGGCTGGCTTGTCGACACCGCGAATCACTCCGCTTACCTAAATAAAGACAAGGTGCTCCTGACAATCGTAAATAAAGCAAGAGTATGGCATAAGTACAGATCGTAAATAAAACCTCAAACTAGTTTGTGGCCCCAAGAAATAAGACGGAATCAAGCTCGCTAAGGGGCCCATACTCCCCATATGTGGATAGCGCGATAAATCAAGGAACAGTATCAAGTACTGGGTCTTACGGACACAAGTGGGCTCGAAACCAAATATTATCTATCACCCACCGATGCCTCTGCTTATTTCAATTTTAGTTGTTAAACAGAAATTAAAGTGAACGGTAAGTAAAACTATGATCATCTCCAACATCAACATGCGGCAATACATCAACAACTGTGGCTCTTGACGACACGCAACAGCAATATAGCAAGCGACTGCGACGCGCAAGACCAACTATCTACCAAACAACAGGCAATAGGGTGTGTCCAAGGCAATATAGGGCTGCACGGTATACCACAGGTACGGAAACTAAAGCATCGCAACACAGATAGCAATAGATCAACAGGAGGGAATAAAGACTATAAAAGTAAGATAGGTAGAAAGGGGGAGATGCTCGCCTGAAAAACATTGTCGAAGGTTTAACCGAAGATCGGGGCGAAGCTCACATCAACTCAACGACCTTATCCGCGAAGAAGCAAAACACTAGAAGAAACACCGGACGCAATATTTAATACAACGGCAGAAGAACGGCATGATGCATGCATGATGTATGACATGGCAAAGGTGCGATGCAATTAGGTCATATTAAGTGGACCCGGGGTCCCGACAATTAATTAGGTGGTTCAAGTTGTTTGGATACCCCGCAAATTAAATGTTGTTTAGCAAGACAACAGATGGATCCGGTTCGCTACACATGTTTAAATGAGGCCGATATGAGACTAGATTTGCCCGCATATGGGCCCCATATTTAATTATTAGGTGAATCGGCATAAGGCCCCCAAACCACAGATATGCATGCGAGTATGACAATTCAATATGCGATCAAATTGTTATTATGCATTTATAAAATAGGGTTTGCGGGAAGGGGTTCACACATTAGGGTTCTCGACGATCTTGGGGTTTCCGGGTTCGGTCCGACAGGTCCAGGTTCGATGGATCGTGGGTTCGGCAGTCCGCTTCTGAAGCGGGTAGGTCTTGTCGACGGGGTCTCGGCGTCCGGAAGCGTAACTTGGGTCGGTGCCGCTCGCCATCGCGGAAGGTCTTGCCGGACCTCACGGGTGGATCTTGCCGCTATGCAGGATCTTTGTCGGCTCGCCATCGAGTCGGTGTCAACATTCGGGCGCTCTCGTGGCAATCTTGGCGCTCGGGATGATTCCGGGCGATTCCATGTCGTGGACCCCGACGGTCGGGAAGGAGAGCTTGACGCCGGGTTCGCCATCGGTGTCCATGAAGGAGTACTAGGCGCTTCAGGTCGACGCTTGGTCCGAGGTCATCGCCCCTCGATGATCTAGGGGTTTCGGCTCCACTTCCGAGGACGATCTTGTTTAGTTGCTGGAGCCGTCGGAAGATCTTGTCGTCCTAGAAGAGCTCGTGTGCTCGCAGGTTGGGCTCTGGTGGTTCTTCCGCGACTCGCGTGGTACTGAGATTCTTGATGCACCACGGCACCGTGAGCACATCGACCGCACGAGCGGGCATCGGGGCCGACGAGGCGGGTCGGGCCGACGGAGCTGGAGGGGCCGCGGGCTCGCGGTCGGGCGAGGTACGGGCGGCTGGCTGACGTGGGGCCCGCGAGGAAGCGGGGCCCGAGGAGGCCGGGCGACGGAGGGGTTGGCGCCACGGCCGAGGAGGTGGATGGCGACGCGACGCCCCGGGACGGGCAGCAATGGCCGTGGGGGCTCGGGCGAGGCGAGGGAACGGGCGGCACGGAGGAGCACCGCGGAAGGAGGTGGTCGGACGAGGTTCGCCGGGACGCTGCCCGAGGCGGGCGGCCACGAGGTTGGCCGGAGGAGGGCTGGGCGGCGGCCGGCTGACCGAGGGCGGCTGGCGCGGCGGGCTCGACGCGGTGGAGGCGGGCGCTTGCAAGGGCAGAGGCGGGCTCGCGGTGGAGGATGCGGAGGTTGGGGCGACGGCGGCTCGCCGGCCGCGGAGAAGAGGCGACGGCGCGCTGGAAGGAACGACGACGGGCGAGACGGAGCGAAGCGGGAGGTGGAGGAGGCGCTGGGGCTGGGCGTGCTGGGAGCCGCGGCCACGGAGGTCGGCCGCGCCGCCGGGAGGCCGGGCTAGCGAGGCAGGAGGGCGGAGCAGGGCGGCTGGTCGGAGCGAGCTCAGGCTGGGGAAGCCTGGGAGGTTGAGGAGGCGTGGTGGGGACCAGAGAGGAGAGAGCGAGGCGGCGGCGAGCTGCACAAGGCAGAGGAGGGATTGGCGCCGGGCCAAGGGAGAACGAGGATGGGGAGCGGTTGCAATGGAGGTTGGGGAAAGAGGAGGCTAAAGGGTGGACCGGGGAGGTGGGACCTGGTGGGCCTGGGAGGCGCGGGGGAGGCTGGAGGTGGTGTCGGGCTGTCACAGGCATGCTGTGTGCGTAGGGGCCAAGGCTCAAGGGTGGGGGGGGGGGGGCCAAGGTTGGTGGTGGGGCTCGGCAGCGTGAGGGCTGCTGGGTGTGAGAGAGTGGGAAGGTTGGTGGAGGTGTGAGGGTGCCGAGTTGAGTGGGGTGGGTTTAGCAGGTGGAGGGTGGGGCTGATGTGGTGTGGAGTGGGTAAGGGAGAGAGAGGTGAGGTGGAGGGATCTGATTGGGTGGAGTGAGGTGGAGGTGGGTTGGGTAGGATAGTGGGTAGCCTTAGGAATTAGCGGGCGCACTAGTTGGACCGATTTAAAACGGGGTGGTGCTCGGGTCTACTCGCCCGCTCGAACGCCCCCACCAAAACAATTAATTAAATATTTATTTTCAAACAACGCCGCAATCCGACAGTGGCCAAACAAAATATTCCGGGACCCGGTTTGATGTTTGAAAATAAAGAGGGCGCGAAAACAACACGGGCTTTGCAAACATAGTTTTAGCAACAATGCATGATGATGACGATGCGATGCACAAATTCAACGCGATTTTCTAGTAGTGGTTTTGGGATGCCACAATTCGACACCACTAACAAAGGATCTCGCCTCAAGATCCGCCTCATGGTACCGGAAGGAAGGTCGACCGCGCCTTCTCAATTGTAGATCCTCGCGACACCACTAACAAGAGGTCGGTGTCCGTGATCGCCGAGAGAACACCGAAAACAAAAGGTCGAAGGTAGAGGTATCAACAAATAAAGCCACCTCTAGCTCCGATGGAAGAGGGGAACCGATGCATTCTCATCCACTTCAATGTACAAGCGAATAGAAAGGGTAGTGATGGGGCCAATCCATCACGCACCCAAACTATTACTTTGCACAATCGGAAAAGCGTGCAACCATTCTCTAAACAGATCAAGATCTCGACAAGCGAGGTTCGAATAAAGGGGTGATGCGATCAGATCGGATCCGCGTAGAGGATGTCGTCGCGCCGGAAAACACCGGAAGGCACAAACAAGGAACAAAGAATGGTAACACAGCAGACGGATTCATCAGGCAGCTTGAACACCGTACGGTAGAACACCGTTATCCAGGAAGGAAGCGAAACCCTAAAGGTACGACAGAACCCAACCACGAGAACTCCTGGACTCGAAGAAAAGATAAGAGGTGGATTCAAAACACGCGGAGATGAGAGGAGAGCAGCAGAGGGGTAAGGAGTAAAATTGGACCTAATCAGAACTATCCAACCGATTTTGCAAAAATAGTTTTGACACTCTACTTCGGCCGTTAGCGAGGTTATCCTACAGGCTGGACTTGTGGGGTATCGCAACTGCTGAGCTCTGATACCACTCTGTAACACCCTCAGAATCGGACCTATGCAAGTTTGAGCAAAATTCGCCAAACTCGCATAGAAACGATTCAAAGGTGCCCACCAGGCACTTTCGTGCGGGTGGAAAACGAAGTAATAACATTACACAACAGTCCTCGACGGGGCCCACAGAACAGATATATATAACAACGACTCAAGGAGTCAAGAATACAGATATAATATACAAAGATCCAATCACCTTGAAAACGATAGAGCGTCCAGCTACGGACAAGATGCAAATGGGGCTAAGAGCCCTGAAGAATAACCAATGGCGTCCATAACCCCTGTGCCAAGCCGGAAGGGTAACCCCGCTAACGGGCCGATCTCAAAACCTGCTTAAACAAAAGGGGTGCCGACAAAGGGCAAAGGAAAAGAGGCGCCAAGATCGAGGCGACATAACGGCGAGGCTAGAATCGGCGGTCCTCGCCTACATAGGTATGGTGGATCGAGCGGCGGCAAAGATGCACTAAACAACCTATAGAGACTCGATACAGGCGGTTATCGAGGGGATGGGAGTGACCTATCCGGATCCAACTCGAAGCTAACACCAAACAAACCCATCTGGTGTCTCCCCGAGACCGCCGAGGAAGTCAACCGAGGAACGCATACGCTGGCGCTTTATTTATTGATTATCATTGCGTAAATTACTAGTCGAGTTCGAGATAATCATCCCGATAAAGTAAGTGGGCACTTTTAGTTAACCATTCCGTGATAGTGGCAACACTTACGTGCCGCCGAGGTTGGCCGAGGAGAACTGGCGGCCTTGGCCGGTCGCGCGACCGAGGCGGCCAGCGCGGTTGGCGGGGCTGGCGCGGTGGAGGCGGGCTCGGTGCGGGCGAGGCGGGGCTGCGGTGGAGGATGCGGAGGTTGGGGTGGCGGTGCAGCCTCGCCGGCCTGGCCGGGAGAAGAGGCGCCTGGCGGGGAAGGAACGACGACGGGCGAGACAGGAGCGAGCGGAGGTGGAGGCGTCGGGCTGGGCGTGCTGGGAGGCTGCGGCCCACGGAGGTCGGCCGTGGCCACGGGAGGCCGGCTAGCGAGGCGGGAGGAGGGGCGAGCAGGTCGGTTGGCGGGAGTGGAGGGCTGTGTGGGAAGCTGGGGAGGTTGAGGAGGCGTGGTGGTGGGGAGGCAGAGAGAGGCAGGGCGGGCGAGCCATGTGTGAAGCGAGAGAAGGAGGGATTGCGCGGAGGCCATGGAGAACGAGGACAGGGAGGCGGCGGTTGGGAGGTTGGGGAAAGAGAGGAGGCCAGGGTGGGTGGACCGGGAGGTGGGACCGGGTGGGCCTGGAGGCGTGGGGAGGCTGCAGGTGAGTCTTGGCCGGCTGCGTGCGTTGCATGTGTGCGTGTGGGGTACGGCGGGGCCCGCGGGCAGGGGGAGTGGGGGGGCGCGCGCGCGGGGCCAGGTTGGTGGTGGGGCCCGTGCGGCAGCGTGAGTGGGTCGGTGGGGCTGGGTGTGAGAGAGTGTGGGGCGGTTGGTGGAGGTGTGAGTGGGTGCTGAGTTGAGTGGGGTGGGTTTAGCACAGGTGGAGGGTTGGGGCTGATGTGGCAGGCAGGGAGTGGGTAAGGGAGAGAGGAGAGGTGAGGTGGAGGGATCTGATTGGGTGGAGTGAGGTGGAGGCTGGGTTGGGTAGGATAGTGGGTAGCCTTAGGAATTAGCGGGGCAGACTAGTTGGACCGATGAGGTCGGGGTGGTCGGGCCGCTCGACCGCCCACCAAAACAATTAATTAAATATTTATTTTCAAACAACGCTTTAATCCGGCAGCCAAAACAAAATATTCGGGACTTTTGATGTTTGAAAATAAAGAGGCGTTAGAAACAAAACAAGCTTTGCAAACATAGTTTTAGCAACAATGCATGATGATGACGATGCGATGCACAAATTCAATTTAGTAGTTAGTGGTTTATGGATGCCACCACGACACACCACTAAAAAGGATCTCGCGGAGATGCCATTATGGTAACAGGGATGCTTTCGAGATCGCCTCAGGACAATTAACATAATCGCCGAAACCTCTGAACAAAAGGTCAAGGTAGAGGTATCAACAAATAAAGCGCCACCTCTAGTCCGATGGAAGAGGGGGAACCGATGCATTCTCGTCCACTTCAATGTACAAGAATAGAAGGAAAGGGGGTAGTCCTATGGGGCCAATCCATCACGCACTGAAACTATTGTCGGTGGAAAAGCGTGCAACCATTCTCGGAACAGATCAAGATCTCGACAAGCGAGGTTCGGAATAAAGGGTGATGCGGACTCAGATCGGATCTGGCGAGAGGATGTCGTCATACGGAAAACACCGGAAGGCACAAACAAGGAACAAAGAATGGTAACACAGCAGACGGATTCATCAGGCAGCTTGAACACCGTTATCCAGGAAGGAAGCGAAACCCTAAAGGTACGACAGAACCCAACCACGAGAACTCCTGGACTCGAAGAAAAGATAAGAGGTGGATTCAAAACACGCGGAGATGAGAGGAGAGCAGCAGAGGGTAAGGAGTAAATGGACCTAATCGTAACTATCCAACCGATTTTGCAAAATAGTTTTGACACTCTACTACCGTTAGCGAGGTTATCCTAAATGGACTTGTGGGGTATCGCAACGGCCGAGCTCGATACCACTCAGAACCTCGAGAATCGGACCTATGCAAGTTTGAGCAAAATTCGCCAAACTCATAGAAAACGATTCAAAGGTGCTCACCAGCACTTTCGTGCGGTGGAAAACGAAGTAATAACATTACACAACAGTCCTCGATGGGACCCACGTAACAGATATATATACTTGACTCAAGGAGTCAAGAATACGTATATAATATACAAAGATCCAATCACCTTGAAAACGATAGAGCGCCCACTACGGACAAGATGCAAATGGGGCTAGAGCCTCAAGAATAACCAATGGCGTCCATAACCTGTGCCAAGGCCAAGCGGGAAGGGTAACCACCGCTAACGGCCGATCTCAAAACCTGCTTAAACAAAGGGTGCCGACAAAGGGCAAAGGAAAAAGAGGAGCGTCGATCGAGGCCAAGACACGGCGAGGCTAGAATTGGCGGTCCTCGCCTACATAGGTATGGTGGTGGCGGCGGCGGCAACATGCACTAAACAACCTATAGAGACTCGATACAACGGGCGGTTATCAGAGGGGGATGGGAGTGACCTATCCGGATCCAACCTGAAGCTAACACCAAACAAACCCATCCTGGTGTCTCCCCCTCGAGACCGTCGAGGAAGTCAACCGAGGAACGCATACGCTGGCGCTTTATTTATTCGATTATCATTGCAGAAATTACTAGTCAGGTTCAGATAATCATCCTGATAAAGTAAGCAGTGGGCACTTTTAGTTAACCATTCCGTGATAGTGGCAACACGAGTGCCGCACCGAGGTTGGCGGAGGAGAACTGGCTGGCGCGCCGTGATCGCGCTGGAGGCGGCAGCGGTTGGCGGGCTCGACGCGGTGGGCGGGCGGCTCGGTTGCAAGCGGGCAGGGCTGCGGTGGAGGATGGAGGTTGAAGCGGCGGCGGCGGTGCGGCCCTCGCCGTGGCCGGAGAAGAGCGCCACAAGGGGAAGGAAGACAGCCTGCGGGCGAGGCAGGCGGAGGTGGAAGGCGTCGGGGCTGGCGTCTGGGAGGCTGACCTCTGGTCGGCGGCGCTGCTGAGGCCGGTGCTAAGCGAGGCGAGGAGGAGGCGGAGGCGGGTCAGTTGGAGAGGCGGAGGGCTGTGAGGCTGGGGAGGTTGAGGCGTGGTCGGGTGGGGGCAGAAGAGGAGAGCGGCCGGGCGGGCGAGCTGGCATGAGAGAGAAGGAGGATTGGCCAAGGCTGCGGAGAACGAGACGAGGGAGGCGGGGTGGGAGGTTGGGGAAAGAGGAGGCCAGGCGGGTGGACCGGGGGAGGTGGGACCCGGGGTGGGCCTAGGAGGCGCGTGGGGGGCGAGGCTGCGGGGCAGGGTGCTGGCCGGCTGCGTGCGTTGCATGTGTGCGTGTGGGCAAGGCGGGGTGTGAGCAAGGGGAGTGGTGGGGGCTGGGCCGAGTTGGTGGTGGGGCCGTCTGGCGTGAGTGGGTGGGTGGGGCTGGGTGTGAGAGAGTGTGGGGCGGGTGGGGGAGGAGTGAGTGGGCCGAGTTGAGTGGGGTGGGTTTAGCACAGGTGGAGGGTTGGGGCTGATGTGGCAGGCAGGGAGTGGGTAAGGGAGAGAGGAGAGGTGAGGTGGAGGGATCTGATTGGGTGGAGTGAGGTGGAGGCTGGGTTGGGTAGGATAGTGGGTAGCCTTAGGAATTAGCGGGGCAGACTAGTTGGACCGATTTAAAAACGGGGGTGGTCGTTCGGGTCTACTCGGCCCATTCGACTGCCCCACCAAAACAATTAATTAAATATTTATTTTCAAACAACACTTTTGCAATCCGACAGCGGTCAAAACAAAATATTCCGGGGACCCGGTTTTGATGTTTGAAAATAAAGAGGGGCGTTTAGAAAACAACACGGGCTTTGCAAACATAGTTTTAGCAACAATGCATGATGATGACGATGCGATGCACAAATTCAACGCGATTTTCTAGTAGTGGTTTTGCGGGATGCCACAAGTGGACATGATGAATTGTGAGGATATGCATGCTATGGATGATACTCGTGACATTACATATGCTTCACTCATTTTCCCATATGTTGATTTGCCTTTGCATCATATTGATCATGTGGAATTGTTTGATTGCAATATCATTGCCATAAACATGCCATGCTATGCATCTTGTGTGTATCCTCCAATTGCTTCGGACTTGCCTTGTCATGCTAGTCATTCAATTTCTCCCGTTGCTTGCGATAAGATGAATGCTTGCTATTTCACTTGCTTTGCTTGCAACAATATTGATCATATGCGTTATAATGAGATGCCCCCATAGCTTTCTCAATTTTTGGAGATTTTGATGATTGCCATGATAAGCATGTTCCCCACTTGCATACTCACCATGCATCCATTTCATACTTGATTGGCATTAATGGTGATGTGCACAAGAAGAGATACGTCATGATGGACGATGTGTATCTCTACCATGCACACACGTTCTTCCTTTTACATATGATGTGTGTAGGTGCCCACACGAGAATGTCAACCTCGGTTGAGCACGAGTTAACAAAAAGAGCTCTTGAGAGCATCCCACAAGTGAGTTCAAGATCGAACCCAGCTCTTATACCTTTTGCATGCTTTGCATCTTTCATGTTGACAAATTGTTCTTTCCTATGGTTTGTTTGCAAGCATGTTAATGGTATTATCTTCCCTTGTGATATTCATGTTTCTTCGCTTTTAGATAATGATGCTTTGTGTGTTGCAACAAAAATGTTGAACAATTTACCTTTCCGATGTTTTATGTGCAACCACAATTCCATTAAGAACATGTATTGTCATGAGAGCTTCCAAGAATCTCGTCTTGTTGTTGCAACAAACATAAGGACCACTTGCTCTTTCATTTGGTTTGTTTGCAAACACGTTACTTTGGCTTCCGCTTGGGATACTCATATTCCCATGATATTTGCTATCGATGATTTGTGTGTGACATCCAACATGTCGAACAATTTCTCTTTCCAACGGTTGGTTGGCACACATAATGAGGTTGTTTTGGACATTCTTCCTTTTGTGTTTTTGCCAAATTCTCCAAGCTTTGCATCAAAGATGTTGATAAAATTTCTATTCGATTGCTTTGAGTGCCACAATAAGATGTTATATGGAGTTTTTGAGTTCCCACATTTGGATGATTTTGCAACGACTTCCATGCACTTTGACCTTGCATATGCATCCCGTTTGCTATACTTGAGTTGTGCTAATCGTGTTGTGAACAAGAAAGGACATGCCACAAATGACATGCTCCTCTATCACACTGATAGGGCAAAGGTGTCCGATCTTTCGATGAGATGGCGATAATCGATTTGGTGGAGTTCGGGCTTGACGATCCGACTACACGTGCGAGCACGAGCGCCAATGCAATCGCTAGGCCAATCTCCTGGAGGTTACCGATCCTGCGTGAACACGATCACCGACCGCCGAGGGTCTTAATTCCTACCGAAATCGAGAACAAGTAAGAACCAATATTGCAATCAAGATATTGCGGATTAAGAGGAAAGCTTTATTGAAAGAGGTGGGATCTGAATAGGTGCGAAGTACAAGAGGCCTCTCATGACGCCGAGCCTTGGCAGTTGCGACTATGGCTAACTTAATGTCTAAACAAAATCCGAGTCTAAAGGTTCGGCTATGGGCGATTTAGGCGAAGGTGGGGTTTCGCCAGCCATGGAAGTGGTGGCGAATCCAACCCTAAAAGTCCTTTTCCTCAAATACGGACTCTAAAAAGTGGCTAATTAAAATCCTGCGAAAATTACATGGGCCTGGCCCAAAATAAAGGTGTCTGACACCATATTATGCTATGGACGAATTCGAAGTATTGATCTTGACTATTTCGTCCAAGCCTTCTTTCTTCATTATGGTGGCCTCAAAGTTCAAATCTTCATCCGTGGCCTTCTCTTGGATCATCACATGCTTGCCGCCATCACCATGCACGCCATGCTCCAATGCTTGTCCCTCTCATCCATGCTCGGTCCATCATTCCTAAGAGTAAGAAACATTTCCGATTTAGGCAAGATCATATTCTCATGTATGTAAGGAATAGTTCCAAGAAACGAAAGTACCGATAGTTCAGTTGTTTGGCGAGATCTTGTGATGGGTCCTTGTATGTGTGTCAGAGGTACAACGGTTGTATCAATAGTAGGGATGTCCACATCATGCTCCCTTCTTGAATTGAAGTCGCCCTCGGCAATCTCATCTTCCTCACCAAAGTAAGGCTTCAAATCTGCAATGTTAAATGTAGGACTAACTGCCAAGTCTGCAGCAACTCAAGTTTATATGCATTATCATTGATTCTCTCTAACACCTTAAAGGGACCAGAAGACGTGGCATTAACTTAGACTTGCGTAAATCAGAAAACGATCTTTACGCAATGTAACCAAACAAGATCGCCAACATCAAACACAACATGCTTTCTCCCTTTATCCCCACCAAGTTTATACTTAGCATTCATGTGTTCAATGTTATCTTTAGTAGTCTTATGCAAGGTTAATATCATTTCAGCGCGTTGTGTAGCATCCAAATTATGTTGCACCGAAGAAGGTAAAGGCAATAAATCAATAGGTGCACGAGGAACAAAACCATACACAATCTCAAATGGGCACATCTTTGTGGTAGAATGCAATGAACGATTATAAGCAAATTCTATATGAGGTAAACACTCTTCCCACAATTTTAAGTTCTTCTTTAAAACAGCCCGTAACATAGTAGACAAAATTCTATTTACGACTTCAGTTTGACCATCTGTTTGGGGATGACATGTAGTACTAAAGAGCAATTTAGTCCCCAACTTAGCCCATAAACATCTCCAAAAGTGGCTAAGAAATTTAGTATCATGATCAGAGACAATAGTATTTGGCACACCATGCAAACGAACAATTTCACGAAAGAACAAATCAATATGCGCAAAGATCATCCGTTTTATGACAAGGAATAAAGTGTGCCATCTTAGAAAACCGGTCCACAACAACAAAAATACTATCCCTCCCCTTCTGTGTTCGTGGCAATCCCAAAACAAAGTCCATAGAAATATCCTCCCAAGGAACACTAGGAACAGGAAGAGGCATATATAAACCATGTGGATTAAGGCGAGACTTAGCTTTTCGACAAGTAGTGCAGCGTGCCACAAATCTCTCAACATCTCGACGCATACGTGGCCAAAAGAAGTGTGCAGCAAGAACATCCTCCGTTTTCTTGACACCAAAGTGTCCCATCAATCCTCCTCCATGCGCCTCCTGTAACAACAAAAGACTAACAGAACTATCTGGAATGCATAGTTTGTTAGCACGGAACACAAATCCATCATTGAAGATGAACTTGTTCCATGTTCTACCATCTCTATAATTCTGCAGCACATCTTTAAATCCAGCATCATGCACATATTGTTCCTTAATAGTTTCCAATCCAAATATTTTGAAGTCAAGTTGAGATAACAAAGCATATGGCGTGACAAAGCATCACAATAATATTACCTTTACCCTTTTTGTGTTTGATAACATAAGGAAAGACTCAATAAATTCAACCCACTTTGCATGACGACGATTCAACTTAGCTTGACTACGAATATGCTTCAAAGATTCATGATCGTAATGAATAACAAATTCCTTAGGCCATAGATAATGTTGCCAAGTTTCTAATGTCGAACCAACGCATATAATTCTTTATCATAAGTAGAATAGTTCAGACTAGCCCCACTCAATTTCTCACTAAAATATGCAACAGTTTTCCCTCTTGTAATAACACCCTCCCAAACCAATTCCACTAGCATCACATTCAAGCTCAAAAGTCTTAGTAAAATCGGAAGTTGTAGTAAGGAGCATGTGTTAGCTTATCTTTCAATATGACGAAGGCCTTGTTGTGCATCGCCCAAACAAAGGGCACATCCTTCTTGGTAAGCTCATTCAATGGTAGGCAATTGATCCAAAGTCTTTGACAAAGCGCCTATAAAAACCATGAGGCCAAGAAAACTCCTCACTTGTGTGACCGTCTTGGTCTGGCCAATTCTCAATAGCTTCAATCTTGCCGGATCCACTTCAATACCGTGATGTAACAACATAGCCAAGAAGCATAACGATTGGTGCAAAAGGTGCACTTCTCAAGGTTACCAAACAAACGTGCATCACGTAAAGCATTGAAAACAACGTAAATGGTCCAAATGTTCCTCTAAAGATTTGCTATAAATCGAATATCATCAAAATAGACTACCACAAACGTCCAATGAAAGCACGTAAAACTTCGCTTCATTAATCTCATGAAAGTGCTAGGTGCATTAGTTAAACCAAACGGCATTACTAACCACTCATATAAACCGAACTTAGTTTTAAATGCTGTTTTCCATTCATCTCCTAATTTCATACGAATCGGTGGTAACCACTACGCAAATCAACTTTAGAAAACATGGTAGAGCCACTCAATTCATCAAGCATGTCATCTAAACGTGGAATAGGATGACGATATCGAATAGTAATATTATTGATAGCTCTACAATCGTACACATGCGAAGAACCATCTTTCTTAGGCACCAAAATAATAGGAACAGACAAGGGCTAAGGGACTCACGAATATGATCTCTCGAGTAGTTCCTGAATTTGGCGTTGTATCTCCTTTGTCTCCTCTGGATTGGTTCTATATGGCGCGGTTGGGCACGTGGCACCAGGAATTAGATCAATTTGATGCTCAATTCCTCTAATAGGAGGTAGTCCTGGTGGCAACTCAGTGGGAAATACGTCCTCATATTCCTGCAAAGGTTAGCAATAGCGGGTGGCAAAGAAGGAGGCATATCCTCAAATGAAAACAAAACCTCTTTGCATACAATTGCATAACATTGAGTATTGTTTACATCTAGTTCAGCAATATCAATTTTATTTGCAAGCATACATGGACTCTTCAAACGAATTTCAATAGCATGTGTAGAATCAGATTTAGTGTTCTTTGGTGGTATAAAATCTGCAGCAACAATCTGATTCTCACTTTTATTTTTCTCCTCAGTTTTAGCTCTACTAGCTCTAGCAAGATCATCTTTTAAAATCTGTTCGGGAGTCATAGGTTTTAGACCAATTTTCTTTCCATCATGCATAAGAGAATAGTGGTTAGTTTTGCCATTATGAACAGATTCTCTATCAAATTGCCATGGTCTACCAAGTAACAAAGAACAAGCTTGCATAGGTACAACATCACAATCAACAAAATCGAATATGTACCAATAGTAAAATGCTGCATCGCTCTTGTTACCTTGATCTTGAGAACTCTCAAACCATTGGATGTAGTATGAATGTGGGCGTTGTCTTGTTGGAGCGCAAGCTTCTCTACCATGTCAACACCGCCAGATTATTACAACTCCCTCCATCAATGATGATCCGTATAGCTCTTTCCTTGACAACACCACGTGTTTGGAACAGGTTGTGGCGTTGATCTTGCTCAGATTTGCTCAATTGCACACTCAACACACGTTGTGTAATTAAACTCTTGTATTGATCGCCACTTGCTCCCATTACCTCCGCTCGTCATCATCATCGAATTGTCTCCATCTCGGCGAAATAAGGGCTAGTGTATCGTCATCGAAGTCACTCATGAATCGTATTCACCATCTTCTCGCACCATCATCACACGTTGTGTTGTGCACTGCCTCTCAATATGACCAAAACCCCAAGACTTGCGGCATTGTATATCCTTAGTCTTACCGTGGAAGCCATAGAAGATGCACTACGAGCAGGAGCATTGGATGATGGTGGAGAAGCAGCTGGAAATCTTGTGGTGGCCTTGGATGTGGTAGTAGCGGAAGGCGAATCACGAGGAGGCGCTGATTGTCGGGATGTCCAAGTGGATGTGCGACCTGCAGAATTATTAGTCCTCCTCCATGGTGTTTGGCGATCCTGCACTTCACGCTCGACTTTGCAAGCAAGATGAAACAAACGAGTGATAGAATTATATTCCTTATAATCTAATATGTGCTGAATGTCCTTGTTTAATCCACCAAAGAAACGTGCAAGCATTTGTTCATTAGATTCAACAAGACCACACCTAACCATCCCCGTTTGCAATTCCTGATAATACTCTTCTCCAGAACTTTTCCCTTGCTCTAACCGTGTCAGATTCTTTAGTAAATCACGTTGATAAGTGGGAGGTACAAAACGAACACGCATAGCAGTTTTAAAGCAGTCAAGTACTAGGAATAGTAGTAGGATTTAAACGACAATACTCGGACCACCAAAGGGAAGCAAATTTAGTAAATTCACATGTAGCAAAGACTAACACGCATATTCTCGGATATTTTAAGCATGCAAAACGTTGTTCTACTTCCATCTCCCATGTAAGATATGCATCGTGATTATATTTACCCTCAAAAGATGGAATATTTAATTTAAGCTTTGCAACATGATCATCATCATTACGCATCGGCATGGCGGCGTTGCGGTAATGTCGGGACGACCAGGTACTGTGGAGGTTGTTCAACCTCCTCGTCAACAGATAAATCGCCGTCGGGTCGTAGTAGTACCGTCGTCATCCCCAATGTCGCAGCAGCAGCCACGGAAGTCCGAGGAACGTCTGGCGGCAGAGCCGCCGGGGTGCGGCGGTACCAGCAGCCGAGCCGTGATCGAATGCGTGGCACCATGTGTGGGTGCCTTGGTGCGGGCAATCGTTCAAGCTCCTTGAACCGAGCGTCAAGCTTGGCGTTGAAGGATTTCGAGTCCATCGATCTTGTCCACGGCGTTGGTGAGCTTGGTGTCAAACTCCCTAGGCGCGTGTCCACGTCTTCCGCTGACCACTGTGAGCGCGGAGAAGTGGGCATGTAGTTCTTCGTTCGTCATGGTGGCGGGGTTCGCAAGTCTGTCATGGTTAGTCCTTAAAAAGCACGGTATATACTACAGTGAATATGGTGGAAGTCACGTAATCCGTCAAGCAATATACGAAGCTCTTACAAGTTCTTACCAAACAGCAGGAAAAGGCGATGTGCAACCACGAGGATCGGTGGGTCCAGATTGAACCAAGCGAGTACCGAGTCGAAACACCGCACGTGGAGAGTATCTGGAGCTCGGGAAGGCTTAGCAAAGGGGTCAGCAATTATCAAAACAGCAATGCAAAAGTTGAAAGAATGCTCAACGAGTGCAGGTCTTTGGTCCTAGGCTAGACCGTACTAGAGACGCGAGCCTAGATCACCAACGATGTCACGACCGACACAACAAGCAATGTATGATATAGCACCGAAAAGCGATCCGAGATGCGAAAATCACTATGATGGCGAGTGTCTAGAATCGATCTGGGGTCTAAAACGAGGTTAGCCCCAAAAATTTTTTGAAATTTTTATTTTGCTCGGAAAAGCGTAGCGCCAAAAAAATATCGCTATAATGGCAGATGGAGAAAAGTGATCCCCGGGGTCGAAAAATAGTATAGCCAGAATTTTTTTTTTTTTTTTTTTTTTTTTTTGCTCTCCTTCTGGACTTACGACCGGACTCTTAGCTCGACACGGACTTTAGCTGAACACGGAAACAGCAAAGAAGGAAAGTCAAAAGAAATAACGAGGAAACAGTAACTCTACTCGGACTCGTACCACGTGAAAAAACCTGATCGGATCTGTCGCGGTAGGAAGGCGGTATGAGTATTAGGGTTTTATGGTGGCGGGGTATATGGCGGAATATGGTGGCGGGTATATGGCGGCGGTGATCGGCAGTGTGGTGGTGACTAGTATGATCGAACGCGAAACTCTAAGGGACGAGACACTAAGACCAAAGAACTCGACGACGATGTAGACACAAATTCAACAATGCAAAACTGAAAAGATAATGCGAGGCGTAGATTGGTTATGGGATGGATCGAAACTCTAAGCGTGTTTTGGCTTTTCGTGGGTTATAGGTAAAACAGATCTAATCTACGAAAACGGTAAAATCTCACCGAGCAACCCGAAATCGATACCACTTGATAGGGCAAAGGTGTCCGATCTTTCGATGAGATGGCGATAATCGATTTGGTGGAGTTCGGCTTGACGATCCGACTACACGTGCGAAACGCAGCGCCAATGCAATCGCTAGGCCAATCTCACGGAGGTTACCGATCCTGCGTGAACACGATCACTGACCAATGAGGGTCTTAATTCCTACACGAAATCGAGAACAAGTAAGAACCAATATTGCAATCAAGATATTGCGGATTAAGAGGAAAGCTTTATTGAAAGAGGTGGGATCCCGAATAGGTGCGAAGTACAAGAGGCCTCTGCGACGCCGAGCCTTGGCGGTTGCGACTATGGCTAACTTAATGTCTAAACAAAATCCGAGTCTAAAGGTTCGCTATGGGGCGATTTAAGGCGAAAAGGTGGGGTTTCGCCAGCCATGGAAGTGGTGGCGAATCCAACCCTAAAAGTCCTTTTCCCTCAAATACGGACTCTAAAAAGTGGCTAATTAAAATCTGCGAAAATTACATGGGCTGGCCCAAAATAAAGGTGTCATGACACCATATTATGCTATGGACGAATTCGTAAAGTATTGATCTTGACTATTTCGTCCAAGCCTTCTTTCTTCATTATGGTGGCCTCAAAGTTCAAATCTTCATCCGTGGCCTTCTCTTGGATCATCACATGCTTGCTGCCATCACCATGCACGGCCATGCTCCAATGCTTGTCCCTCTCATCCATGCTCGGTCCATCATTCCTAAGAGTAAGAAACATTTCTGATTTAGGCAGCATCATATTCTCATGTATGTAAGGAATAGTTCCAAGAAACGAAAGTACCTGATAGTTCAGTTGTTTGGCACGAGATCTTGTGATGGGTCCTTGTATGTGTGTTGCTGTAGGTACAACGGTTGTATCAATAGTAGGGATGTCCACATCACACACACAAACATATGTTGCTTGGTATTTGTTGTATGAAGGTACAAATGCATATACGTCAACCTCTATGGACTATATGTTGACAAGAAGAACCGAAGAGAGTTACCTATGGCTACCCTTCATCGAGCTATCTCTACAAGCTAAGGTGACTTCCTTCTACTTGAGGACTCATGCTATAATCTTCATGAATTGGCTACGCTTTGAGTGTTGCTTCGCTTTTGTCGTGAGATTTGTAGGCGTCATGGAAGGTGAAGGAACATTGAAGTGTTGTCAAGTCAATCTTCCCGAGGACGACTATATGGTGAACCCCAGGATCAAGAAGGTCTCTCGACTGCTTCTAATTTGTGATGAGCATGTAGAGTCGAGGACGACTCTTTTTGAAGGGGGGGAGTTGATGTAGCCCGACCTACGGTCGTTACCACATCTTGATCTCCAACTTACGCCAAGTCGTCATGGACTCCAAAGGTGAATCCGTTCCTCTATGCGAGCCCCCTTCCTACCCTATTGAATGGTATGCTACTTTATACTCCGTCACATATGCATGATAGGTTCACACCGACCAGTACGGAGGCAAGGGAGGAAGCCCGGAGCATCAAGCCCGACAAGACGGAGGCTTGGAAGAGGAGGCGGAAGAAGACAGATCGCCAAATGCTCTCTGTCTCCAGCGGTACTACCGGATCTGGCGACTGGTACTAGCGGCCGGCGGTACTACCGCCCCATCTGACGCAGCATGTGAAGTCCCAGGATCGCAAGGTACTGGATCTGACCAGATTACTGGGTCACGGTACTACGGACCCAAGTCCGGTACTATCGACAAGTCCGGTACTACGGACTGTGTGCTACAAGACCTATTGGGCCTTCGGCCCATGTACTCCTCTAGCTCGTCCAAACCCTAGTTTTATTCCTAAACTACCCTTGTTTAGTGGTTGGCCTATAAATAGAGCCCCCACCCCTCATGTATCCCTTAGGCATAGATGATAGACTAAAGACAACCCCCATTGTGGAATCTCTAGTTTTGCCTCATCCCCTTTACCAAGGGGACCGACTATCGTCACCAACCTCGATTGGACTTTGCATCACGCATCCATCATTGAACAAGGCCTTGGAGTTCGATGTCTCGTCTCCAAGTTGTCAAGACCCTTCCCAAGGTGTTCTTGATGCAGCCCGTCCTACGGACGCACCTCCATCTACAACACCTAACCCTCCAAGTGGACCAATGACTCGCGCACGAGCTAAGCTCCTACAAGCCAAGGTTAACTCGCTCCTTTCCTTGTGTGATTTTGATACGCCCCTGGATGGCTTGCTACTTCATACGCATACACTATGCATCATCAGGTACGAAGAGAAGGACCCATGGGACGAAGGAACCAGAGCGGGAGCAACCAGTCGCTGCCAGACTCAACCGGTACTACCGGTTAAGACGACCGGTACTACCGGTACAAGCGGTACTACCGGACCCCGCTACCGGACGCTCCAGGAAGAACCACTCCACGCCCCAGACGCCAGCGGTACTACCGGCCCAGGAACCGGTACTACCGGTGGCCGGTACTACCGCCCCCTCCTACCGCTCGCTATAGGCGACTTCATGAAGCTCCAGTTCGCCAGCGGTACTACCACCCTCGAGCGGTACTACGGTTGCAGATTATCTACTGTCCGACCGCATTACCACTGTCCCGACCGAACCAGAACGCCGCCCAGGCGCCTGCACTTCTTTCTATATTTTCCCAATTCGTTCTGAATCTACCCTTGTTTATGTGGTTGGTCTATATATAGCCCCCACCCTTTATTGTAAACCCTAGACTTGGATAATAATAGATTAAGGAACCCCTTTGAGGAACTTACATCTATTGGTCTCATGCTCCTACCAAGGAGCACCGGATTATCCACCCCCCTCTTGGTTCTTGCCTAGTGCGTTCAAGTTGTACAAGGCCTTGGGTTCTCGGTTTCTCGCCCCAAGTCGTCAAGAGCTCACCAAGCACCTCGTCCCCCGTTATTGCCGTGGAGAGAGAGCTTCGCCCAACACCGATCCTAGGGATTATGTTGGACCGGTTGCCACCGGCGTGAGAGATCGGCGTGTATCGTGCTTTGTGTGCGTGTGTTCCTGGTTTTCATCCCCTTCTTCCCCCGACCACCGCTTTCCCCCTCGTTTCTCGTGGAATTCGTGAAAGATCGGGCCAACCCAAGGGTTACCCCCTAACATATTGGTATCAAGAGCACGGTTGATCACGAATTTCCCCCCAATTTTTCTTTGATCCCCCTTAAAATCGAAAATCCCACCAAAAAGAGCCCCAATTTGCCTTCGGATCGATCTTTGGATTTGGTGAGTTTTTCGTGGTTTTGGTCCATAGATCTATTGCTTTTGGAGTCGATCTATAGCCCCTGTTGTTCCTAGCCCAGCCTTTCGGTCAGATCACCACGAATTTGAGGATTTTGTCAAGTTGATCTCGTTCCTGTTCCGCGCCTGGTAGTACTACCGGCCGTACAAGCGGTACTACCGCAAGTTACCGGTACTACCGGTCGTACCGGGCGGTACTACCGCTCGCCTCTGACCGTGTTTCTTTGCCCTTTGACGCCTCAATTTTGTTTGTTGACTTTTCCACTTCGCTTGTTCGTGTTTCGCGTGTTTGTCGCCATTATCACAACAGCTTCCGCATCAAAGTCACCACGCGCTCAACGACACCGCGACACTCGAACATCATCCCCCACCAACGGTTGCAAGTCGTCAACAATACCGAAGGTATAACTTGCACCACTTTGACAGCCCCATATCTTCCTTTGTGTGTAACTATCCTATGAGAGCAACTCATTTTGTGTTTGTCTAAGCATTGTGCACTTGCCATTGGAAAGTGAGAGTGTGAGGGCAAATACAAAAGTTAACATAGTATCATAGCAAGGGAGAAAAACAAAAAGAATCAAAAAAAAGGAAAAGAAAAAGATAAAATAGAAAGATACATAGTCTCCCAATACAAAGAGAATACCAAGCTTGTAAGCCAAGAAAGAGAGAAGAAAGAGCACACCAAGGCAAGTGCACAAATCTATTGCTTATCCTCTTTTGGCAAACGAGTTGTGGTCTCTCCTTGAGTTGGCACGACAACCGAGCGTAGTCTTCGTTAGGACCTTTTGTGCTCATTTTCATAGTCGTGCTAACCCCGTTTTTCTCCACGTGTGTGTTTTCCATGTTTTTGTAGATCGTATCCTTTTGCTTTTGATCTTTGGTTCTTTACCACTTAGAACAATAACCTTTGCTTGGATCGTTTCGTTTGGTTTTCCACAATCCTAACCTTCAACCAAAAGCTTTTGAGAGTTGTAGCATATTTGTGTGTGAGTTTCTTGCCCATTTCACTTTGCACGCTGTTCGCTCATTTGTGTGGCAATTGGTTTGATAGAATCTCCAAGGTGAGGTAAAAGGCTAACTCTCTGCACCCTTTTTCTCCATATACAACCCTTGTTGGCTTTGCATCATGGACAAAAATTGAGAGCCGTCCCAACCACCACAACCTCCGGAGGACGACACACAATTCATGACAAGATGGGACCATTGGAAGGTCCGAGGAGAATTCAACTACCGTTGTGAAGCTCTCGAGCGGCGCCAAGATGAACAATTTAACGAGGCCCGTGTGGAATTCAAGAACATCGACAACCGCTTCGAAGAAGTCCGTGGCCAAATGCATGCCATGCAACACAACCTCGGTCATCAAAATGAAGCTCTTGGTCGTGCACTCGCCTCAACGGATGAGAAGCTTCAACGCCTCATTGATGGACTAGCAAGCCACGCCGCTGTGAATCAAGCTCATCTCGGCACTCCTCAAGTGAATCAAGTGCACCTCGCCGTCACGCTTCAAGGCACCGGGATGGACCCGTTCTTCAATCCATGAGCTCTTCTCAAGCGGTACCATCTCCGCGACACGCCACAACGTCAAGCTATGATGGTGACCTCTCCGCAAGACCTGCAAGACGTGAAGCGAACCGGCCACAACCAAGGGCACTTGTGATTCAACAAGAACAACCTCGCATGGACCACCAAGCCCATCGTCGTCGACATGTCCTTTCAACAACAAGTGAAGCACCCGAAGAGGACGAACAAGATCACCGTCGACGTGAAGCGCTCGAAGATCCTCCAAGGCGTCATCATCGACATGATCGGCCACGTCGGCAACATGATGGTCATGACAAGCCTCCCCTACACCAAGAAGAAGAAGAGCATCCCATTGCGCATGCGGCTCGACGTCCTCCTCGCCACATGGCGCAACCAATGCTCCTCGGCTTCAACCACGGCAAGAACAAGAGCAAGCTCCCCAAGCTCGTCGTGAGGATGCACAACATCCTCCTCGTCCTCAACCGCGACAAGAACAACACGAGCAAGCTCCCCAAGCTCGTCGTCAAAACCAAGTTCCACCACCAAACGCGACACCTCAACAACCGCAAGAGCAACGCAACCATCACCAAGCAAGACATGAGAGCTCGGATGATGATGATGACCGCCCAAATCATGGCAACCGCCGCAACCGGAACCGCAATGGAGAAGAAACTTTCGGCAAGCTCAAATTCACCATGCCCAAGTTCACCAGTTCCAATGAACCCGAGGAATATCTCTCGTGGGAACGCAAGGTCGACATGATCTTCCGCATGCACAATTATAGCAATGAGAAGATGATGGCCATGGCATCCCTCGAGTTTGATGAGTATGCCAACCTTTGGTGGGAACAAGTCCAACTCGCTCGAGAAGCAAAAGAAGAGCCTCCAATCTCAACTTGGCAAGATATGGAGGCTCATATGAGATCCTGCTTTGTTCCTTCACACTACACGCGTGACCTTTTCAACAAGCTTCAAACGCTTAGTCAAGGGACAAAGACCGTGGAAGAGTACTTCAAGCAAATGGAGCTCAACATGATCCGTGCCAAAATTGAAGAGCGAGATGAACAAACAATGGCACGCTTCCTCAATGGCTTGAACCATCCCATCAAGCGCATTACCGAGTTCCAAAAGTACAACAACATGGTTGAGCTTATGAACATCGCTTCGAAGGCCGAGCGTCAAGTGCAAGAGGACATCAAGTACAACAAGCCAAAGACGTACTTCACCTACAAGCAAGCACCAACCACTACTCCAACAGCACCAAGTGGAAGCTCCTCAAGTACCACCTAGCTTCCCTTCAAGCCAACTCTCCATCAAGGAAAACAACCCCCAACTAGCAAACATACAAGGGATGATCAACCATTCAATGGTGAATGCTACAAGTGTGGAGGCAAAGGGAACAAGTCGAACGCATGTGGAAACAAGAAAGTTTTGTTCATCCACGACAACGGCGATGAAGAATACTTGAGTGAAGAAGAGTTTGATGCACGGGTCAAGGAAGCCATGGCAAGGCAACATTTGGAAGAGGACCAAGAACTTCTTGTGTGTGAGAATGATGCAAGTCCATCGCTTGTGGTCACAAGGGTCTTAACTACCCAAGCAAATGAGAATGAAGACCAACGCTCGAACATCTTTCAAACTCGTGCCGACATCAATGGGAAGTCCATCAAAGTTGTCATCGATGGAGTGAGTTGCCATAATCTTGCAAGCACGGAATTGTGTGAGAAACTCAATCTCACCCTCCATCCGCATAAACACCCCTACCATATACAATGGCTATGTGACCTTGGATCCGTCAAGATCAAGCACACCGTCTCGGTAACGTTCTCAATTGGACCCTACAAGGACACGGTGGAATGTGACGTGGTTCCAATGACGGTTTGCCATATGTTGCTCGGAAGGCCGTGGCAATATGACAAGCGTGCTTTGCATGATGGTCACTCAAACACTTATACCTTCAAATGGCTTGATAAAACTTGTGTGTTGCAACCAATGACTCCTAGCCAAATAATTGCGGACAATGCAAAGGTTTTAGCGAGGGCGCAATACACAAAAACAACTTCTGAGAAGAGTGGTGAGCGAGAGAACCACACCATAGTGAGTGAGAGCTACAAGCCAAACTCGAGTGGAAAAACTAAGAGTGTTCTTCTTGCCACCAGAAGTGAGATGAGAGAAGTGCGGAACAACCCATCCATCTTGCACTATGTCCTTGTATGCAAGGGACTAGCGCAAGGAACTAATGACTTGACAAATGTTCCTCCTTCTTTGATGGCTATTTTGTAGGAATTCCAAGATGTGTTTCCCGAAGAGCTTCCTCATGGCCTTCCCCCACTTCATGGAATCGAGCACCGCATCGACCTCATTCCCGGCGCCCCACTCCCAAATGGCCAAGATCGCATTTAACCCTAAGAGACGAAGGAGATAGAACGTCAAATCAACCAACTCGTCTCCAAAGGTTTGATCCAAGTAAGCACTAGCCCAAGTGATGTGGACATCCCTACTATTGATACAACCGTTGTACCTACAGCAACACACATACAAGGACCCATCACAAGATCTCGTGCCAAACAACTTAACTATCAGGTACTTTCGTTTCTTGGAACTATTCCTCACATACATGAGAATATGATGCTGCCTAAATCAGATATATTTCTTACTCTTAGGAATGATGGACCAAGCATGGATGAGAGGGACAAGCATTGGAGCATGGCCATGCATGGAGATGGCAGCAAGCATGTGATGATCCAAGAGAAGGCCACGGATGAAGATTTCAGAACTTTGAGGCCACCATAATGAAGAAAGAAGGCTTGGACGAAATATTCAAGATCAATACTTTACGAATTCGTCCATAGTTTAATATGGTGCTGTGACACCTTTATTTTGGGCCAGGCCCATGTAATTTTCGCAGTATTTTAATTAGCCACTTTTTAGAGTCCGTATTTGAGGGGAAAAGGACTTTTAGGGTTAGATTCGGCCACCACTTCCATGGCTGGCCGAAACCCCACCTTTTCGCCCTTAAATACTCCCCATAGCCGACCCCCTAGACTCGGATTTTGTTTAGACATTAAGTTAGCCATAGTCGCAACTTCGCCAAGGCTCGAGCGTCGCAGAGGCCTCTTGTACTTCGCACCTATTTAGGATCCCACCTCTTCAATAAAGCTTTCCTCTTAATCCGCAATATCTTGATTGCAATATTGGTTCTTACTTGTTCTCGATTTCAGGTAGGAATTAAGACCCTCGCTGGTCAGGCTGATCGTGTTCATGCAGGATCGGTAACCTCCAGGAGATTGGCCTAGCGATTGCATTGGGCCGTTCGCACGACGTGTGATCGTCAAGCCCGAACTTCACCAAATCGATTATCGTCATCTCATCGAAAGATCGGACACCTTTGCCCTATCACTTGGGAGGATATTTCTATGGACTTTGTTTTGGGATTGCCACGAACACAGAAGGGGAGGGATAGTATTTTTGTTGTTGTGGATCGGTTTTCTAAGATGGCACACTTTATTCCTTGTCATAAAACGGAAGATGCTGCGCATATTGCTGATTTGTTCTTTCGTGAAATTGTTCGTTTGCATGGTGTGCCAAATACTATTCTCTGATCGTGATACTAAATTTCTTAGCCACTTTTGGAGATGTTTATGGGCTAAGTTGGGGACTAAATTGCTCTTTAGTACTACATGTCATCCCCAAACTGATGGTCAAACTGAAGTAGTAAATAAAACTTTGTCTACTATGTTACAGGCTGTTTTAAAGAAGAACTTAAAATTGTGGGAAGAGTGTTTACCTCATATAGAATTTGCTTATAATCGTTCATTGCATTCTACCACAAAGATGTGCCCATTTGAGATTGTGTATGGTTTTGTTCCTCGTGCACCTATTGATTTATTGCCTTTACCTTCTTCGGTGCAACATAATTTGGATGCTACACAACGCGTTGAAATGATATTAAACTTGCATAAGACTACTAAATATAACATTTAACAGATGAATGCTAAGTATAAACTTGCTAGGGATAAAGGGAGAAAGCATGTTGTGTTTGATGTTGGCGATCTTGTTTGGTTACATTTGCGTAAAGATCGTTTTTCTGATTTACGCAAGTCTAAGTTAATGCCACGTGCTGCTGGTCCCTTTAAGGTGTTAGAGAAAATCAATGATAATGCATATAAACTTGAGTTGCCTGCAGACTTTGGTACGGTTAGTCCTACATTTAACATTGCAGATTTGCAGCCTTACTTTGGTGAGGAAGATGAGATTGCGTCGAGGACGACTTCAATTCAAGAAGGGGAGCATGATGTGGACATCCCTACTATTGATACAACCGTTGTACCTACAAAGAACACACATACAAGGACCCATCACAAGATCTCGTACAAACAACTTAACTATCGTGTACTTTCTTGAACTATTCCTCACATACATGAGAATATGATCTCGCCTAAATCGGATATATTTCTTACTCTTAGGAATGATGGACAAGCATGGATGAGAGGGACAAGCATTGAGCATGGCCATGCATGGAGATGGCAACAAGCATGTGATGATCCAAGAGAAGGCCACGGATGAAGATTTCAAACTTTGAGGCCACCATAATGAAGAAAGAAGGCTTGGACGAAATATTCAAGATCAATACTTTACGAATTCGTCCATAGCTTAATATGGTGTCGACACCTTTATTTTGGGCCAGGCCCATGTAATTTTCGCGTGATTTTAATTAGCCACTTTTAGAGTCCGATTTGAGGGAAAAGGACTTTAGGGTTGGATTCGTCACCACTTCCATGGCTGGCCGAAACCCCACCTTTTCGCCCTTAAATACTCCCCATAGCCGACCCCCTAGACTCGGATTTTGTTTAGACATTAAGTTAGCCATAGTCGCAACTTCGCCAAGGCTCGAGCGTCGCAGAGGCCTCTTGTACTTCGCACCTATTCAGGATCCCACTTCTTCAATAAAGCTTTCCTCTTAATCTGCAATATCTTGATTGCAATATTGGTTCTTACTTGTTCTCGATTTCAGGTAGGAATTAAGACCCTCATTGTCAGCCGATCGTGTTTCCGCAGGATCGGTAACCTCCAGGAGATTAGCCTAGCGATTGCATTGGCCCTCGTGCTCGCACGTGTAGTCGGATCGTCAAGCCCGAACTCCACCAAATCGACTATCATCATCTCATCGAAAGATCGGACACCTTTGCCCTATCACCAAGCACGGTCCCCGTGATTCTAGTTTCAAAAATGGATGATACGTTGCAGTTATGCATGGACTGCCGTCCAATCAATGCTATCACCGTGCGTTATCGACATCCTATACCGCGTCTTGATGACATGCTTGATGAGTTATCTGGAGCCACTATATTTTCGAAAATTGATCTTCGTAGTGGTTACCATCAAATTCGCATGGCCGAAGGTGATGAGTGGAAAACCGCCTTCCAGACCAAGCTTGGTCTCTATGAATGGTTGGTTATGCCTTTTGGATTATCCAATGCCCCATCTACCTTCATGCGCCTCATGAACCATATTTTGAGATCTCTCATTGGGAAGAGTGTAGTTGTTTACTTTGATGACATCCTTGTCTATAGCAAGTCACTAGAGGAGCATGTTATTCATGTTAAGGAGGTCCTTCAAATCCTCCGTCATGAAAAGCTTTATGCTAATCTCCCAAAGTGCACTTTTGCAAAAGACAAGCTGATTTTCCTTGGTTTCGTTGTGTCTTCTAATGGCATTGAAGTTGATGTCTCAAAAGTCAAGGACATACGAGATTGGCCCATCCCTACAAATGTTAGTGAACTTCGTAGTTTTCATGGGTTGGCTGGCTTTTACCATCGCTTTGTGAAAGACTTTTCTACCATCGCTTGCCCCCTCAACGAATTGACCAAGAAAAATGTCATGTTCGTTTGGGGAAAAGCACAACAAAAGGCTTTTGATGAGCTCAAAAAGAGGCTCACCGAAGCACCACTTCTTGCATTACCGGATTTCACAAAAACCTTTGAGATTGAATGTGACGCTAGTGGTATTGGCATTGGTGGCGTCCTTATGCAAAATGGGCGTCCTATTGCTTACCATAGTGAGAAACTTGATGGCGCACGCCTAAACTATCCCATTTATGACAAAGAACTTTTTGCCTTGGTTCGAGTTCTTCAAGTGTGGCAACACTATCTTTGGCCCAAAGAATTTATCATCCATTCCGACCATGAGTCGTTGAAGTATCTTAAGGGCCAAGCCAATTTGAGTAAAAGGCACGCCAAATGGGTTGAGTTCATGGAGTCTTTTCCTTACATTGTCAAATTTCAAGAAGGGCAAAGAAAATGTGGTAGCGGCCGCCTTGTCTCGCAAAAACACAAGCCTTCTTACACGACTCGAAGTAAATTTCTTGGGTCTCGATGACATCAAATCGTTGTATGCGTCCGACCCCTTCTTTGGACCAATTTTTTGCAAAATGTTCAATAGACAAAGGGATTGATGATTTCTATTTGCATAAGGGTTTTCTTTTCAAACAAAACAAGCTTTGCATTCCGAAATCGTCTCTCCAACTTTTTCTTCTTCAAGAGTCCCATGGTGGAGGCCTTATGGGTCACTTTGGTCATGACAAGACATATGACATGCTCTCCACTCACTACTTTTGGCCAAAGATGAAGCGCGACGTGGAGCGCCACGTCCAACGATGCACTACATGTATCCAAGCTAAGTCTAAGTCCAACCCCTTTGGTATTTATATGCCATTGCCTATTCCTTATGCACCTTGGTCGGACATTAGCATGGACTTTGTGTTAGGCTTGCCTAGATCTAAACATGGACATGATTCTATATTTGTAGTAGTGGATCGCTTTTCAAAAATGGCACATTTCATCCCGTGCCATAAGACCGATGATGCTTCACATGTAGAAAATTTGTTTTTCAGGGAAATAATTCGGCTACACGGTGTACCAAGAACAATCGTCTCCGACCGCGACGTAAAATTCATGAGCTACTTCTGGAAGACTCTCATGGCCAAGCTCGGCATCAAGCTCCTCTTCTCGTCTGCATCGCATCCTCAAACCGATGGACAAACCGAGGTCGTCAATCGAAGTCTTGGCACACTCCTCCGGGTGTTGATAAAGAAGAACCTTAAAGACTGGGAGGAATGTATTCCACATGCCGAGTTTGCCTACAACCGCGCCAACCACTCCACCACCTTGAGGAGCCCGTTCATGATCGTCTATGGCTTCGAGCCTCTCACCGCGCTCGATATCCTTCCAATACCACTTCATGAACGCGCCAATATGGACGTTGTCAAGCGTGCCCAAACAATGAAGAAACTCCATGAAGACACAAGAGCTACGATCGAGCAACAAGTCCTTCTCCAAACATCAAGGCTAAACAAGAACAAGAAAGAGATGATCTTTGAAGAGGGCGACCTTGTATGGATACACTTAAGTAAAGACCGCTTCCCCAAGGAACACGACTCCAAACTCAAGCCAAGAGGTGATGGACCATTCAAAGTGCTAAAGAGGATAAACAACAACGCCTATATCATCGATATCCCAACATCAAAGTACCTTGTGAGCTCGACATTCAATGTCAAGGACCTCTCACCCTACCATGGAGAAGATGAAGTTAAGAAGGTTGACGAGTCGAGGACGACTCTTTCCCAAGGGAGGGGAGCTGATGCAGCCCGTCCTACGGACGCACCTCCATCTACAACACCTAACCCTCCAAGTGGACCAATGACTCGTACAAGCCAAGGTTAACTCGCTCCTTTCCTTGTGTGATTTTGATACGCCCCTGGATGGCTTGCTACTTCATACGCATACACTATGCATCATCAGGTACGAAGAGAAGGACCCATGGGACGAAGGAACCAGAGCGGGAGCAACCAGTCGCTTCCAAACTCAACCGGTACTACCGGTTAAGACGACCGATACTACCGGTACAAGCGGTACTACCAGACCCCGCTACCGGACGCTCCAGGAAGAACCACTCCACGCCCCAGACGCCAGCGGTACTACCGCCCAGAACCGGATTACCGTGGCGGTGACTACCGCCTCCTACCGCCGCTACTTCTGACGGAAGCTCCAGGCCTGCCAGCGGTACTACTGCATTCGACGGTACTACTGGTTGACCGTACTACCGGGTCTCACCGAACTGTAACGCCTCGATTCGCCCAGCTGCACCCTTTCTATATTTTCCCAATTCGTTCCGAATCTACCCCTGTTTATGTGGTTAGTCTATATATAGCCCCCCACCCTTTATTGTAAACCCTAGACTTGGATAATAATAGATTAAGGAACCCCTTTGAGGAACTTACATCTATTGGTCTCATGCTCCTACCAAGGAGCACCGGATTATCCACCCCCCTCTTGGATCTTGCCTAGTGCGTTCAAGTTGTACAAGGCCTTGGGTTCTCGGTTTCTCGCCCCCAAGTCGTCAAGAGCTTACCAAGCACCTCGTCCCCCGTTGTTGGCGTGGAGAGAGAGCTTCGCCCAACACCGATCCTAGGGATTATGCTGGACCGGTTGCCACCGGCGTGAGAGATCGGCGTGGATCGTGTTTTGTGTGCGTGTGTTCGTGGTTTTCATCCCCTTCTTCCCCCGACCACTGCTTTCCCCCTCGTTTCTCATGGAATTCGTGAAAGATCGGGCCAACCCAAGGGTTAACCCCTAACAGTTCTTCCCTCTCCGATGTGGATTTGAGGGAGCACGTTGACCGATCTCTCCTTGCGAAGATTCTATCGGATCGGTGGCCGCCGTTCGGGAGCAATCGGCCTTGTATCGTGTGAGTTTTGCGTGTGTTCACCGTGTTCTTCGCGAGGTGTGTGTCCGCTTCCGCTACCTTCTCCCTTTCCCCTCGCTTTCCCATCGATTTGACCACGAGATCCGTGAAGATCGGACCACCCAAGAGGTTAACCCCTCCATCATCTGGTATCATATTGGTGGTACTTATTGTGCATATCTTGTAGCCCACCTGATGCAGCCCGACCTACGGTCGTTACTACATCAAGGTCTCCAACTTACGCCAAGTCGTCATGGACTCCAAAGGTGAATCCGTTCCTGTAGAGGTCCCAACCTAATAAGGTAGATTCCTCCTGTGTTTTACAATGCTAGTCCCTGGATCATTAGCTAGCATCCACGGTTAAGATGTAATATCAAGATACAAAGGTCATAATATAAATTTATAACCAGGAATAACATAAGTTTATTACATCAAACATATCTCATTTGGCTATTACATTACATTGCAGCGGAATAACTATAGTCATGGGTCCTTCATCTTCAAAGTGCCACAGGCAGATGTTGGTTGTAGACTTTGTAGTCCTAGTCAATCAAACAATCTTCATTTAAAAACAATCAACCTGCAACATTACAAGTTACAGCCACAAGGGTCAATACATTTTGAATTGTATTGGCAAGCTTCACTTCTATGTATAATAAGAGTGGATCCTATCAATACATGCATATATGGCTAAGTAGAGTTTAAGGTTTATTTGCATAAAGCAATATTTTATCCTATCTTTTCAAAAAGGGTTTTAAGTCCTTTGTCAAATTTCTTTTCCAAGTTCCTTGAACTCCTTGGTAGAAACTCAAGTGTTCAAGTCCTTGTCAAAACTCCTTGAGCACTTTGGTAACCCCAAGTGCAACAAGTTTTATGAAATCTCATGAGTTCCTTGGTAACCCCAAGTACATCATGCCCTTGAGCACCTTGGTAAACCCCAAGTGCAACAAGCTTAACAAAATCTCTATGAATTCCTTGGTACCCCCAAGTGCATCAAGTTTTTATATTAGAAGTTGGAATGTCGAGATCTCCCATAGTTCAAACTTTAGTTGCTCAGTATTGTCCATATCCGGGGACACGGCTAAGTACTTAGATTTTATTAACTTCTGTAGAAGGAGTACACTTTACCCACATGACACAATCCCATCTTGTTGCCACCAGTGGCCTACTGGATTAGTGCTCACCAAGACGAGAAATGCAGTGAGAGTGTGTGAAGTCTTTCCAAAAGGTCCTCCCATACATCATTGCTAGCTTGTCTTCAGCCCCCATGAAGCATTCCAGATCCCCATGTCCGGTAACTAAAGACAATGTATGGGTCTTCCTAATGTAGTTGACTAAGCCAGAGCCATAATAGCATGTGGTTGCACACGAAAGCCACAATTGGAGAAACATGTTCAATCTCTAAGTTTCCTAGGTGGTTTTCTTTTGGATCACAACACAAAGTGATTCCCACAAACATGGACCCTTTTGTTGCCACCTTCTCCAAAACTTGAAGTATCCACCACCTAGGTGGTTCATTGAGTCCTTGTTTTATTATGTAAAACACAAGTCCTTTTCTCAACCTTTAGCAAAATCTCAACATGTATCTCTTTTCAAAATATAGCATGGCTAAGCATGTACAACTTACAATATTTTCACTAAGGAGTGTATATGGAATCCTATTAGGATCTAGCATAGCATAAGTACAAAAATTGTTTTCATGCATGTTTTCATAGTCCACTAAGTATAATGAAAATAATAGGGCATTTGTATGATAGTGTAACTTGCCTTTTTGGTAGGGAATGAGGGTTCACTCCTTGATATTTCTAGTCTCACACTTTGCTAATTTCACTACAAGTCAATCAAGCAAACACCAAATCAACTAACATTCCAAACCAATATTCAAACAACATTTCTCACACACAAGCAATGGATTCTAAGTCATGCATGGGAACTTGTTTAATATGGTTTTATTCACAAGGAAGGTCTCCACTAGTCTTATAACTTTGTAAGGTCCAAATTGGTCATTTACCAAATGGCAAAGTCATTTGCAAAAGTCCTTAGTCTATAAACCATTTTTAAAATCCAACCATCATTTCATGTGGTGAAAAATATTCTTATTAAAGCAAAACTTTATGTTTTTCACCAAGTGAGTTGCCATTTGCATAGCTTGGTGTTTTAGGTCAGTAGGTTTGGTCCAAGACATTTTCCCAAAGTTTTCTTTGCAAAAATCATTTCCTTAATAAAATTAGTAATTTTATTTGGCTAGAAAATGGCTAAGTCAATTAATTCAACTCAAATTTTACCAAAATCATTTCTAACACCAAGGGTTGGTTGCTAGGGTCAGTAAGGTCACAACAAACCATTTTGCAAAGGTTTTGACCTCAAAATCATTTTTAAACAATTTTTATATTCTAAACAAGCATACAAAAGTTTCTGCAATTTCAAACAGGATAACATATACTATTTGCTAAACTAAGGGAAGGGTTGATTAGGTCTTGTTCTCCTGAATCCAACGATATAAAATTTGTAATTTTTGAACGTGTGGTTTGAAAGTTATAAGGGTTTGAAATTCACAAAATATTCTGTTTTCAAATCAGTTTTTAAACAGAACAGTGACACGCGGCGTGTTTTAACTGGACGGTACCGGTTCGGCCGGATCGACAGCGTGGACCGCAGGATTAAAGGGGCAGGTGCGGCTCAGATCAACGTGTACCCCTTCGTCCAGTCAATCTATCGTGGCCACGCGATTAAGATCCTACGGCTACCAGGCGCTTGCCAGGAACGGGCGGCGCTAACGGCGGCTGCGCGGCGGCGCGGCTCTGCTCGCGACGGTTTCGGTGATACAGGGAGCTAGAGGAGGAGTGGGCTGGCTCACCGTGCTCATAGACGCCTGGGGGAGCTCAACGTGTCAGTATCTCGTCGAGGGGCGTACGGGAGTGAGGTGGATTGCTCGCCGGAGTTCCAGCTGGCGTTGGTTGCGTGTGGCCGTGGTCGAGGGCGAGGCTGCAGTACGTGCCGAAGCAAGGTAGAGGGTGCGTTAGACGTGCAAAATCATTGTGGTGATGCGAGCGTGAAGGAGGAGACGCGGGGTGGTCGAATACTACCTGTGGACGTCGTCGGTGAAGAAGACAAACGCGGCGCTGAACTTGTCAAGTCGAGGCCTTGGGCGCCCAGTCGAATGGGTGGTACGGGAGGAAGGTGCGGGAGTGGGAGTCCGCTGGCGTGCACAGGGAGGTAAGGGGCGGTGACACTTGGCCGGAATTCGACGAGGAAGGTCGTCGGAACAGAGAGGCTCGGGGAGGAATTGAGGCGGCCTGGGGGCGTGATACTGCGGGGTGACAGAGGGGAAACGGAGAGGAGAGGCGAGCAATTTAAGGTGCGTGGTCAAGGCGAGGTAAAGGCCCGGCATTATGACGAATTGAAGCCGTGGGATTACTGCAGGAAACGGCGACGTGGGGGAAGAAGGGGTCGTGTGGGTGGGGAGGAAGAACAGTGGAGGTGGGGTCCACCGGTCAGTGGGAAAAGAAACGAGGAGGAGGTCCACCAGTCAGTCTTTGCGCGGTTAAGTTCCTGAGTGAGGAAAAACGATTCAGGCGTGGGAATAGGTGGGCTAGGTGGGTCTCTTTGTTGGGTTGTTAATGGTCGATCCATTTTCATTTTTTTATTCTGTATCCTTTTCTTTTCTATTTAATTACGCTTTTGAGATTTCTATCAACAAACATGGTTCAAATAAATTCAAACTACACTCAAACTTTGAATTATTGAAATTAGTTACATTTAGTAACATGAACCAAAATCTAAAAAATAAAAATAATAGTTTAAATCTTTTAGGTTCCTTTTATTAATTAAATAAAATGGTCCATGGTTTATTAATAAAATAGGGTTTGATTTATTTAATAAAATCTTCATTTGAATTCCAAATGTTTTCAAAACCAACAAAGAATTTTATTTGGAAACAAAGAATATTTGGGAAACTTGTTTAACAAAATAACCTTTTTATTTTAGAGTCCATTATTAATTAAATATAACAGACTTTCATTATTAAATCAAATAGGACTTGTTTTATTGAGATATTGATTTGAAATCTAAAAAAAATAAATCCAAAACACTTTAGTAGGTTTTATTTGTGAATATCAAATATTTGGGAAAACTTATTTTAAATAATTTAATAAGTTTTGATGTTTCAATTAAATTGGTAAAACCCTTTTTATAAAGTTGTATATTAAATCCTTATTAATTTATTTAAATAAACCTTTGCTAATTCTTAATAAGAATAAAATGTTTTAATTCCCAAAGTTTGGCCAAGGTTTAATTTGGCTTAATAAAATATTCTTTATTTATAACTTCTATTCCATTTGATAACAATATTTTCATTTAATTGTTTCAAAATAGTATTTCCCAATGTTTTTATTTTTCCTTTTATTAAATGTTTATCTTTTTAAATCCCTTTAGGTTTTATTCAAATGGGTTTGGAGTTCCAATTGAATTCAAAAAGTTTCTTCTGGCTCTGAAAATCAAACAAAGTTTTATTTTATTCATTTATTTTCACATTACAAGATTTGGAAAATCTTGGGATGTGACAGTTCCTCTATGCGAGCCCCCTTCCTGCCCTATTGAATGGTATGCTACTTCATACTCCGTCACATATGCATGATAGGTTCACACCGACCAAGACAAGGGAGGCAAGGAGGAACATCAAGCCCGACAAGCGGAGGCTTGGAAGAGACAAGAAGACAAGTCGGCGGCACGGCAGCGGTTATGGGCGGTACCGGGAACCGGCCACTCTCTCAGTCAAACCTCTATCGCCCTCACTCGCTACTAATGGCTCTAAGCTCCAGGATGCTCTCAAGGTACTAGCCGGTCCCGTAGCGATACTCACATAGAGGGACCTTTATAGGTACTAAAGTAAGTACTCAGGTCATCACGTGGCGCTTGCAGCGGTTGCCCTGACCATATATTGTATTTCCTTCCTTTACTTATTACGCTAGTTCCCCAAACTACCCTTGTTAGTGGGGGTGGCCTATAAATGAAGCCCCACCCCTCATGTATCCCTTAGGCATAGATGATAGACTAAAGAAGACAAGTAAGTCAGCCGATGCCCTTCTGCTTTACTACCGAATGCTTGCATTTTTTACCGCTCTCTAGGTACTATCGCCTCTTCTACCTACATAACCCTGGATCCTGATGTCTAAGACCGCTAACTCATTACCCATCCCCAGAAGGAAGATTCCATTTGGTGAATACTAGTCCGATCCTCTAAAGTCTACTACCTCGTGTGTCCAGTCACACTACACTGGGCTGGGCCGCAATGTTATATTCTACCCTTTACTACCTATTCGCCTATATCCCCAAATCTTGTTTTGTTAAGTGGTTGGCCTAGAGCCCCCCCCCCCCATGTATCCCCCCTTAGGCATGATGATAGACTAAAGAAAACCCCCATTATGGAATCTCTAGTTTTGCCTCATCCCTTTACTAAGGGGACTATCGTCACCAACCTCGATTGGACTTTGCATCACGCATCCATCGTTGAACAAGGCCTTGGAGTTCGATGTCTCCGTCCAAGTTGTCAAGACCTCCCAAGGTGTTCTTCCCTCCGATGTGGATTTGAGGGAGCACGTTGACCGATCTTTCCTTGCGAGGATTCTATATCGGACCCGTGTTGGGCGCAAGGTGTGTGTTCGCTACCTTCTCCCTTTCCCTTGCTTTCCCATTGATTTGACCAAGAGATCCGTGAAGATCGGGCACCCAAGAGGTTAACCCTCCATCATCCAGCCTTTTTGGGTTGCCACGGATTTCTCATCGATTTGGTCTTTTCCCCATAAATTCAAAAATTCCACCAAAAACAGCCTCAATTCGTGTTTTGGATCGATCTGTGATTTGAGTGCGTTTTGGTAGGTTTCGATCCGTGGATTACTTACTAAACTTGTTGATCTACCTTCCTTTGCGTTCCCATAGCCTAATTCCTTGATTTCCCCCTTCGATTTGGTGTTTTTCTTGAAGATTTTCCGCCCAAATCACCTCAAAATCGCGAAAACGCGTCAAATCTGGGCGTCCCAGGTCCAAGCGGTACCACCGGGTCCAAAATCCGGTACTACCGCTGTTATGGGGTAACCCTGGGGGTTGGCCCGATCTTTCACGAATTCCACGAGAAACGAGGGGAGCGAGGTGGTCGGGGGATGAAATCGATGAGGGCGATGAAAACCACGAACACACACACACCAAAACACGATACACGCCTACTCCTCACGCCGGTGGCAACCGGTCCAACATAATCCCTAGGATCGGTGTTGGGCGAAGCTCGCTCTCCACGCCAACAACGGGGGATGAGGTGCTTGGTGAGATCTTGACAACTTGGGGACGAGACACCGAGATCCCAAGGCCTTGTACAACTTGAACGCACTTAAGCAAGATCCAAGAGGTGGGTGGATAATCCGGTGCTCCTTGGTAGGAGCATGAGACCAATAGATTTAAGTCCTCAAAGGGTTTCCTTAATATCTATTATTATCCAAGTCTAAACGGTTACAATAGAGGGTGGGGGCTATATATAGTCCAGCCACAAAACAGGGTAGTTTGAATGATAAGATAAATTATAAGTTGGGTTACAAGGCACAGGGCGAATCGAAGCAATCGGTCTGGCAGACCCGGTAGTACCGGTCCAGAACCGTAGTACCGGTGGTCACCGTAGTACCGCTTCCGGAGCGGTAGTACCGCTTGCGGGCCTGGGGCTTCCGTCGGAGGCGCTGGCGAGCCAGAGCGGTAGTCTGAAGCCACCGGTAGTACCGGTTGTAGGACCGCTAGCTTCGAGGCGTGGAGTGGGCGTCCTGTGGCGGCGGTAGGGGGTAGGACCGCTTGAGCGGTAGTACTGGCCCCAACCGGTAGTACCGCTTGCGTCTGGCAATCGGTGGCTTCCTCGCACTGATGATGCATGGGTTTTGCGTGAAGTAGCAAGCCATCCAAGGGTGTTGAAGTCACACAAGGAGAGGAGCGAGTTCACCTTAGTTTGAAGGAGCTTGGCTGGGCGCGAGTCATGGGTCCATTTGGGTAGCTCGTGGGAGTAGATGTAGTAGCGGTCGGAGGGCGGCTGCATCAGCTCCCCTTGGGAAAGAGTCGTCCTCGACTCTTCAACCGTCACAACTTCCTCTTCGCCATGGTAGGGTGAGAGGTCCTTGACATTGAATGTCGAGCTCACAAGATACTTCGATGTTGGTATATCGATCACATAGGCGTTGTTGTTTATCCTTTTTAGCACCTTGAATGGTCCGTCGTGGCTTTAGCTTGGAGTCTCGCTCCTTGGGGAAACGGTCTTTACTCAAGTGAATCCATACAAGGTCGCCCTCATCAAAGATCATCTCTTTCTTGGTCTTGTTTAGCCTTGATGCTTGGCGAAGGACTTGTTGCTCGATAGTAGCTCGTGTGTCTTCATGGAGTTTCATCATTGCTTGGGCACGCTTGACAACGTCCATATTGGCACGTTCATGAAGTGGAAGAGGAAGGATATCGAGCGCGGTGAGAGGCTCGAAACCATAGACGATCATGAACGGGCTCCTCATGGTGGTGGAGTGCTTGGCGCGGTTGTAGGCGAACTTCGTGTGGAATGCATTCCTCCCGTCTTTAAGGTTCTTCTTTATCAACACCCGGAGAAGTGTGCCAAGACTTGATTGGCGACCTCGGTTTGTCCATCGGTTTGGGGATGCGAGGCGACGAAGAGGAGCTTGATGCCGAGCTTGGCCATGAGGGTTTTCGAAGTAGCTCATGAATTTTACGTCGCGGTCGGAGACGATTGTTCTGGCACGCCATGTAGCAATTATTTCCACTGAAAACAAATTTGCCACATGTGAAGCATCATCGACTTATGGCACGGAATGAAATGTGCCATTTTCAAAAGCGATCCACGACAACAAATATGGAATCGTGACCATGTTTAGATCTAGGCAATCCTAGTACAAAGTCCATGCTAATGTCCCACCAAGGTGCATGAGGAATAGGTAATGGCATATAAAGACCAAAGGGTTGGACTTAGACTTAGCTTGGATACATGTAGTGCATCGTTGAACGTGGCGCCCACGCCACGCTTCATCTTTGGCCAAAAGTAGTGAGTGGAGAGCATGTCATATGTCTTGTCACGCCAAAGTGACCCATAAGGCCTCCACCATGGGACTCTTGAAGAAGCAAAAGTTGGAGAGAGGATTTCGGAATGCAAAGCTTGTTTTGTTTAAAAAGAAAACCCTTGTGCAAATAGAAATCGTCAAGCCCTTTGTTTATTGAACATTGTGCAAATATTGGTCCAAAGAAAGAATCGGACGCAGCACAAAGATTTGATATCCTCAAGACCCAAAACATTGACTTGAGTCGAGTAAGAAGGCTTGTGGTTTTGCGAGACAAGGCGTCCGCCACCACATTTTCTTTGCCCTTCTTGTATTTGACAATGTAAGGAAAAGACTCCATAAACTCAACCCACTTTGCGTGTCTTTTACTCAAGTTGGCTTGGCCCTTAAGATACTTCAACGACTCATGGTCGGAATGGATGATAAATTCTTTGGGCCAAAGATAGTGTTGCCACACTTGAAGAACACGAACCAAGGCAAAAAGTTCTTTGTCATAAATTGGATAATTGAGGCGTGCGCCATCAAGTTTCTCACTATGGTAAGCTATAGGACGCCCATTTTGCATAAGGACGCCACCAATGCCAATACCACTAGCGTCGCATTCGATCTCAAAGGTTTTTGTAAAATCCGGTAATGCAAGAAGTGGTGCTTCGGTGAGCCTCTTTTTGAGCTCATCAAAAGCCTTTTGTTGTGCTTTTCCCCAAACGAACGTGACATTCTTTTTGGTCAATTCGTTGAGGGGGCAAGCAATTGTAGAAAAATCTTTCACAAAGCGGCGAAAAGCCATCCAACCCATGAAAACTACGAAGTTCACTAACATTTGTAGGGGTGGGCCAATCTCGTATGTCCTTGACTTTTGAGACATCAACTTCAATGCCATTAGAAGACACAACAAAACCAAGGAAAATCAGCTTGTCTCTTGCAAAAGTGCACTTGGGAAGGTTAGCATAAAGCTTTTCATGACGAAGGATTTGTAAGACCTCCTTAACATGAGTAACATGCTCCTCGAGTGACTTGCTATAGACAAGAATGTCATCAAAATAAACAACTACACTCTTTCCAATGAGGGATCGCAAAATATGGTTCATGAGGCGCATGAAGGTAGATGGGGCATTGGATAAGCCAAAAGGCATAACCAACCATTCATAGAGACCAAGCTTGGTCTTGAATGCGGTTTTCCACTCATCACCTTCAGCCATGCGAATTTGATGGTAGCCACTACGAAGATCAATTTTCGAAAATATAGTGGCTCCACATAACTCATCGAGCATGTCATCAAGACGCGGTATAGGATGTCGATAACGCACGGTGATAGCATTGATTGGACGATCCATGCATAACCGCAACGTATCATCCGCTTTTGGGACTAGGATCACGGAACCGCTTGGGCTAGTGCTTACTTGGATCAAACCTTTGGAGACGAGTTGGTTGATTTGACGCCGATCTCCTTTGTCTCTTCCGGTTTGTGCGATACGCAGCGGTTTGGTAGCGGGTACGGGTATGAGGTCGATGCGGTGCTCGATTCCACGAAGAGGAGGAAGACCATGAGGAAGCTCTTCGGGAAATACATCTTGGAATTCCTGCAAAACAGCCATCAAAGAAGGAGGAACATTTGTCAAGTCGTTAGTTCCTTGCGCTAGTCCCTTGCACACGAGGACGTAGTGCAAGATGGATGGGTTGTTCCGCACTTCTCTCATCTCACTTTTGGTGGCAAGAAGAACACTCTTCGTTTTTCCGCTCGAGTATGGCTTGTAGCTCTCACTCACTATGGTGTGGTTCTCTTGCTCACCACTCTTCTCACAAGGTGTTTTTGCGTATTGCGCCCTCGCTAAAGCCTTTGCATTGTCCGCAATTATTTGGCTAGGAGTCATTGGTTGCAACACACAAGTTTTATCAAGCCATTTGAAAGTGTAAGTGTTTGAGTGACCATTATGCAAAGCACACTTGTCATATTGCCACGGCCTTCCGAGCAACATGTGACAAACCGTCATTGGGACCACGTCACATTCCACCGTGTCCTTGTAGTGCCCAATGGAGAATGTCACTGAGACGGTGTGCTTGATCTTGACGGATCCTTGGTCACTTAGCCATTGGATATGGTAGGGGTGCCTATGTGGATGAAGGGTGAGGTTGAGTTTCTCACAATTCCGTGCTTGCAAGGTTGTGGCAACTCCACCATCGATGACAACTTTGATTGACTTTCCATTGATGCCAGCACGAGTTTGGAAGATGTTAGAGCGTTGGTCTTCATTTTCATTGGCTTGGGTAGTCAAAACCCTTGTGACCACAAGCGATGGACTTGCGTCATGCTCACACACAAGAAGTTCTTGATCCGCTTCCAAGTGTTGCCTTGCCATGGCTTCCTTGACCCTTGCATCAAACTCTTCTTCACTCAAGTATTCTTCATCACCGTTGTCATGGATGAACAAAACTTTTTTGTTTCCACATGCATTGGACTTGTGCCCTTTGCCTCCACACTTGTAGCATTCACCATTGAATGGTTGATCATCTCGTGTTTGTTTGCCACTTGGGGGCTGTTTTCCATGGGGACTAGTTGGCTTGAAGGGAAGCTTGGTTGTACTTGGAGCTTCCACTTGGTGTTGTTGGAGTAGTGGTTGGCGCTTGTTTGTAGGTGAAGTACGTCTTTGGCTTGTTGTACTTGATGTCCTCTTGCACTTGGCGCTCGGCCTTGGAAGCGATGTGCACAAGCTCAACCATGTTGTTGTACTTTTGGAACTCGGTGATGCGCTTGATAGGATGGTTCAAGCCATTAAGGAAGCGGGCCATTGTTTGCTCATCGCGTTCCTCAATGTTGGCACGGATCATGTTGAGCTCCATTTGCTTGAAATATTCTTCCACGGTCTTTGTTCCTTGACTAAGCGTTTGAAGCTTGTTGAAGAGGTCACGCGTGTAGTGCGAAGGAACAAAGCGGGATCTCATATGGGCCTTCATGTCTTGCCAAGTTGCAATTGGAGGCTCTTCTTTTGCTTCGCGAGCGAGTTGGACTTGTTCCCACCAAAGGTTGGCATACTCATCAAACTCGAGGGATGCCATGGCCATCATCTTCTCATTGCTATAATTGTGCATGCGGAAGATCTTGTCGACCTTGAGTTCCCAAGAGAGATATTCCTCGGGCTCATTGGAACCGTGAACTTTGGCATAGTGAACTTGAGCTTGCAAAGTTTCTTCTCCATTGCGTTCCGTTGCCGGTTGCCATGATTTGGCGGTCATCATCATCATCCGAGCTCTCATGTCTTGCTTGGTGATTGTTGTGTTGCTCTTGCGGTTGTCGAGGTGCCGCTTGGTGGTGGAACTTGTAGTGACGAGCTTGGGGAGCTTGCTCGTGTTGTTGTCGCGGTTGAGGACGAGGAGGAGGTTGGTGGTCCTCACGACGAGCTTGGGGAGCTTGCTCTTGTTCTTGTCGTGGGTGATGTCGAGGAGCATTGTCGTGCGCCGGTGGCGAGGACGCGTCGATCCGTATGCGCCATGGGCTGTTCTTCTTCGTGGTGTAGGGAGGCTCGTCATGACCATTATGTTGGCGGCGAGGACGCCATGACGGCGATGATGCGCTTGGAGGATCTTCGAGTGCTTCACGTCGACGATGATCTTGTTCGTCCTCTTCGGAAGTTTCACTTGTTGATGAAGGAGCGTGTCGACGTCGATGGCCGTGGTGGTCTATGCGAGGTTGCTCTTGTTGAATCACCAGTGCCCTTGGTTGTGGTCGGTTTGCTTCACGTCTTGGAGGTCTTGCGGAGAGGTCACCATCATAGCTTGATGTCGCGGCGTGACGCGGAGATGGTACCACTTGCGAAGAGCTTATGGATTGAAGAACGGGTCCATCCCGGTGCCTTGAAGCATGACGGCGAGGTGCACTTGTTTCACTTGATGAGTGCCGAGATGAGCTTGATTCATGGCGTGTCCTTGCGAGTCCATCGATGATGTGTTGGAGCTTCTCATCCGTTGAGGCGAGTGCACGGCCAAGAGCTTCATTTTGATGCCCGAGGTTGTGTTGCATGGCATGCATTTGGCCACGGACTTCTTCGAAGCGGTTGTCGATGTTCTTGAATTCCACACGGGCCTCGCTAAATTGTTCGTCTTGGCGCCGCTCGAGAGCTTCACAACGATAGTTGAATTCTCCACGGATCTTCCAATGGTCCCATCTTGTCATGAATTGGTTATCATCCTCTGGAGGTGGTGGTGGTTGGGATGGCTCTCCATGCCTGTCCATGATGCAAAGCCAACAATGGTTGTATATGGAGAGAAAGGGTGTGGAGAGTTAGCCTTTTACCTCACCTTTGAGATTATATCAAACCAATTGCCACACAAATGAGCGAAAAGCGTGCAAAGTGAAATGGCAAGAAACTCGAAAAGGCTTTTGGTGGAAGGTAAGGGTTGTGGAAAACCAAACGAAACTATCCAAGCAAAAGGTTATTGTCCTACGTGGTAAAGAACCACAAATCAAAAGCAAAAGGATACGATCTACCAAAAACACGGAAAACACACACGTGGAGATAAAAGGGGTTATACGACTATGAAAATGAGCACAAAAGGTCCTAGCGAAGACTACGCTCGGTTGTCGTGCCAACACAAGGAGAGACCACAACTCGTTTGCCAAAAGAGTGAAGCAATAGATTTGTGCACTTGCCGCGGAGCGCTCGTTCTTCTCTCTTTCGTGGCTTACAAGCTTGGTATTCTCTTTGTATTGGAAGACTATGTATCTTTTTTTTTTTTTTTTTTTTTTTTTTTTTTTTTTTTCTTTTTTTCCCTTGCTATGCTACTATGTTAGCTTTTGTATTTGGCCTCACACTCTCACTTTCCGAAGGCAAGTGCACAATGCTTAGACAAACACAAAATGAGTTGCTCTCATAGGATAGATACACACCAAGGAAGATATGGGGCTGTCAAGGTGGTGCAAGTTATACCTTTGGTATTGTTGACGACTTGCGACCGTTGGTGGGGAATGATGTTCGAGTTCCGCGGTGTCGTGGAGCGCGAGATGACTTTGATGCGGAAGCTGTTGTGAAAATGTCGACAAACACGCGAAACACGAACAAGCGAGGTGGAAAAGGTCTGACGAATGAAATGAGGCAGGCGAGGAAGAACGGTCAGGTGCCAGAGGTCGTACCGCTTGCGACAACCGGTAGTACCGGTGAGCGGTAGTACCGCTTGTACTACCGGTAGTACCGGTCACTGGCGGTAGTACCGCTTGCACGGCCGGTAGTACCGCTTGGCACAGGACTGAAACTTGACGAACTTGCCAAAAACCTCAATTTCGTGGAAAAACTGACCGAGAGGCTTAGCTAGAAACAACAGGGGCGATAGATCGACTCCCAAAGCAACAGATCTATGGACCAAAACCACGAAAAACTCACCAAATCCAGAGATCGATCCGAAGGCAAATTGGGGCTCTTTTTGGTAGGTTTTTCGGTTTTAAGGCGGATAAAAGAAAAATTGGGGGGAAATTCGTGATCAACCGTGCTCTTGATACCAATATGTTATGGGGTAACCCTGGGGTTGGCCCGATCTTTCACGAATTCCACGAGAAACGAGGGGAGCGAGGTGGTCGGGGGATGAAATCGATGAAGGCGATGAAAACCACGAACACACACACCAAAACACGATACACGCCTACTCCTCACGCCGGTGGCAACCGTCCAACATAATCCTAGGATCGGTGTTGGGCGAAGCTCGCTCTCCACGCCAACAACGGGGGATGAGGTGCTTGGTGAGATCTTGACAACTTGGGGACGAGACACCGAGATCCCAAGGCCTTGTACAACTTGAACGCACTTAAGCAAGATCCAAGAGGTGGGTGGATAATCCGGTGCTCCTTGGTAGGAGCATGAGACCAATAGATATAAGTCCTCAAAGGGTTTCCTTAATATCTATTATTATCCAAGTCTAAGCACTTACAATGGAGGGTGGGGCTATATATAGTCCAGCCAAAACAGGGTAGTTTGAATGATAAGATAAATTATAAGTTGGGTTACAAGGCATGGGGCCGAATCAAGCAATCAGTCTGGCAGGACGTGGTACCGGTCAACCGGTAGTACGGTGGTCACCGTAGTACCGCTTCGAGCAGTAGTACCGCTTGAGGGCGTCGCTGGCCGGAGGCGGTGAGTAGAAGCGGTAGTACAAGCCACGGTAGTACCGGTTGTAGGACCGTAGTACCGCTAGCTTCCGAGGCGTCTGTGGCGGCGGTGAGGCGGTAGGACCGCTTGGAGCGGTAGTACCGGTCGTCCCAACCGGTAGTACCGCTTGCGTCTGGCAGCGACTGGTGGCTTCCTCGTACCTGATGATGCACAGGGTTTGCGTGTGAAGTAGCAAGCCATCCAAGGGGGTGTTGAAGTCACACAAGGAGAGGAGCGAGTTCACCTTAGTTTGAAGGAGCTTGGCTCGGGCGCGAGTCATGGGTCCATTTGGGTAGCTCGTGGGAGTAGATGTAGTAGCGGTCGGAGGACGGGCTGCATCAACCGCACTTAACCGGTACTACCGGGCTCAAAAATCCGGTACTACAGCCCTATACTGATCAAAAATAGCAGGTTCCCAGATTTCAGCCTCTCACCGTTTTGAGCATAACTTTTGCATTCGAACTCGGATTTTGGTGTTCTTTAGCTCGTTTCGAAGAGGAGAAGGAGATCTACATCATCATCCATGTGGTTCATGCTATCTACTCCATCCAAATTCCGTGAGCAAGGCGGAATCCAACAATAAAGGGTGAAGATCGTCGACGACAGGTATAAACATTCCGCGACTTCTCCCCACTTGCATTCCTTTGTGAACCCCACTATCTTTGCGATCAACAAACACCTATTCAGACTAGTTCCTCTTATGATTGCTTGGGCTATGCACATTTGATACCTTGTAGATTCCGAGCAAACATTGTGAGCGCTATCTCATATAGTTATCTTGTATAGTTGTTGGCACAAGGAAGAGGCAAGTGAAAAAGAAAAAGAAAGAGAAAAAGAAAGAAAAAGAGAAAAAAAATAGAAAAAGAAAAAGAAAAAGAAAGAGATACACATGTGCCTCATAGAATAGGAAGCGCAAGCTCGATGAACATCATATAGGTGGTACTTATTGTGCATATCTTGTAGCCCACCAATCTTATGCAATCGAACTAGCGTCTCTCCATGTACTTGTGTGACACGAGCTTATAGTCTTCGCTAGGTAATCATTTGGTTCTTAGCTCACTTTCTCCGTCGCACAAGTCCCATTTATCCCACCGTGTGTGTTTCCTTGTACATATTTCCTATCTTGTGGATTGACTTGTTTGCTTTGTGATCATTGTGGTTCTTTACTTGCCAATACAACATCTTGATTTTGGATTGGTTCTTGACATGCCACTTTCCATACCTATCCACCATAGACCTTGTGTGTGTGTGTTTTTTCGTTAGTAGTTGGTTTTGGTGTTCCGCGTGAACTTCACTTTGCTTGGTTTATTGCTCTCAAGTGTGGCCACTTGAACGATACGATCTTCCAAGGTAAAGTAAGGTTTGACGTTGTATCCCTAACTGATGTGGACATCCCTACTATTGATACAACCGTTGTACCTACAGCAACACACATACAAGGACCCATCACAAGATCTCGTGCCAAACAACTTAACTATCAGGTACTTTCGTTTCTTGGAACTATTCCTCACATACATGAGAATATGATGCTGCCTAAATCGGATATATTTCTTACTCTTAGGAATGATGGACCAAGCATGGATGAGAGGGACAAGCATTGGAGCATGGCCATGCATGGAGATGGCAGCAAGCATGTGATGATCCAAGAGAAGGCCGCAGATGAAGATTTCAGAACTTTGAGGCCACCATAATGAAGAAAGAAGGCTTGGACGAAATATTCAAGGTCAATACTTTACGAATTCGTCCATAGCTTAATATGGTGTCATGACACCTTTTATTTTGGGCCAGGCCCATGTAATTTTCAGGATTTTAATTAGCCACTTTTTAGAGTCCGTATTTGAGGGAAAAGGACTTTTAGGGTTGGATTCGCCACCACTTCCATGGCTGGCGAAACCCCACCTTTTCCCTTAAATACGCCCCATAGCCGAACCTCTAGACTGGATTTTGTTTAGACATTAAGTTAGCCATAGTTTAACCGCCAAGGCTCGGTCATGAGGCCTCTTGTACTTCGCACCTATTCAGGATCCCACCTCTTCAATAAAGCTTTCCTCTTAATCCGCAATATCTTGATTGCAATATTGGTTCTTACTTGTTCTCGATTTTAGGTAGGAATTAAGACCCTCGCTGGTCAAGCTGATCGTGTTCACGCAGGATCGGTAACCTCCAGGAGATTGGGCTAGCGATTGCATTGGCGCTCGTGCTCGCACGTGTAGTCGGATCGTCAAGCCCGAACTCCACCAAATCGATTATCGCCATCTCATCGAAAGATCGGACACCTTTGCCCTATCACTAACTCCCACTACCACTTCCATATACACCGCATGGTCTTGTGCATCATGTCTAGGGACTCCGGAACCGAGGATGATATCTATGAAGAATCCATGATGAACCACCATGACTACGACTCCACAAGTATAGAGGACATGACGGAGCACAACACCGACAATGGCTCCGCATGCTTTGAGGACCCGGAGCACTACACCTACGACGACTCCACATGCATGGAAGACATGGAGCTCTACGTCGACAATGGCTCCTCATGCATGGAGCCTATGGAGCACTACACCGATAATAGCTCCACATGCTTGGGTGATATGGAGTACTACACCAACAATTACTCCCCAAGCATGGATGACTTCGAGTGCGACATCGACGACGCCACGCCAAGCATGGAGAACACGGAGAACTTCATCAACTTTGATGGCTCCTCCATGAGCCATGAAGAATTCCTCCACTGGGTGGATATGAAAGCCTACTATGCCAAGCAAGAGGAGGCGCATCATCAAGATTCCATGACCTTCAAGGCCAAGCGTGCCACACCAAAGGGCACCACCTACTTCGATGATCCACCTCCAAGGCGACAAGTGCCACCACCTAGATGGCGTCAAGCGCCACCATCTCCAAGGCGCCAAGCTCCATCACCTCCAAGGCGTCAAGCTCCACCATCTCCAAGGCGCCAAGCTACATCACCTCCAAGGCGCCAAGCTCCAACTCCTACCCAAAGAAGAGTGGCGTCCAAACATCATATACATCAAGAGGCGCCAAGAAACAAGAATCTTCATCGACAAACATCCTCTCATGAGCATCGCCACCAGAAGGAGGATACAAGAAATCGTCTAAGGCATCTTCGCCACCAAGACGAAGAATTCAAGATGAGCAGCAACCATTATGCTCAAGCAAGCTCAAGAAGGCACCACAAGCACAAGAAGAGTGCCAAGGCAAATGATCACCGTCGTGAGCGTCATGTGGATGAACAAGTGCTTCACCAACATCAACCATCGGCAAGGCACGCCAATGACCTCCGCCGACACAATCATAAGGCACCTTCAACTACTAGTGCCACCACCAAAATGGCACCAAGAGCAAGCCTTCGTCCATGCCATCAAGCTTCAACGCCTACGCTTGACTTCCACGACCTCGCGAACGAGGAAAATGTAGACGTCTACTTCGCCAAGTTGGATAGCATGAGCCTACCTCCACCACTACTACGAGATGGCCACAAGACGGTCGAGCATGGGATTTTCCCTTCGACCATGGAGGAGAGCATTGATGCCCACCTTATGGCATCCAACCTTGAAGGCGACAAGGTCAAGAATGGTGAGAATGGGATTTTCCCTTCACCAAAGGAGGCGCATGGAGTTGAGCAAACCGAGCCTACCCCCATATGCTTGAGTGATGATGTGGTACCAATCCCATGTGAGTATGAGAGCCACTTAGCCCACTTGAGTGAGAACAAGAGTGAGACGAGTGACTCCACCTTATGTGAGATTGAGTGCTTCCACTTGGAAGGCATGAGTGATACTCCTAGTGAGTTGAGAGTGGTAGTTGATAGGTCAAGTGCGACCATTTCGATTTCTAACAACTTACCCTCTACCTCTAGTGTGTTCTCTTGTGTTATGTTAGGTTCCATGGATGGAGAAGACGCCCGAAGCCATGAAGCAATGATGCCTCGAAATGGAGAAGATGTACATGGTAGATGAAGATGATGCTATGCCATGTCTACATCAAGAAGACGAAGTCGTCCACAAGGAGGCTACTACTTCCACAACACCCACTTCATATGAGAGGTATGAACAAGGTAACAATAAGGGTGTTGATGATGCCATGATCCCACTAGTGGACATGATGAATTGTGAGGATATGCATGTTATGAATGATACTTGTGACATTACATATGCTTCATCCACTTTCCCATGTGATGATTTTCCTTTGCATAATATTGATCATGTGGAATTGTTTGATTGCGAACTCATTGCCATAAACATGTGAAAGAACATGTTGGGCCCCCATGTGTGGTTTTGGTAATTAATGACAATCTTTATGGACTAATGTGTGTATTAAGTTGTACTTGTAGGAATTGTCCATTGGCATTTCTTGGAGCATGTGTTGACTTCAAGATAGATGAAATGAGAAGAAGATGTGTTGTGCAAGCTCAAAATGCGCCATCTATAGAAGATCTCATGTTTGATGCTTGCCATCCTCGGTGATCATGGATCGATGATGAGGAATCAAGAAAGGTGTCCATCTTGAGAAGGACAAGATCGTCTACATCGATCTCAAGTGGATTGCTCAAGGCAAAGGTATAATATTGATAGGTTTTCCCTTTTGCTGGTCTCATGTTTGTTGGGAGACCGGGTTTAGGATAGATAACCGTACTATCAAGAGGGGCTCTCGAATGAGTAACTCGGTCACATCGTTCGGAGAGAGATCAAACCTTTGCATACTTGCATCATCATATTTGGTTGTTATTTGGTCTTATCCATGTGAGGATATAGAGCTTGTGGTAATCTCCATAACAAGCTCTAGTCCATCAAAAACGGATTTCCCTTTTATATCTTATTGCGTTTTGATCTTGGAGGTTTTACCGGTTTGTATTTTAGAGATAGGTAAAACCTTCCATTATTTGGTTCTTACTCATGTGAGGATTTAGAGCTTGTGTTAATCTCCATGACAAGCTCTCGTTCATCGAAAACGGATTTCATATGCATTTTCTATTACGTTTTTTATGTTGGAGGTTTTATCGGTTCATCTTTTGGATAGAGGTTAAACCTTTCGTCATTTGGATCTATCCTCCCTTACTTGACTATAATGTTTCTTTGTATTATATTTTAGAGCTTTTTGTCCTCTTCGAAACGAGCCCAAGATCATCAAAATCGGAGTCCGGATGCAAAAGTTATGGCCGTTTTCGTTCAGGGATGACCGGTAGTACCGCCCCGTAGTACCGGTCGGTACTGAAAAAGGTGCGTTTGGCGACCTGGGATCCCCAGGGATTGTCCGGTAGTACCGGGAATGTCCGTAATCTGGGGAATGTCGATAATCTTGGGATTCGCGTTTTTTTGGCTTCAACGGTTGGATTTTCGGGGAACCTATTTAAGGGGCCTTCTTCCCCAATGGTTCCCTAACCATTCTTGCAAGTTTTCCCCTCCATTATTGACATTCTTGAGCTTGCTTTCTCTCAATCCCTCCAATGATTCTTGCATATTCTTGAGGGATTTGAAAGAGGAGATCTAGATCTACAATCCCACCAATCAATCTCTCCTCTAAGTGAGGGGAACATATTGGGATCTAGATGTTGGAGTCTTTTGTGGATTTCCTCCATTGTTCTTCCTCTCTTATTCCCCATAAGCTTTTGTAGCTTTGGTGGAATTTGGGAGAGAGGGATTTGAGCACCTTTGTGGTGTTCTTGCCATTTGCATTTGGTGCATCAGTTTGAGTTCTCTTTGGAGGATTTGATTTGAGTTACTCATTGGAGCTTCTACCTCTTGGGTTCTTGGAACCCTAGACGGTTTGTGGCCTTGGTGGCATTTGTTGGGAGCCTCCAATTAAGTTGTGGAGTTGTGCCCCAACCTTGTGAGAGGTTCCGGTTGCCACCGACAAGTGCACCGATAGTGGAAGCGTGGATCGATCCCATTGGGGTGAGATTCACCGGAGAATAAGGGAGGCCTTTTGTGGCGTTGGTGGTTTGATACCACCCCTCTCCAAGCAGACGTACTCCATGTTGGGAGGAACTCGGTAAAATATCGGTGTCCCGCCGTGCCTCGGTTATCTCTATACCCGAGCTCTTTACTTATGCACTCTACATTGTGATAGCCTTCGTGCTTGAAGTATTATATATCTTGCTATCACTTTGTTGCTTGTATTGCTTAGCATAAGTTGTTGGTGCACATAGGTGAACCTTAGTAGTTCTTGGTTGTGCTTAACAAAGTAAACACTAGTTTTATTCTGCCTTTGTTGAGCCACTCTAGGAAAAGTTTTAATCGCCTATTCACCCCCCCCCCTCTAGGCGACATCCGTATCCTTTCAATTGGTATCAGAGCCGGTCTCTCATTTTTGGCTTCACCGCCTTGAGAGTAAAGATGTCGGTTAGAGGATTAGTGCACAAGGACATGTTCACATTCGATGGCACAAATTATGATGTATGGAAAAATCGCATGCTCATTCATTTTCGGGACATGGACCCAAATTTGGAGCGTATTGTAGATATAGGTTTTTCTCCTCCAATGGATTTCAAAAATATATCTAGTGAGGATGAGAAAAACTTATATCTCGATGCTCAAGCTTCTAATGTGCTTGTTAAGCTCTGAGCTATGTAGTTACTTCTTCAATCATTCCTTTTTGGAGCGCCCATGCTTTATGGAAAAAACTTCAAGATAAATATGCTGTGTCCAACATTATTGAGGATGATTGTGTTGCTTCCACTTCCGGTCGAGATGAGTTCTCATCCTCTACCACTTCACCAACATGTGACTTTTCACAAGGTAATGATATTGTGAGTGGTGATAGAAATTGCAATTTGGATAGTGTGCTTACTATTTGTAATCCCTCATCCCTATCGAGTTGCAATGATCTATCTTTGGACTTTAACACTACTAGCACTACAAACTCCTTACATGCTTGTGTTAATAGTCCTTGCATATCATGTAGAAATGACTTGAATAAATCTCATGATGATATGCTTGTGTTGTCTTGTTGCCATGATAAAAATGCTTCCATTTCCTCTAGTGCTTGTGTTTCTAACCATGTAGAGGAAACCGAAGATTCTATGGGACAAGACATGGTTTTTAATGAAGCCACAAATGCAATCTCATCTTCAACTTCTTCCGGTACCCACCTATGCCTTATGGCTAGGGATTCTAAGGTAACTCCTACTTTGGAACCCATTACCTCTTGTGATGAGGAGGATGTGGATAATGTGGAAGAAGAGCTTGATATTGATGATTTATATGAGAAGGGTGAGATTGTTTATCGTGCCCTTGTTAAAAAGGATATTGCTTGTTCTAACTTTGTTGAAGTCTTGGACTTTGCTATTTAGAGCAAAGAACATATTGATAAGTTAGAAACACAAATTGAGGTGCATGATAACAACGTTGATAAAATGTGTAGTCTTGAGCGTGAGTATGCTAATATAATTGCAAACCTAAATAAAGCTCTTGAAGAGGAACAAACCACCAAGGAATCTCTTGAGGAGACCTTTGCTTTAGAGCTATCTAGAGTAAAGGAATCTCATGATAGAGATCTTGAGGTGGCAAGTGATCTCAAACATAAAAATGATGAGACTCAAGTTGCTTATGCTAAACTCCTTGAGGATTTTGAGCACCTCAAAAATGGCTCTAGGGTCATAAAGGGTGAGCTCATCAAACTCACCGAGTCACATGAGCAACTTAAAGCCTCATATTCAAAAGATCTTGACAAGTTGCCCTCACCTCTTGCTAATAATAATGATGCTTGTGCTACTAACTCTATTTCTTGTGAAGCATCTATTTTGAAGGAGAATGTTGAGCTAAAGGCTCAACTTGCTTTGCTAACTAGCAACTATGGGAAATTAGAAGAAAGCCATGTTAAGCTCTCAAGCTCGCATGAGGATCTCCTAGTCTCCCATGGTAAGCTAAAGTTGGCTCATGAGGCCATCATGTCAAAGGTAACATCTAGTGGGCCTCATGTGGACATTAGCACTATATCTACTCCAAATGTTATATTGTCATGTGCTAGTCCTTGTAATTCATCCTCTCACAACCATGCTATATCTCGTGATGAATTATATTCCATGCCTTGTTGCTCTAACAATGTAGCATCTACTTCCTCTAGTACTTGTATTGAAACTAACCATGTAGAGGAAATCAAAGAGCTCAAGGCTCAAGTCACTTCTTTGAAGAATGACTTGAAAAGGGGTCAACAAGGGAAGGTCACACTCAAAAAAAATTTGAGTGTGCAAAAATCCTCCAATGACAAGAGTGGGCTTGGATTCAACTCCAATGTCAAGAACAAGTCCACTATCAAGTTGAAGCACAAAGACAACAAGAAGAATGGCCAAGATCAAGTCAAGAATCCGGCCAACATTGTTTGCTTCAAGTGCAAGGAAGAAGGGCACCACGTTAGATCTTGCCCATTGAAGAAAAGGTCTCTTAGTGTGAAGCAACAAGGGAAGCGGCCTCAAGCTCCACCTCAAGTCACTAATGGGCCCCTTCCTAAGAGGACTACTCGAGCTATCCCTCGAGTTGTGGCTTCACCTAAGAAGAAAGATGGCAAGAGTAGAACTTGCTACATATGCCGTGAGAAGGGGCATATTTCTTCCTCATGCACTATCGGTATCTCCTCATCCAACCCTATCATTATTGATGATGCTTATTCTCTTTGTAAGGATGAGGTTGGCAATGTGTTTGCCAAATTTGTTGGTGCTCAACATGGATTCAAGAAAAGAACCATTTGGGTTGCCAAGCCTATTGTGACTAACCTCTTAGGACCCAACTTGGTTGGGGACCAACAAGCCAAAACTTGATCAATAGGTATTATTGGAGGGCATTGGAGTCTTGGCTACATTATGAAGAATTGAGGGATCTTCATCAATTATTATTGTCAAGCCAAGCCATTTGGATTATCATGATTATATTATATTTCCAATGTTCCTCCTTGCGGTAACATATGCTAAACTCTTTACATTGAAAGTTACTCGCCCCCTTGTGCATGTGTTTGTTTTGTACCTTCCATGCTTTTGTACATGTTGTTTTGTCCACTTAATTATCTTGAGGTATCAAGCATATTTGTGTATGATTAGGTGGCACACCATGTATGTGTGTTTCTTGTATTGGAGCCTTACTTGGTTATATTTGGTATCTTATGTGGCTCTTGTGAGAGATTAATGGACTATCCCATTTTGGGGGAGTGTTATGCTTAGGCATTCCACAAACCTAAAAATGTGTGTACATGAGGAATACCACCTAGTATTTATATTGGAAGATTATATAGTCTCTTTGTGGTATGTTTCTCATGAGAAATTTAATTTTATAATGTCCATTAATTATCTCTATTTGTATCATTTTGCCTCGTGTTGGTTTTATGGTAGTATCACATTATGGGGGAGTCATATGCTTAGTGCATACTACAATCCTAGAAAATGTGAATATTCGAGGTTGTGTCACTTAGAATTGATATTGATAATTATCTAGCACCTATGTGACACATTTGCTCATACAAGTTCCAATTTGATTAAATGGCTTTATTGATCTTATTTTGGATCTTGTATATGAGAGTGGTTCTTGGTATGTGTTTCCTCATATTTAGATATTTATATTCGGATGGAAACCATTTGCTTCAAGTTACTCTAATCACTAGTGATTGTGTCACTATTGGAAGCTACCAAGGGTCTTGTTTGAAGTATCATGCTCAATTCCTATATTTAGTTATATGCTTCTTGTTGTGTGTATATGATCTTGGATATCCGTATGAACTACCTAGGGCAAATTATTCCCAATATTTCTTGTCCTTGGACAATGAGTACTCAATTTAAGGTAGAATTTATTGATCATATTCACTTTGGCCTTGCTTATTTTTATTCTATCTTTGGCCAAGAAAATGTTTTGTGTTATCTCCCAAGCCTTCCTTGCTTCTTGTGGATCTTCTTATTTTATTGATATCCTCTTGTGTTTTACTTATTGTAGGTACTAGTGATGATCCCATTTGTGTGCATTTTGCATTTAACAGGAAAATCCTACATAATGCACTATCTATGGGGGAGCTCTCCTATGTTATTTAGAACACTCATATTTATGCTTCTTTGTTTGATCCATATCGTGTTTTATGTGCTTGGAACCTCAATATTTTCATTTTGGTACTTGTGCCATCATGTGAAGTTTGATTTCTTGTTGGAACCTTGCTCTTTTGGGGAATTGGTTTTGTCTCATTCCTTGTTTCTTGATTTGACCATTTTAGAATGAGATAAATCCTTGAGCATTTTTATTTCTATCTATCTTTTGCTCTTTTGGTCTTAGCCTAGTTCATTTGTTGAACTTGTGGTCTTTCATGTGTTAAATTGGTTCTTTGATACAATTTGGACACCGCTTGTCTTGTCACACTCTTTTGTGTGCAATATCATTTTTACTTGTTGTTTTTGTTCAAATTGTATCTCCTTTTTGGTTCTTGAAAGCTTTATGCATGCTTATTTACTATATGTTTGTATTATGGCATGCTTGCTTTCTTTGATCCAATATATAGGGGAAACTCCACCAATTCCCATCGGCTAAGTTGTGCATGAAATTCAATTTCATATCAATATGCACATAATTATGTGGAGTCTCTCCTATGTATTGTAGTTGCACTAACTACTTTGGACCCAATATGTTTGGGGACCATCTTGTACTTAATTGTGTTTTAGGTACATTGGAGATATATTGGATGCTTGTCTCTCAATTTGAAGAAGTGGTGCATACATGAAAATTTGAGACAAGATATAGGATGATCAATGAATTCATATCCTCTACATCCTACCAATTATATCTCGGTAACAAGTATCTCTTTCTCATGCTCATATATCTTGATTCCAACCGTTTGCCGGTTGCCTTCTAGCATGAATTAGTGTGTTTGTAAATGTTGTAGTTCTAGCCTTGGTTTTAATAGAACTCTCTATTGTAAACGTGTATAAGTTGAGATGAGTACATATAGTTGGGACTATACAAAATCATGCATATGATCCTCCAATCCCAAATATGTAAATCTAGCAATTTTATTGCCTATCATTTCATCAACTTCTCTCATATGCAATAGTGAGATTTTTGCTAGTCTATTTTATCTTATGATACTTATTGCTTTTCTCCATATATTTCAACTTTCTCCTTTTACCTTGGTGATAGTTGTAATATATGTAGTGTGTCGGTGTTTGAAGCTCATTAATGTACAATAAGATATATGTGAGCCTTTGGCCATGCCTTGAAGCAAAAATCTTATTGATATATGTTATGACTTCATTTTTGCCTTTCATGTGCTTTCTTGTACAATCTTCTTTATGTGTGCATATTTCTTCTTTGGAATATGTCTTTGTGATATTTTCCACTTAGAGACATATACACATATGAGAAGATAATTTTAGTTGATTTTTTAATCCTTGGAGACCACCTTTCTATTTATTTTTATTCTTTGGTGGCTTCCAAATTTATTTGCCTATGACTGATTGTTCCTATTGTCTACATCTTCGGACACTCATATTTGTTCTCTCATGCCGTGTATTGTTAAATGAATTTGGATGAGTGAGGATTCCATGACTATGCACTATGTTCCCAAATGCAATTATCATATATGGTGCATTATCTTTGGGAAGCTCATCTAATTCATTTAATAATGCCCATTTGTCTTCTTTCTCATTTATTGTGTTTTAAATGCTTATGGGGGAGCAAGGATTCCATATTTGTGCATTATGTATTCCAATACATTTATTTCGAATTGTGCACAAACCTTGGGGAGCTTCTCTATTTGTTATTTAAAACACTCTTTTGCTCATATCATAACATCTTGTTGTTTCCATTTGGACTCATTTGTTGTTTTCAAATTGGTTTGTCGGACCTTGTAGTTTCTTGCATCATTTGACTTTATTTTTGCAATCTTTGGGTCCTCGATATAGTTCTACTCCCTCCCAAGTATTCATCATCGGATATGTGCGAAGACACACCTTTGGAGGAATTATTACTATATTTGCCTTCTAGAACTTGTCACCCATTTCGGCAATTGATGCCAATGGGGGAGAAGTTTTAGAGGGTTTAAGGGAAGTTGGTTTATGCATTGAGTTTGTTCTTGTGCATTTGCTTCTCATGCTCTTGCATCTTTGTTGTTGCTTAGCATGTGGTATATATAGAGGAAACTCCACCAATGATAATGATTGGCAATATATGCAATGAAATTCAAGTTCATCACACATGCATAGATTGTGGGGGAGTTTTCTCTATATATGATGGTGGTACCAATATCACATACTTTTGTAGTATTTGATATTGGTATTACCATTTTATTCATTAAAATTCCTTATATATGCAATGAAATTCAAGTTCATCACACATGCATAGATTGTGGGGGAGTTTGCTCTATATATGATGGTGGTACCAATATCACATACTTTGTAGTATTTGATATTGGTATTACCATTTTATTAATTAAAATTCCTTATATAAACCCTCTTAAGGGGATTGTCATCAATTACCAAAATGGGGGAGATTGAAAGAACATGTTGGGCCCCCATGTGTGGTTTTGGTAATTAATGACAATCTTTATGGACTAATGTGTGTATTAAGTTGTACTTGTAGGAATTGTCCATTGGCATTGCTTGGAGCATGTGTTGACTTCAAGATAGATGAAATGAGAAGAAGATGTGTTGTGCAAGCTCAAAATGCGCCATCTATAGAAGATCTCATGTTTGATGCTTGCCATCCTCGGTGATCATGGATCGATGATGAGGAATCAAGAAAGGTGTCCATCTTGAGAAGGACAAGATCGTCTACATCGATCTCAAGTGGATTGCTCAAGGCAAAGGTATAATATTGATAGATTTTCCCTTTTGCTGGTCTCATGTTTGTTGGGAGACCGGGTTTAGGATAGATAACCGTACTATCAAGAGGGGCTCTCGAATGAGTAACTCGGTCACATCGTTCGGAGAGAGATCAAACCTTTGCATACTTGCATCATCATATTTGGTTGTTATTTGGTCTTATCCATGTGAGGATATAGAGCTTGTGGTAATCTCCATAACAAGCTCTAGTCCATCAAAAACGGATTTCCCTTTTATATCTTATTGCGTTTTGATCTTGGAGGTTTTACCGGTTTGTATTTTAGAGATAGGTAAAACCTTCCATTATTTGGTTCTTACTCATGTGAGGATTTGGAGCTTGTGTTAATCTCCATGACAAGCTCTTGTTCATCAAAAACGGATTTCATATGCATTTTCTATTACGTTTTTGATGTTGGAGGTTTTATCGGTTCATCTTTTTGATAGAGGTTAAACCTTTCGTCATTTGGATCTATCCTCCCTTGATGGACTATAATGTTTCTTTGCTTTATCTTTTAGAGCTTGTTGTCCTCTTCGAAACAAGCCCAAGATCATCAAAATCGGAGTCCGGATGCAAAAGTTATGGCCGTTTTCGTTCAGGGATGACCGGTAGTACCGGACTGTGGTCAGAGTACCGGAGGTCGATAGTACGCCCGTAGTACCGGTCGGTACTGAAAAAGGTGCGTTTGGCGACCTGGGATCCCCAGGGATTGTCCGGTAGTACCGGGATTCGCGTTTTTTTGGCTTCAACGGTTGGATTTTCGGGGAACCTATTTAAGGGGCCTTCTTCCCCAATGGTTCCCTAACCATTCTTGCAAGTTTTCCCCTCCATTGTTGACCTTCTTGAGCTTGCTTTCTCTCAATCCCTCCAATGATTCTTGCATATTCTTGAGGGATTTGAAAGAGGAGATCTAGATCTACAATCCCACCAATCAATCTCTCCTCTAAGTGAGGGGAACATATTGGGATCTAGATCTTGGAGTCTTTTGTGGATTTCCTCCATTGTTCTTCCTCTCTTATTCCCCCATAAGCTTTTGTAGCTTTGGTGGAATTTGGGAGAGAGGGATTTGAGCACCTTTGTGGTGTTCTTGCCATTTGCATTTGGTGCATCGGTTTGAGTTCTCTTTGGAGGATTTGATTTGAGTTACTCATTGGAGCTTGTCCCTCTTGGGTTCTTGGAACCCTAGACGGTTTGTGGCCTTGGTGGCATTGTGGCCTTGGTGGCATTTGTTGGGAGCCTCCAATTAAGTTGTGGAGTTGTGCCCCAACCTTGTGAGAGGTTCCGGTTGCCACCGACAAGTGCACCGATAGTGGAAGCGTGGATCGATCCCATTGGGGTGAGATTCACCGGAGAATAAGGGAGGCCTTTTGTGGCGTTGGTGGTTTGATACCACCCCCTCTCCAATCGAGACGTACTCCATGTTGGGAGGAACTCGGTAAAATATCGGTGTCCCGCCGTGCCTCGGTTATCTCTATACCCGAGCTCTTTACTTATGCACTCTACATTGTGATAGCCTTCGTGCTTGAAGTATTATATATCTTGCTATCACTTTGTTGCTTGTATTGCTTAGCATAAGTTGTTGGTGCACATAGGTGAACCTTAGTAGTTCTTGGTTGTGCTTAACAAAGTAAACACTAGTTTTATTCTGCCTTTGTTGAGCCACTCTAGGAAAAGTTTTAATCGCCTATTCACCCCCCCCTCTAGGCGACATCCGTATCCTTTCAATTGGTATCAGAGCCGGTCTCTCATTTTTGGCTTCACCACCTTGAGAGTAAAGATGTCGGTTAGAGGATTAGTGCACAAGGACATGTTCACATTCGATGGCACAAATTATGATGTATGGAAAAATCGCATGCTCATTCATTTTCGGGACATGGACCCAAATTTGGAGCGTATTGTAGATATAGGTTTTTCTCCTCCAATGGATTTCAAAAATATATCTAGTGAGGATGAGAAAAACTTATATCTCGATGCTCAAGCTTCTAATGTGCTTGTTAATGCTCTGAGCTATGTAGTTACTTCTTCAATCATTCCTTTTTGGAGCGCCCATGCTTTATGGAAAAAACTTCAAGATAAATATGTTGTGTCCAACATTATTGAGGATGATTGTGTTGCTTCCACTTCCGGTCGAGATGAGTTCTCATCCTCTACCACTTCACCAACATGTGACTTTTCACAAGGTAATGATATTGTGAGTGGTGATAGAAATTGCAATTTGGATAGTGTGCTTACTATTTGTAATCCCGAGCTCTTTACTTATGCACTCTACATTGTGATAGCCTTCGTGCTTGAAGTACTATATATCTTGCTATCACTTTGTTGCTTGTATTGCTTAGCATAAGTTGTTGGTGCACATAGGTGAACTGATAGGGCAAAGGTGTCCGATCTTTCGATGAGATGGCGATAATCGATTTGGTGGAGTTCGGGCTTGACGATCCGACTACACGTGCGAGCACGAGCGCCAATGCAATCGCTAGGCCAATCTCCTGGAGGTTACCGATCCTGCGTGAACACGATCAGCCTGACCAGCGAGGGTCTTAATTCCTACCTGAAATCGAGAACAAGTAAGAACCAATATTGCAATCAAGATATTGCGGATTAAGAGGAAAGCTTTATTGAAAGAGGTGGGATCTGAATAGGTGCGAAGTACAAGAGGCCTCTGACGCTCGAGCCTTGGAGTTGCGACTATGGCTAACTTAATGTCTAAACAAAATCAGTCTAAAGGTTCGGCTATGGGGCGTATTTAAGGCGAAAAGGTGGGGTTTCGCCAGCCATGGAAGTGGTGACCGAATCCAACCCTAAAAGTCCTTTTCCTCAAATACGGACTCTAAAAAGTGGCTAATTAAAATCCGCGAAAATTACATGGGCCTGGCCCAAAATAAAGGTGTCAAGACCATATTATGCTATGGACGAATTCGTAAAGTATTGATCTTGAATATTTCGTCCAAGCCTTCTTTCTTCATTATGGTGGCCTCAAAGTTCAAATCTTCATCCGTGGCCTTCTCTTGGATCATCACATGCTTGTCGCCATCACCATGCATGGCCATGCTCCAATGCTTGTCCCTCTCATCCATGCTTGGTCCATCATTCCTAAGAGTAAGAAACATATCTGATTTAGGCAGCATCATATTCTCATGTATGTAAGGAATAGTTCCAAGAAACGAAAGTACCTGATAGTTCAGTTGTTTGGCACGAGATCTTGTGATGGGTCCGTGTATGTGTGTTGTCAGAGGTACAACGTTGTATCAATAGTAGGGATGTCCACATCATGCTCCCTTCTTGAATTGAAGTCGCCTCGACGCAATCTCATCTTCCTCACCAAAGTAAGGCTTCAAATCTGCAATGTTAAATGTAGGACTAACTGTACCAAAGTCTGCAGTAACTCAAGTTTATATGCATTATCATTGATTTTCTCTAACACCTTAAAGGGACCAAAGACGTGGCATTAACTTAGACTTGCGTAAATCAGGAAAAGCGATCTTTACGCAAATGTAACCAAACAAGATCGCCAACATCAAACACAACATGCTTTCTCCCTTTATCCCCACAAGTTTATACTTAGCATTCATGTGTTCAATGTTATCTTTAGTAGTCTTATGCAAGTTTAATATCATTTCGGTAGCGTTGTGTAGCATCCAAATTATGTTGCAATCAAGAAGGTAAAGGCAATAAATCAATAGGTGCACGAGGAACAAAACCATACACAATCTCAAATGGGCACATCTTTGTGGTAGAATGCAAAGAACGATTATAAGCAAATTCTATATGAGGTAAACACTCTTCCCACAATTTTAAGTTCTTCTTTAAAACAGCCCGTAACATAGTAGACCAAGTTCTATTTACTACTTCAGTTTGACCATCAGTTTGGGGATGACATGTAGTACTAAAGAGCAATTTAGTCCCCAACTTAGCCCATAAACATCTCCAAAAGTGGCTAAGAAATTTAGTATCACGATCGAGAGACAATAGTATTTGGCACACCATGCAAACGAACAATTTCACGAAAGAACAAATCAGCAATATGCGCAGATCATCCGCTTTATGACAAGGAATAAAGTGTGCCATCTTAGAGAACCGATCCACAACAACAAAATACTATCCCTCCCTTACGTGTTCGTGGCAATCCCAAAACAAAGGCCATAGAAATATCCTCCCAAGGAACACTAGGAACAGGAAGAGGCATATATAAACCATGTGGATTAAGGCGAGACTTAGCTTTTTGACAAGTAGTGCAGTGTGCCACAAATCTCTCAACATCTCGACGCATACGTGTCCAAAGAAGTGTGCAGAAGAACATCCTCCGTCTTCTTGACACCAAAGTGTCCCATCAATCCTCCTCCATGCGCCTCCTGTAATAACAAAAGACGCAGAGCTATCTCGAATGCATAGTTTGTTAGCACGAACACAAATCCATCATTGAAGACGAACTTGTTCCAAGTTCTACCATCTCTACAATTCGCAACACATCTTTAAATTCAGCATCATGCACATATTGTTCTTTAATAGTTTCCAATCCAAATATTTTGAAGTCAAGTTGAGATAACAAAGCATAGCAGTGACAAAGCATCAACAATAATATTATCTTTACCCTTTTGTGTTTGATAACATAAGGAAAAGACTCAATAAATTCAACCCACTTTGCATGACGATTCAACTTAGCTTGACTACGAATATGCTTCAAAGATTCATGATCGGAATGAATAACAAATTCCTTAGGCCATAGATAATGTTGCCAAGTTTCTAATGTCGAACCAACGCATAATTCTTTATCATAAGTAGAATAGTTCAGACTAGCCCCACTCAATTTCTCACTAAAATATGCAACAGGTTTTCCTCTTGTAATAACACCCTCCCAAACCAATTCCACTAGCATCACATTCAAGCTCAAAAGTCTTAGTAAAATCAGGAAGTTGGAGTAAGGGAGCATGTGTTAGCTTATCTTTCAATATGACGAAGGCACATTGTTGTGCATCGCCCCAAACAAAGGGCACATCCTTCTTGGTAAGCTCATTCGGTTAGCGGCAATTGATCCAAAGTCTTTGACAAAGCGCCTATAAAACCAATGAGGCCAAGAAAACTCCTCACTTGTGTGACCGTCTTGGGCTGCCAATTCTCAATAGCTTCAATCTTGGTGGATCCACTTCAATACCTGTGATGTAACAACATAGCCAAGAAGCGCAACTCGATTGGTGCAAAAGGTGCACTTCTCAAGGTTACCAAACAAGCGTGCATCACGTAAAGCATTGAAAACAAAGACGTAAAGGGTCCAAATGGTCCTCTAAAGATTTGCTATAAATCAGAATATCATCAAAGTAGACTACCACAAAACGTCCAATGAAAGCACGTAAACTTCGTTCATTAATCTCATGAAAGTGCTAGGTGCATTAGTTAAACCAAACGGAATTACTAACCACTCATATAAACCGAACTTAGTTTTAAATGCTTTTCCATTCATCTCCTAATTTCATACGAATCTGGTGGTAACCACTACGCAAATCAACTTTAGAAAAAATGGTAGAGCCACTCAATTCATCAAGCATGTCATCTAAACGTGGAATAGGATGACGATATCGAATAGTAATATTATTGATAGCTCTACAATCGGTACACATGCCGAAGAACCATCTTTCTTAGGCACCAAAATAATAGGAACAAAGACAAGGGCTAAGGGACTCACGAATATGATCTCTGTCGAGTAGTTCACGAATTTGGCTGTATCTCCTTTGTCTCCTCTGGATTGGTTCTATATGGCGGCGGTTGGGCAACGTGGCACCAGGAATTAGATCAATTTGATGCTCAATTCCTCTAATAGGAGGTAGTCTGGTGGCAACTCGGGAAATCGTCCTCATATTCTGCAAAAGGTTAGCAATGGGTGGCAAAGAAGGAGGCATATCCTCAAATGAAAACAAAACCTCTTTGCGAGACAATTGCATAACATTGAGTATTGTTTACATCTAGTTCAGCAATATCAATTTTATTTGCAAGCATACATGGACTCTTCAAACGAATTTCGTAGCATGTGTAGAATCAGATTTAGTGTTCTTTGGTGGTATAAAATCTGCAGCAACAACTGATTCTCACTTTTATTTTTCTCCTCGGTTTTAGCTCTACTAGCTCTAGCAAGATCATCTTTTAAAATCTGTTCGGAGTCATAGGTTTTAGACCAATTTTCTTTCCATCATGCATAAGAGAATAGTGGTTAGTTTTGCCATGATGAATGATTCTCTATCAAATTGCCATGGTCTACCAAGTAACAAAGAACAAGCTTGCATAGGTACAACATCACAATCAACAAAATCAGAATATGTACCAATAGTAAAATGCACGCTGCATCGTTCTTGTTACCTTGATCTTCGAGAACTCTCAAACCATTGGATGTAGTATGAATGTGGCGTTGTCTTGTTGGAAGCGCAAGCTTCTCTACCATGTCAACACCGGCCGATTATTACAACTCCTCCATCAATGATGATCCGTATAGCTCTTTCCTTGACAACACCACGTGTTTGGAACAGTTGTGGCGTTGATCTTGCTCATTTGCTCAATTGCACACTCAACACACGTTGTGTAATTAAACTCTTGTATTGATCGGCAGCTTGACTCCCATTACCTCTGGCTCGTCATCATCATCGAATTGTCTCCATCTCGGCGAAATAAGGGCTAGTGTATCTTCATCGAAGTCACTCATGAATCGTATTCACCATCTTCTCGCACCATCATCACACGTTGTGTTGTGCACTTGTCTCTCAATATGACCAAAACCCCAGACTTGCGGCATTGTATATCCTTAGTCTTACGTGGAAGCCATAGAAGATGCACTACGAAAGGGAGCATTGGATGATGGTGGAGGAGCATGAAATCTTGTGGTGGCCTTGGATGTGGTAGTAGCTGGAGGCGAATCACGAGGAGGCGCGATTGTCGGGATGTCCAAGTGGATGTGCGACTGCAGAATTATTAGTCCTCCTCCATGGGGTTTGGCGATCTGCACTTCACGTTCGACTTTGCAAGCAAGATGAAACAAACGAGTGATAGAATTATATTCCTTATAATCTAATATGTCTGAATGTCCTTGTTTAATCCACCAAAAGAAACGTGCAAGCATTTGTTCATTAGATTCTACAAGACCACACCTAACCATCCCGTTTGCAATTCGATAATACTCTTCTCTGAATTTTTCCCTTGCTCTAAGCGTGTCGATTCTTTAGTAAATCACGTTGATAAGTGGGAGGAACAAAGCGAACACGCATAGCAGTTTTAAAAGCAGTCCAAGTACTAGGAATAGTAGTAGGATTTAAACGACAATACTCGGACCACCAAAGGGAAGCAAATTTAGTAAATTCACATGTAAAGACTAACACGCATATTCTCGGGATATTTTAAGCATGCAAACGTTGTTCTACTTCCATCTCCCATGTAAGATATGCATCGAGATTATATTTACCCTCAAAAGATGGAATATTTAATTTAAGCTTTGCAACATGATCATCATCGATGCGTCTTTGGGCGAAGTTGCGGTAGTAATGTCGGGACGACCGGTACACGTGGAGGTTGTTCAACCTCCTCGTCAAACAGATCGTCGTCGTCGGGTCGTAGTAGTACCGTCGTCCCCAATGTCGCAGCAGAGCACGGCGAAGTCCGAGGAACGCGGCCGCAGCAGAGCCGCCGGGTGCGGCCGCATACCAGCGATCCGAGCCGTGATCGGAATGCGTCGTGCACCATGTGTGCGGTCTGCGGGCAATCGGTTCGAAGCTCCTTGAACCGAACGTCAAGCTTGGCGTTGAAGGATTTCGAGTCCATCGATCTTGTCCACGGCGTTGGTGAGCTTGGTGTCAAACTCCCAGGCGCGTGTCCACGTCTTCGCCATGACCGGGAGCGGAGAAGTGGGCATGTAGTTCTTCGTCATGGTGGCGGGGTTCCGCGAAGTATCATCATGGTTAGTCCTTAAAAGCACGGTATATACTACGGGAATATGGTGGAAGTCACGCGTAATCCGTCAAGCAATATCTGAAGCTCTTACAAGTTCTTACCAAAGCAGGAAAAGGCGATGTGCAACCACGAGGATCGGCGGGTCCAGATTGAACCAAGCGATTACCGTGAGTCGAAACACCGCACGTGGAGAGTATCCGTGGAGCTCGGGAAGGCTTAGCAAAGGGGTCGACAATTATCAAAACAACAATGCAAAAGTTGAAAGAATGCTCAACGACGATCTGTCTTTGGTCCTAGGCTAGACCGTACTAGAGACGCGAGCCTAGATCAACAACGATGTCACGATGCGACACAACAAGCAATGATGATGATATAGCACCCTGAAAAGCGATCCGAGATGCAGAAAATCACTATGATGGCGAGTGTCTAGAACTGATCTACGGGGTCTAAAAAGAGGTTAGCCCCCAAAAATTTTTTCGAAATTTTTTATTTTGCTCCGGAAAGCGCGCAGGCGCCAAAAAAATATCGCTATAACGGCCGATGGAGAAAAGTGATCCGGGTGAAAATAGTATAGCGAAAAATTTTTGAGGCGGTCACTCTTTTTTTTTTTTTTTTTTTTTTTTGCTCTCCTTTTGGACTTACGACCGGACTCTTAGCTCGACACGGACTTTAGCTGAACACGGAAAACGCAAAGAAGGAAAGTCAAAAGAAATAACGAGGAAACAGTAACTCTACTCGGACTCGTACCAGCAGTAAAAAACCGATCGGATCGTGTCGCGGTAGGAAGGCGGCGGAGTATTAGGGTTTTATGGTGGCGGGGTATATGGCGGAATATGGTGGCGGGGTATATATGGCGGTGATCGGAGAGTGTGGCGGTGACTACTATGATCAGGACTCGAAACTCTAAGGGACGAGACACTAAGACCAGCAACTCGACGCGACGATATAAACACAAATTCAACAATGCAAAAACTGAAAAGATAATGCGAGGCGTAGATTGGTTATGGGATGGATCTAAACTCTAAATGTGTTTTTGGCTTTTTCGTGGGTTATAGGTAAAAACAGATCTAATCTACGACAAAACGTAAAATCTCACCGAGCAACCGAAATCGATACCACTTGATAGGGCAAAGGTGTCCGATCTTTCGATGAGATGGCGATAATCGATTTGGTGGAGTTCGGGCTTGACGATCCGCCTACACGTGCGAGCACAGCCAATGCAATCGCTAGGCCAATCTCCTGGAGGTTACCAATCCTGCGTGAACACGATCGGCTGACCAATGAGGGTCTTAATTCCTACGAAATCGAGAACAAGTAAGAACCAATATTGCAATCAAGATATTGCGGATTAAGAGGAAAGCTTTATTGAAAGAGGTGGGATCACGAATAGGTGCGGTACAAGAGGCCTCTGACGCTCGAGCCTTGGCGGTTGCGACTATGGCTAACTTAATGTCTAAACAAAATCCGTCTAAAGGTTCGGCTATGGGGCGTATTTAAGGCGAAAAGGTGGGGTTTGACCGCCAGCCATGGAAGTGGTGACCGAATCCAACCCTAAAAGTCCTTTTCCTCAAATACGGACTCTAAAAAGTGGCTAATTAAAATCCGTGAAAATTACATGGGCCTGGCCCAAAATAAAGGTGTCATGACACCATATTATGCTATGGACGAATTAGAAAGTATTGATCTTGAATATTTCGTCCAAGCCTTCTTTCTTCATTATGGTGGCCTCAAAGTTCTGAAATCTTCATCCGTGGCCTTCTCTTGGATCATCACATGCTTGCTGCCATCACCATGCATGGCCATGCTCCAATGCTTGTCCCTCTCATCCATGCTTGGTCCATCATTCCTAAGAGTAAGAAACATATCTGATTTAGGCAGCATCATATTCTCATGTATGTAAGGAATAGTTCCAAGAAACGAAAGTACCTGATAGTTCAGTTGTTTGGCACGAGATCTTGTGATGGGTCCGTGTATGTGTGTTGCTGTAGGTACAACGGTTGTATCAATAGTAGGGATGTCCACATCATGAACCTTAGTAGTTCTTTGTTGTGCTTAACAAGGTAAACACTAGTTTTATTCCGCCTTTGTTGAGCCACTCTAGGAAAAGTTTTAATCGCCTATTCACCCCCCCTCTAGGCGACATCCGTATCCTTTCAACATACCATGCTATGCATCTTGTGTGTATCCTCCAATTGCTTTGGACTTGCCTTGTCATGCTAGTCATTCAATTTCTCCCGTTGCTTGCGATAAGATGAAAGCTTGCTATTTCACTTGTTTTGCTAGCAACAATATTGATCATATACGTTCTAATGAGATGGCCCCCATAGCTTTCTCAATTTTTGGAGATTTTGATGATGGCCATGATAAGCATGTTCCCCACTTGCATACTCACCATGCATCTATTTCATACTTGATTGAAATTAATGGTGATGTGCACAAAAAGAGATATGTCATGATGGATGATGTGTATCTCTACCATGCACACACGTTCTTCCTTTTACATATGATGTGTGTAGGTACCCGCACGAGAATGTCAACCTCGGTTGAGCACGAGTTGACAAAAAGAGCTCTAGAGAGCATTCCACAGGTGAGTTCAAGATCGAACCCAGCTCTTATACCTTTTGCATGCTTTGCATCTTTCATGTTGGCAAATTGCTCTTTCATATGGTTTGATTGCAAGCATGTTAATGGTATTATCTCCCCTTGTGACATTCATGTTTCTTCGCATCTAGATAATGATGTTTTGTGTGTTGCAACAAAAATGTTGAACATTTTCTCTTTCCGATGTTTTGGGTGCAACCACAATTCCATTAAGAGCATGTATTGTCATGAGAGCTTCCAAGAATCTCGTCTTGTTGTTGCAACAAACATAAGGACCACTTTCTCTTTCATTTGGTTTGTTTGCATATATGTTGTTTTTGCTTCCTCTTGGGATACTCATTTACCCATGATATTTGCTTTCGATGATTTGTGTGTGACATCCAACATGTCAAACAATTTCTCTTTCCAATGGTAGGTTTGCACACATATTGTTGTTGCTTTGGACATTCTTCCTCGTGTGTTTTTGCCACATTCTCCTATTCTTGCATCAAAGATGTTGTTTGAAATTTGGATCCAATGCTTTGAATGCCCCACTAATACGTTATATGGAGTTTTTGTGTTTCCATATTTGGATGATGTTCAAACGATTTCCATGCACTTTGACCCTGCATATGCATCCCATTTGCTATACATGCATGGTACTAATAGTGTTGTGAACAAGAATGGACATGCCACATTTGACATGCTCCTCTATCACGCACGAAAATATTTTGCTTGGTCTTTGTTGTGTGAAGGTACAAGTGCATACACGTCAACCTCTACCAACCACGTGTTGACAAGAAGATCCGAAGAGAGTTACCTATGGCTACCCTTCATCGAGCTATCTCTACAAGCTAAGGTGACTCCCTTCTACTTGAGGACTCATGCAATAATCTTCATGAATTGGCTACGCTTTGAGCGTTGCTTTGCTTTTGTTGTGAGCTTTGTAGGCTTCAAGGAAGGTGAAGGAACATTGAAGTGTTGTCAAGTCAATATTCTCGAGGACGACTATATGGTGAACCCCAGGATCAAGAAGGTCTCTCGTCCGCTTCTACTTGGTGATGAGCATGTAGAGTCGAGGACGACTCTTTTTGAAGGGGGGGGGTTTGATTGCAAGGTGTCCGATCTTTCGATGAGATGGCGATATTCGATTTGGTGGAGTTCGGGCTTGACGATCCGACTACACATGCGAGCACGAGCGCCAATGCAATCGCTAGGCCAATCTCCTGGAGGTTACCGATCCTGCGTGAACACGATCGGCTGACCGGTGAGGGTCTTAATTCCTACCTGAAATCGAGAACAAGTAAGAACCAATATTGCAATCAAGATATTGCGGATTAAGAGGAAAGCTTTATTGAAGAGGTGGGATCCTGAATAGGTGCGAAGTACAAGAGGCCTCTGCGACGCTCGAGCCTTGGCGAAGTTGCGACTAAGGCTAACTTAATGTCTAAACAAAATCTGAGTCTAGAGGTTCGGCTATGGGGCGTATTTAAGGGCGAAAAGGTGGGGTTTCGGCCAGCCATGGAAGTGGTGGCCGAATCCAACCCTAAAAGTCCTTTTCCCTCAAATCTGAGACTCTAAAAAGTGGCTAATTAAAATCTGCGAAAATTACATGGGCCTGGCCCAAAATAAAAGGTGTCGCACACCATATTAAGCTATCGGCAATTCGTAAAGTATTGATCTTGAATATTTCGTCCAAGCCTTCTTTCTTCATTATGGTGGCCTCAAAGTTCTGAAATCTTCATCTGTGGCCTTCTCTTGGATCATCACATGCTTGCTGCCATCTCCATGCATGGCCATGCTCCAATGCTTGTCCCCCTCATCCATGCTTGGTCCATCATTCCTAAGAGTAAGAAATATATCTGATTTAGGCAGCATCATATTCTCATGTATGTGAGGAATAGTTCCAAGAAACGAAAGTACCTGATAGTTAAGTTGTTTGGCACGAGATCTTGTGATGGGTCCTTGTATGTGTATTGCTATAGGTACAACGGTTGTATCAATAGTAGGGATGTCCACATCACGCCAAGTCGTCATGGACTCCAAAGGTGATTCCGTTCCTCTGTGCGAGCCCCCTTCCTGCCCTATTGAATGGTATGCTACTTCATACTCCGTCACATATGCATGATAGGTTCACACCGACCAGTACGGAGGCAAGGGAGGAATCCCGGAACATCAAGCCCGACAAGACGGAGGCTTGGAATAGGAGACGGGAGAAGACAAGTCGGCTGTGTCCAGCGGTACTACGGTTGAACCCGAACCGTCTTGTCGCTGGTACTACCGCCTTCTACTGCCGCTACTAATGGCTCCAACGGATGCTCCAAGACCAAGCGGTACTACGGTCCCAGGCGGTACTACGGTGATGACCGATACTACGGTCCTAAGTCCCAGACTACCGGTCATGTCCTGCACTTACACCAGTTGGGCCACACCATGTATTCCCTTTACTTACCTATTCGCCTAGTTTATCCCAAACTACCCTTGTTAAGTGGTGGCCTATAAATAGAGCCCCACCCCCATGTATCCCTTAGGCATAGATGATAGACTAAAGAAAACCCCCATTGTGGAATCTCTAGTTTTGCCTCATCCCCTTTACCAAGGGGACCGACTATCGTCACCAACCTCGATTGGACTTTGCATCACGCATCCATCGTTGAACAAGGCCTTGGAGTTCGATGTCTCGTCTCCAAGTTGTCAAGACCCTCCCCAAGGTGTTCTTCCCTCTCCGATGTGGATTTAAGGGAGCACGTTGACCGATCTTTCCTTGCGAGGATTCTATCGGACCGGTGGCCGCCGTTCAGGAGCAATCGGCCTTGTATCGTGTGAGTTTTGCGTGTGTTCATCGTGTTCTTCGCGAGGTGTGTGTTTGGCTCCGCTACCTTCTCCCTTTCCCCTCGCTTTCCCATCGATTTGACCACGAGATCCGTGAAGATCGGGCACCCAAGAGGTTAACCCCTCCATCACCACCAATTTTGTGCAATCGAACTAGCGTCTCTCCTTGTACTTGTGTGACACGAGCTTATAGTCTTCGCTAGGTAATCATTTGGTTCTTAGCTCACTTTCTCCGTCGCACAAGTCCCATTTATCCCACTGTGTGTTTCCTTGTACATATTTCCTATCTTGTGGATTGACTTGTTTTGCTTTGTGATCATTGTGGTTCTTTACTTGCCATTACAACATCTCGATTTTGGAGTGGTTCTTGACATGCCACTTTCCATACCTATCCACCATAGGCCTTGTGTGTGTGTGTTTTTTGTTGGTAGTTGGTTTTGGTGTTCCGCGTGAACTTCACTTTGCTTGGTTTATTGCTCTCAAGTGTGTCCACTTGCACGATACGATCTTCCAAGGTAAAGTAAGGTTTGACGTTGTATCCCTAACACCCTCTACCACTTCCATATACAACAATTGGTCTTGTGAAGCATGTCTAGGGACTCCGGGACCGAGGATGATTTCCATGAAGAATCCATGATGAGCCACCATGCATATGTCTCCACAAGCATGGATAACATAATGGAGCACTACACCAACTATGGCTCCACATGCTTGGGTGATATGGAGTACTACAACAACAATGACTCCCCAAGCATGGACGACTTCAAGAACGACAACGCGAAGCTCCTCACGTCGCACCGACCAAGACGGAGCCTCCAACTCGAGTGCGCAAGGTCCATCATCAAATGGTCATGTTCCAAAGCGACCTCCACAACTTCACGAAGGACATGGACAACGACTTCGACAAAAACATGAGGATGGTCGCCAAGACTAATGATGCTTTGCGCTCATTAGAAAAACTTACAAGGAAGAGTGCCAAGGTCAAGGGCCATCGTCGTGAGCGTCATATGGATGACCAAGTGCGCCACCTACATCAACCATCGGCAAGGCACGCCAATGACCTCCGTCGACACCATCACAAGGCACCTTCAACTTCTTGTGCCACCACCAAAATGGCACCAAGAGCAAGCCTTCGTCCACGCCATCAAGCTTCAACGACTACGCTTGCATTTGAAGACCTCATGAACGAGGTAAATGAAGATCTCTACTTCGCCAAGTTGGATAGCATGAGCCTACCTCCACCACTACTACGAGATGGCCACAAGACGGTCGAGCAAGGGATTTTCCCTTCGACCATGGAGGAGAGTGATGATGCCCACCTTATGGCATCCAACCTTGAAGGAGACAAGGTCAAGAATGGTGAGCATGGGATTTTCCCTTCACCAAAGGAGGCGCTTGGAGTTGAGGAACCCGAGCCTACCCTATATGCTTGAGTGATGATGTGGTACCAATCCAATGTGAGTATGAGAGCCACTTAGCCCACTTGAGTGAGAACAAGAGTGAGATGAGTGACTCCACCTTATGTGAGATTGAGTGCTTCCACTTGGAGGGCATGAGCGATACTCCTAGTGAGTTGAGAGTGGTAGTTGATAGGTCAAGTGAGACCATTTCGAATTCTAACAACTTACCCTCTACCTCTAGTGTGTTATCTTATGTTGTGCTAGGTTCCATGGATGAAGACGCGCCAAGCCATGAAGCAATGATGCCTCAATTGGAGAAGATGTACATGGTGCACGAAGATGATGCTATGCCATGGCTACATCAAGAAGACGAAGTCGTCAACAAGGAGGCCACTACTTCCACAACACCCACTTCATATGAGAGGTATGACCAAGGTAAAAATAAGGGTATTGATGATGCCATGATCCCACTAGTGGACATGATGAATTGTGAGGATATGCATGCTATGGATAATACTTGTGACATTACATATGCTTCATTCATATTCCCATGTAATGCTTTGCCTTTGCATAATATTGCTCATGTGGAATTGTTTGATTGCGATACCATTGCCATAAACATGCCATGCTATGCATCTTGTGTGTATCCTCCAATTGCTATGGACATGCTTTGATGCAGCCCGACCTACGGTCGTTACTACATCAAGTTCTCCAACTTACGCCAAGTCGCCATGGACTCCAAAGGTGAATCCGTTCCTCTATGAAAGCTCACTTCCTACCCTATTGAATGGTATGCTACTTCATACTCCGTCACATATTCATGATAGGTTCACACCAACCAGTACGGAGGCAAGGGAGGAAGCCCGGAGCATCAAGCCCGACAAGACGGAAGCTTGGAAGAGGAGGAGGAAGAAGACAGATCAGCAGCTACCAGGTTCAAGCGGTACTACCGGTCGGAATGAGTACTACCGTCAATCCAGCAGTACTGCCACCGCCTTTGATCTGAAGCTGCGCCATCGCCATCTGGATGCCCGGTACTAGCTTGCGGTACTCCGCATAAGCGGTACTACTGTCCCCAAAGCGGTACTACGGTGATGACCGTACTACTGGGTCCCAAGTCCCATTACCGGTCATGTCGATGCTCACGCACCAGTTGGGCCACAACCCATGTATTCCCCTTTACTTACCTATTCGCCTAGTTTATCCCCAAACTACCCTTGTTAAGTGGTTGGCCTATAAATAGAGCCCCCACCCCTCATGTATCCCTTAGGCATAGATGATAGACTAAAGAAAACCCCCATTGTGGAATCTCTAGTTTTGCCTCATCCCCTTTACCAAGGGGACCGACTATCGTCACCAACCTCGATTGGACTTTGCATCACGCATCCATCGTTGAACAAGGCATTGGGTTCTCGGTTTCTCGCCCCCAAGACGTCAAGACCCTCCTCAAGGTGTTCTTCCCTCTCCGATGTGGATTTGAGGGAGCACGTTGACCGATCTTTCCTTACGAGGATTCTATCGGACCGGTGGCCGTCGTTCGGGAGCAATCGGCCTTGTATCGTGTGAGTTTTGTGTGTGTTTAACGTGTTCTTCGCGAGGTGTGTGTTCGCTTCCGCTACCTTCTCCCTTTCCCCTCGCTTTCCCATCGATTTGACCACGAGATCCGTGAAGATCGGGCACCCAAGAGGTTAACCCCTCCATCATCTGGTATCAGCAGCTTTTGGTTGCCACGGATTTCTCATCGATTTGGTCTTTCCCACATAAATTCGAAAATTCCACCAAAAACAGCCCCAAATCGTGTTTTGGATCGATCTGTGATTTGAGTGCGTTTTGGTAGGTTTTTATCCGTGGATTGCTTGCTTAACTTGTTGATCTACCTTCCTTTGCGTTCCCATGGCCTAATCCCTTGATTTCCCCCTTCGATTTGGTGCTTTTCTTGAAGATTTTCCGCCCAAATCACCCCAAAATCGCGGAAACGAGTCAAATCTGGGAGTTTCAGGTCCAAGCGGTACTACCGGGCCCAAAAACCGGTACTACCGCACTTAACCGGTACTACCGGGCCAAAACAACCGGTACTACCGCCCCATACAGATCCAAAACAGCAAGTTCCAGATTTCAGCCTCTCACCGTTTTGGGCATAACTTTTGCATACGAACTCGGATTTTGGTGTTCTCTAGCTCGTTTCGAAGAGGAGAAGGAGCCCTACATCATCATCCACGTGGTTCATGCTATCTACTCCATCCAAATTCCGTGAGCAAGGCGGGATCCAACAATAAAGGGTGAAGATCGTCGACGAAAGGTATAAACATTCCGCGACTTCTCCCCACTTGCATTCCTTTGTGAACCCCACAATCTTTGCGAGCAACAAACACCTATTGAGACTAGTTCCTCTTATGATTGCTTGGGCTATGCACATTTGATACCTTGTAGAATTCCGAGCAAACATTGTGAGCGCTATCTCATATAGTTATCTTGTATAGTTGTTGGCACAAGGAAGAGGCAAGTGAAAAACAAAAAGAAAAGAGAGAGAAGAAGAAAAAAAATATAGAAAAAGAAAAATAAAAAGAAAAATAAAGAGATACATATGTGCCTCATAGAATAGGAAGCGCAAGCTCGATGAACATCATATAGGTCGTACTTATTGTGCATATCTTGTAGCCCACCAATTTTGTGCAATCGAACTAGCGTCTCTCCTTGTACTTGTGTGACATGAGCTTATAGTCTTCGCTAGGTAATCATTTGGTTCTTAGCTCACTTTCTCCGTCGCACAAGTCCCATTTATCCCACCGTGTGTGTTTCCTTGTACATATTTCATATCTTGTGGATTAACTTGTTTTGCTTGGTGATCATTGTGGTTCTTTACTTGCCATTACAACATCTTGATTTCGGATTGGTTCTTGACATGCCACTTTCCATACCTATCCACCATAGGCCTTGTGTGTGTGTGTTTTTTGGTTCGTAGTGGGTTTTGGTGTTCCGCGTGAACTTCACTTTGCTTGGTTTATTGCTCTCAAGTGTGGCCACTTGTATGATACGATCTTCCAAGGTAAAGTAAGGTTTGACGTTGTATCCCTAACCCCCACTACCACTTCCATATACACCACTTGGTCTTGTGCATCATGTCTAGGGACTCCGGAACCAAGGATGATATCTATGAAGAATCCATGATGAGCCACCATGACTACGACTCCACAAGTATAGAGGACATGACGGAGCACAACACCGACAATGGCTCCACATGCTTTGAGGACCCGGAGCACTACACCTACGACGACTCCACATGCATGAAGACATGGAGCTCTACGTCGACAATGGCTCCTCATGCATGGAGCCTATGGAGCACTACACCGACAATGGCTCCACATGATTGGGTGATATGGAGTACTACACCAACAACTACTCCCCAAGCATGGACGACTTCGAGTGCGACATCGATGACGCCTCGCCAAGCATGGAGGACACGGCGAACTTCATCGACTTTGATGGCTCCTCCATGAGCCATGAAGAATTCCTCCACCGTGTGGAGATGGAAGCCTACTACGCCAAGCAAGAGGAGGCGCATCATCAAGATTCCATGACCTTCAAGGCCAAGCGTGCCACACCAAAGGGCACCACCTACTTCGATGATTCACCCCCAAGGCGACATGTGCCACCACCTAGATGGCGTCAAGCGCCACCATCTCCAAGGCACCATGCTCCATCACCTCCAAGGCGTCAAGCTCTACCATCTCCAAGGCGCCAAGCTTCATCACCGCCAAGGCGCCAAGCTCCAACTCCTAAAGAAACAAGAGTGGCGTCCAAACATCATATGCATTAAGAGGCGCCAAGAAACAAGAATCTTCATAGACAAACATCCTCTCATGAGCATCGCCACCATAAGGAGGATACAAGAAATCGTCTAAGGCATCTTCGCCACCAAGACGAAGAATTCGTGATGAGCACCAACCATAATGCTCAAGCAAGCTCAAGAAGGCACCACAAGCACAAGAAGAGTGCCAAGGCAAGTGATCATCGTCGCGAGTGTCATGTGGACGACCAAGTGCGCCACCTACATCAACCATCGGCAAGGCACGCCAATGACCTCCGTCGACACCATCATAGGGCACCTTCAACTAGTCGTGGCACCACCATAATGGCACCAAGAGCAAGCCTTCCTCCACGCCATCAAGATTCAAAGCCGACGCTTGACTTCTACGACCTCGCGAACGAGGAAAATGTAGATGCCTACTTCGCCAAGTTGGATAGCATGAGCCTACCTCCACCACTACTACGAGATGGCCACAAGACGGTCGAGCATGGGATTTTCCCTTCGACCATGGAGGAGAGAAATGATGCCCATCTTATGGCATCCAACCTTGGAGGTGACAAGGTCAAGAATGGTGAGCATGGGATTTTCCCTTCACCAAAGGAGGCGCATGGAGTTCAGGAAACCGAGCCTACCCCCATATGCTTGAGTGATGATGTGGTACCAATCCCATGTGAGTATGAGAGCCACTTAGCCCACTTCAGTGAGAACAAGAGTGAGACGAGTGACTCCACCTTATGTGAGATTGAGTGCTTCCACTTGGAGGGCATGAGCGATACTACTAGTGAGTTGAGAGTGGTAGTTGATAGGTCAAGTGAGACCATTTCGATTTCTAACAACTTACCCTCTACCTCTAGTGTGTTCTCTTGTGTTGTGCTAGGTTCCATGGAGGACGACTCCCCAAGCCATGAAGCAATGATGCCTCAATTGGAGAAGATGTACATGGTGCACAGAGATGATGCTATGCCATGGCTACATCAAGAAGACGAAGTCGTCCACAAGGAGACCACTACTTCCACAATACCCACTTCATATGAGAGGTATGACCAAGGTAATAATAAGGGTGTTGATGATGCCATGATCCCACTAGTGGACATGATGAATTGTGAGGATATGCATGCTATGGATGATACTTGTGACATTACATATGCTTCATCCACTTTCCCATGTGATGATTTGCCTTTGCATAATATTGATCATGTGGAATTGTTTGATTGCGATATCATTGCCATAAACATGCCATGCTATGCATCTTGTGTGTATCCTCCAATTGCTTTGGACTTGCCTTGTCATGCTAGTCATTCAATTTCTCCCGTTGCTTGCGATAAGATGAATGCTTGCTATTCTTGTTTTGCTTGCAACAATAGTGATCACATGCGTTATAATGAGATGGCCCCCATAGCTTTCTCAATTTTTGGAGATTTTGATGATTGCCATTATAAGCATGTTCCACACTTGCATACTCACCATGCATCTATTTCATACTTGTATGACATTAATGGTGATGTGCACAAGAAGAGATACGTCATGATGGATGATATGTATCTCTACCATGCACACACGTTCTTCCTTTTACATATGATGTGTGTAGGTACCCGCACGAGAATGTCAACCTCGGTTGAGAACGAGTTGACAAAAAGAGCTCTAGAGAGCATCCCACAAGTGAGTTCAAGATCGAACCCAGCTCTGATACCTTCTGCATGCTTTGCATCTTTCATGTTGGCAAATTGCTCTTTCATATGGTTTGATTGCAAGCATGTTAATGGTATTATCTCCCCTTGTGACATTCATGTTTCTTCGCATCTAGATAATGATGTTTTGTGTGTTGCAACAAAAATGTTGAACATTTTCTCTTTCCGATGTTTTGGGTGCAACCACAATTCCATTAAGAGCATGTATTGTCACGAGAGCTTCCAAGAATCTCGTCTTGTTGTTGCAACAAACATAAGGACCACTTGCTCTTTCATTTGGTTTGTTTGCAAACATAATACTTTTGTTTTGGATATGCTTCCTTGTGTGTTTTTGCCAAATTCTCCTATTCCTGCATCAAAGATGTTGTTTGAAATTTGGACCCAATGCTTTGAATGCACCACTTATATGTTATATGGAGTTTTTGAGTTCCCACATTTGGATGATGTTCAAACGATTTCCATGCACATTGACCTTGCATATGCATCCCGTTTGCTATACTTGAGTTGTGCTAATCGTGTTGTGAACAAGAATGGACATGCCACAAATGACATGCTCCTCTATCACACACAAACATATGTTGCTTGGTCTTTGTTGTATGAAGGTACGGAGGCAAGGGAGGAAGCCCGGAGCATCAAGCCCGACAAGACGAAGGCTTGGAAGAGGAGGCGGAAGAAGACAGATTGCCAAATGCTCTCTGTCACCGGATACGGCGATCTATCGTCAAGTACTACCGCCCATGTACGACGCCAATGAAGTCCTAGGATCAAGCGGTACTACGGATCTGGACCTGCATTACGGTCGGTACTCTGGGACCCATGTCCGTACTACCGACTCGTGCTCACAGACTGCTGGGCCTTTGAGCCTTCGGCCCATGTACCCCTCTAGCTTGTCCAAACCCTAGTTTTATTCCTAAACTACCCTTGTTTAGTGGTTAGCCTATAAATAGAGCCCCCACCCCTCATGTATCCCTTAGGCATAGATGATAGACTAAAGACAACCCCCATTGTGGAAGCTCTAGTTTTGCCTCATCCCCTTTACCAAGGGGACCGACTATCGTCACCAACATCGATTGGACTTTGCATCACGCATCCATCGTTGAACAAGGCCTTGGAGTTCGATGTCTCGTCTCCAAGTTGTCAAGACCCTTCCCAAGGTGTTCTTCCCTCTCCGATGTGGATTTGAGGGAGCACGTTGACCGATCTCTCCTTGCGAGGATTCTATCGGACCGGTGGCCGCCGTTCGGGAGCAATCGGCCTTGTATCGTGTGAGTTTTGCGTGTGTTCATCGTGTTCTTCGCGAGGTGTGTGTCTGCTTCCGCTACCTTCTCCCTTTCCCCTCGCTTTCCCATCGATTTTACCACGAGATCTGTGAAGATCGGGCCACCCAAGAGGTTAACCCCTCCATCAGACTTCTTCGAAGCGGTTGTCGATATTCTTGAACTCCACGCGGGCTTCGCTAAATTGTTCATCTTGGCGCCGCTCGAGAGCTTCACAATGGTAGTTGAATTCTCTTCGGACCTTCCAATGGTCCCATCTTGTCATGCATTGTGTGTCGTCCTCCGGAGGTTGTGGTGGTTGGGACGGCTCTCCATTCCTGTCCATGATGCAAAGCCAACAAGGGTTGTATATGGAGAATAAGGGTGCGTAGAGTTAGACTTTTACCTCACCTTGGAGATTATATCAAACCAAATGCCACACAAATGAGCGAACAACGTGCAAAGTGAAATGGCCAAGAAAGTCACACACAAATATACTACACCTATCAAAAGCTTTTGGTGGAAGGTTAGGATTGTGGAAAACCAAACGAAACGATCTAGGCAAAAGGTTATTGTTCTAAGTGGTAAAGAACCAAAGATCAAAAGCAAAAGGATACGATCTACAAAAACACGGAAAAACGCACACGTGGAGACAAACGAGGTTAGCACGACTATGAAAATGAGCACAAAAGGTCCTAACAAAGACTACGCTCGGTTGTCGTGCCAACTCAAGGAGAGACCACAACTCGTTTGCCAAAAGAGAATAAGCAATAGATTTGTGCACTTGCCTTGGTGCGCTCTTTTCCTCTCTCTTGTTGGCTTACAAGCTTGGTATTCTCTTTGTATTGGGAGACTATGTATCTTTTTTTTCTATTTTTTTTATTCTTTCTCTTTTTCTCCCTTTCTATGCTACTATGTTAACTTTTGTATTTGGCCTCACACTCTCACTTTCCAAAGGCAAATGCACAATGCTTAGACAAACACAAAATGAGTTGCTCTCATAGGATAGATACACACAAGGAAGATATGGGGCTGTCAATGTGGCGCAAGTTATACCTTCGGTATTATTGACGACTTGCAACCGTTGGTAGGGATGATGTTCGAGTGTCGCGGTGTCATTGAGCGCGTGGTGACTTTGATGCGGAAGCTATTGTGAAAATGGCGACAAACACGCGAAACACGAACAAGTGAAGTGGAAAAGTCAGCAAACGAAGTTGAGGCGTCAAAGGGGCAAAGAAACACGGTTAGAGTAGTACCGGTAACGTCCGTAGTACCGGGCGAAGCGGTAGTAAGCGCTTGCGGCGGTATACCGCCAAAGCGGAAACGAACGAAAACAACTTGACAAAATCCTCAAATTCGTGCTGATTTGACCGAAAGGCTGGGCTAGGAACAACAGGGGCTATAGATCGACTCAAAAAGCAACAGATCTATGGACCAAAACCACGAAAAACTCACCAATCCAAAGATCGATCCGAAGGCAAATTGGGGCTCTTTTTGGTGGGATTTTTGATTTTACGGGGGGATGGGGCAAAGGTGTCCGATCTTTCGATGAGATGGCGATAATCGATTTGGTGGAGTTCGGGCTTGACGATCCGACTACACGTGCGAGCACGAGCGCCAATGCAATCGCTAGGCCAATCTCCTGGAGGTTACCGATCCTGCGTGAACACGATCAGCCTGACCAGCGAGGGTCTTAATTCCTACCTGAAATCGAGAACAAGTAAGAACCAATATTGCAATCAAGATATTGCGGATTAAGAGGAAAGCTTTATTGAAAGAGGTGGGATCCTGAATAGGTGCGAAGTACAAGAGGCCTCTGACGCTCGAGCCTTGGCGAATTGCGACTATGGCTAACAATGTCTAAACAAAATCCGAGTCTAAAGGTTCGGCTATGGGGCGTATTTAAGGCGAAAAGGTGGGTTTCGCCAGCCATGGAAGTGGTGGCGAATCCAACCCTAAAAGTCCTTTTCCCTCAAATACGGACTCTAAAAAGTGGCTAATTAAAACCTACGAAAATTACATGGGCCTGCCCAAAATAAAGGTGTCGCACACCATATTATGCTATGAACGAATTAAGAAAGTATTGATCTTGAATATTTCGTCCAAGCCTTCTTTCTTCATTATGGTGGCCTCAAAGTTCTGAAATCTTCATCCGTGGCCTTCTCTTGGATCATCACATGCTTGCTGCCATCTCCATGCATGGCCATGCTCCAATGCTTGTCCCTCTCATTCATGCTTGGTCCATCATTCCTAAGAGTAAGAAATGTATCCGATTTAGGCAGCATCATATTCTCATGTATGTAAGGAATAGTTCCAAGAAACGAAAGTACACGATAGTTAAGTTGTTTAGCACGAGATCTTGTGATGGGTCCTTGTATGTGTGTTCTTTGTAGGTACAGCTTGTATCAATAGTAGGGATGTCCACATCATGCTCCCTTCTTGAATTGAAGTCGTCCTCGACGCAATCTCATCTTCCTCACCAAAGTAAGGCTTCAAATCTGCAATGTTAAATGTAGGACTAACTGTACAAAGTCTGCAGCAACTCAAGTTTATATGCATTATCATTGATTTTCTCTAACACCTTAAAGGGACCAGCAGACGTGGCATTAACTTAGACTTGAGTAAATCAGAAAACGATCTTTACGCAATGTAACCAAACAAGATCGCCAACATCAAACACAACATGCTTTCTCCCTTTATCCCCAACAAGTTTATACTTAGCATTCATGTGTTCAATGTTATCTTTAGTAGTCTTATGCAAGTTTAATATCATTTCAGGCGTTGTGTAGCATCCAAATTATGTTGCAATCAAGAAGGTAAAGGCAATAAATCAATAGGTGCACGAGGAACAAAACCATACACAATCTCAAATGGGCACATCTTTGTGGTAGAATGCAATGAACGATTATAAGCAAATTCTATATGAGGTAAACACTCTTCCCACAATTTTAAGTTCTTCTTTAAAACAGCCCGTAACATAGTAGATAAAGTTCTATTTACTACTTGGTTTGACCATCAGTTTGGGGATGACATGTAGTACTAAACAGCAATTTAGTCCCCAACTTAGCCCATAAACATCTCCAAAAGTGGCTAAGAAATTTAGTATCACGATCAGAGACAATAGTATTTGGCACACCATGCAAACGAACAATTTCACGAAAGAACAAATCAGCAATATGCGCAGATCATCCGCTTTTATGACAAGGAATAAAGTGCCATCTTAGAAACGGATCCACAACAACAAAATACTATCCTCCCTTCGTGTTCGTGGCAATCCCAAAACAAAGTCCATAGAAATATCCTCCCAAGGAACACTAGGAACAGGAAGAGGCATATATAAACCATGTGGATTAAGGCGAGACTTAGCTTTTTGACAAGTAGTGCAGTGCCACAAATCTCTCAACATCTCGACGATACGTGGCCAAAAGAAGTGTGCAAGAAGAACATCCTCCGTCTTCTTGACACCAAAGTGTCCCATCAATCCTCCTCCATGCCTCCTGTAACAACAAAAGACGCAACAGAGCTATCTGAATGCATAGTTTGTTAGCACGGAACACAAATCCATCATTGAAGACGAACTTGTTCCAAGTTCTACCATCTCTACAATTCTGCAACACATCTTTAAATTCACATCACGCACATATTGTTCCTTAATAGTTTCCAATCCAAATATTTTGAAGTCAAGTTGAGATAACAAAGCATAACGGCGTGACAAAGCATCGCAATAATATTATCTTTACCCTTTTGTTTGATAACATAAGGAAAAGACTCAATAAATTCAACCCACTTTGCATGACGACGATTCAACTTAGCTTGACTACGAATATGCTTCAAAGATTCATGATCGTAATGAATAACAAATTCCTTAGGCCATAGATAATGTTGCCAAGTTTCTAATGTCGAACCAACGCATATAATTCTTTATCATAAGTAGAATAGTTCGACTAGCCCCACTCAATTTCTCACTAAAATATGCAACAGGTTTTCCTCTCTTAATAACACCCTCCCAAACCAATTCCACTAGCATCACATTCAAGCTCAAAAGTCTTAGTAAAATCGGAAGTTGGAGTAAGGGAGCATGTGTTAGCTTATCTTTCAATATGACGAAGGCACATTGTTGTGCATCGCCCAAACAAAGGGCACATCCTTCTTGGTAAGCTCATTCAGCAGCGGCAATTGATCCAAAGTCTTTGACAAAGCGCCTATAAAAACCAGCGAGGCCAAGAAAACTCCTCACTTGTGTGACCGTCTTGGTCATGCCAATTCTCAATAGCTTCAATCTTGGCTGGATCCACTTCAATACCCTGTGATGTAACAACATAGCCAAGAAACGCAACTCGATTGGTGCAAAAGGTGCACTTCTCAAGGTTACCAAACAAACGTGCATCACGTAAAGCATTGAAAACAGCACGTAAATGGTCCAAATGTTCCTCTAAAGATTTTCTATAAATCAGAATATCATCAAAGTAGACTACCACAAAACGTCCAATGAAAGCACGTAAAACTTCGTTCATTAATCTCATGAAAGTGCTAGGTGCATTAGTTAAACCAAACGGCATTACTAACCACTCATATAAACCGAACTTAGTTTTAAATGTTTTTCATTCATCTCCTAATTTCATACGAATCTGGTGGTAACCACTACGCAAATCAACTTTAGAAAACATGGTAGAGCCACTCAATTCATCAAGCATGTCATCTAAACGTGGAATAGGATGACGATATCGAATAGTAATATTATTGATAGCTCTACAATCAGTACACATGCGCGAAGAACCATCTTTCTAAGATACCCAAATAATAGGAACAGAACAAGGGCTAAGGGACTCACGAATATGATCTCACGAGTAGTTCTGAATAATTTGGCGTTGTATCTCCTTTGTCTCCTCTGGATTGGTTCTATATGGCGCAGCGGTTGGGCAACGTGGCACCAGGAATTAGATCAATTTGATTCTCAATTCCTCTAATAGGAGGTAGTCCCGGTGGCAACTCAATGGAAATACGTCCTCATATTCCTGCAAAAGGTTAGCAACAATGGTGGCAAAGAAGGAGGCATATCCTCAAATGAAAACAAAACCTTTTTGCAGACAATTGCATAACATTGAGTATTGTTTACATCTAGTTCAGCAATATCAATTTTATTTGCAAGCATACATGGACTCTTCAAATGAATTTCAGTAGCATGTGTAGAATCAGATTTAGTGTTCTTTGGTGGTATAAAATCTGCAGCAACAATCGATTCTCACTTTTATTTTTCTCCTCGCTTTAGCTCTACTAGCTCTAGCAAGATCATCTTTTAAAATCTGTCAGGAGTCATAGGTTTTAGACCAATTTTCTTTCCATCATGCATAAGAGAATAGTGGTTAGTTTTGCCATTATGAACAGATTCTCTATCAAATTGCCATGGTCTACCAAGTAACAAAGAACAAGCTTGCATAGGTACAACATCACAATCAACAAAATCAGAATATGTACCAATAGTAAAATGCACGCGTACCGTTCTTGTTACCTTGATCTTGCGAGAACTCTCAAACCATTGGATGTGGTATGAATGTGGGCGTTGTCTTGTTGGAAGTGCAAGCTTCTCTACCATGTCAACACGGCGATTATTACAACTCCTCCATCAATGATGATCCGATAGCTCTTTCCTTGACAACACCACGTGTTTGGAACAGGTTGTGGCGTTGATCTTGCTCAGATTTGCTCAATTGCACACTCAACACACGTTGTAATTAAACTCTTGTATTGATCAGCTTCAGCTCCCATTACCTCCGCTCGTCATCATCGTAATTGTCTCCATCTCGAGCGTAAATAAGGGCTAGTGTATCTTCATCAAGTCACTTTCATGAATCGTATTCACCATCTTCTCGCACCATCATCACACGTTGTGTTGTGCATCTCTCAATATGACCAAAACCCCAAAGACTTGCGGCATTGTATATCCTTAGTCTTACCTGGAAGCCATAGAAGATGCACTACGAAAGGGAGCATTGGATGATGGTGGAGGAGCAATGGAAATCTTCGGTGGCCTTGGATGTGGTAGTAGTGAGGCGAATCACGAGGCGGCGCTGATTGTCGGATGTCCAAGTGGATGTGCGACTGCAGAATTATTAGTCCTCCTCCATGGTGTTTGGCGATCGCACTTCACGCTCACTTTGCAAGCAAGATGAAACAAACGAGTGATAAAATTATATTCCTTATAATCTAATATGTCTGAATGTCCTTGTTTAATCCACCAAAGAACGTGCAAGCATTTGTTCATTAGATTCAACAAGACCACACCTAACCATCCCGTTTGCAATTCCCGATAATACTCTTCTACGAATTTTTCCCTTGCTCTAAGCGTGTCGATTCTTTAGTAAATCACGTTGATAAGTGGGAGGTACAAACGAACACGCATAGCAGTTTTTAAAGCGGTCCAAGTACTAGGAATAGTAGTAGGATTTAAACGACAATACTCGGACCACCAAAGGAAGCAAATTTAGTAAATTCACATGTAGCAAAGACTAACACGCATATTCTCGTGATATTTTAAGCATGCAAAACGTTGTTCTACTTCCATCTCCCATGTAAGATATGCATCGGATTATATTTACCCTCAAAAGATGGAATATTTAATTTAAGCTTTGCAACATGATCATCATCATTACGCATCGGTGGGCGGCGTTGCGGTAGTAATGTCGGGACGACCAGTACTTGTGGAGGTTGTTCAACCTCCTCGTCAAACAGATCGCCGCCGTCGGTCGAGTAGTACCTGCCGTCGTCATCAATGTCGTAGCAGCGATCGCGGAAGTCCGAGGAACGCTGGCCGCAGGAGCCGCAAAGTGCGCGGCAGCTGCATCAGCAGTCCGAGCGTGATCGGAATGCGCCAGGCGCCATGTGTGGGTGCGGTGCGGGCAATCGGTTCAAGCTCCTTGAACCGAACGTCAAGCTTGGCGTTGAAGGATTTCGAGTCCATCGATCTTGTCCACGGCGTTGGTGAGCTTGGTGTCAAACTCCCTAGGCGCGTGTCCACGTCTTCTTCGATGACCGTGAGCGGAGAAGTGGGCATGTAGTTCTTCGTTCGTCATGGTGGCGGTTCCAAGTATCTCATGGTTAGTCCTTAAAAAGCATGTATATACTACAGAATATGGTGGAAGTCACGTAATCCGTCAAGCAATATCTGAAGCTCTTACAAGTTCTTACCAAACAGCAGGAAAAGGCGATGTGCAACCACGAGGATCAGTGGGTCCAGAGATTGAACCAAGCGATTACTAGGAGTCGAAACACCGCACGTGGAGAGTATCTGTGGAGCTCTGGGAAGGCTTAGCAAAGGGGTTAGCAATTATCAAAACAGCGATGCAAAAGTTGAAAGAATGCTCAACGACGGATCAGCTTGGTCCTAGGCTAGACCGTACTAGAGACGCGAGCCTAGATCACCAACGATGTCACGACGCAACACAACAAGCACTGTATGAGGATATAGCACCCTGAAAAGCGATCCGAGATGCAGAAAATTACTAGGATGGCGAGTGTCTAGAACTGATCTACGGGGTCTAAAAAGAGGTTAGTACCCAAAAATTTTTTTCGAAATTTTTTATTTTGCTCCGGAAAGCGCGCAGGCGCCAAAAAAATATCGCTATAACGGCCGATGGAGAAAAGTGATCCCCAAAGCCGAAAACCAGTATAGCCAGATTTTTTTTTTTTGCTCTCCTTCTGGACTTACGACCGGACTCTTAGCTCGACACGGACTTTAGCTGAACACGGAAACAACAAAGAAGGAAAGTCAAAAGAAATAACTAGGAAACAGTAACTCTACTCGGACTCGTGCCGCGGCAGGAAAGGTGATCGGATCCGTGTCGCGGTAGGAAGGCGTATGAGTGTTAGGGTTTATGGTGGCAGGGTATATGGCGCGGAATATGGTGGTGGTGATCGCGAATGTGGCGGTGACTAGTATGATTAGAACTCGAAACTCTAAGGACGAGACACTAAGACCAAAGAACTCGACGCGACGATGTAGACACAAATTCAACAATGCAAAACTGAAAAGATAATGCGAGGCGTAGATTGGTTATGGGATGGATCTAAATTCTAACATGTTTTGGATTTTTCGTGGGTTATAGGTAAAAGCAGATCTAATCTACGAAAACAAGTAAAATCTCGACTACGATACTAGGCCGCCCAGAACCCAGACTACCACCGGTACTACCTACGATAGGGCAAAGGTGTCCGATCTTCGATGAGATGGCGATAATCGATTTGGTGGAGTTCGAGCTGACGATCCGACTACACGCATGCGAGCACGAGCCAATGCAATCGCTAGGCCAATCTCACGGAGGTTACCGATCCTGCGTGAACACGATCACCGACCAGCGAGGGTCTTAATTCCTACCGAAATCGAGAACAAGTAAGAACCAATATTGCAATCAAGATATTGCGGATTAAGAGGAAAGCTTTATTGAAAGAGGTGGGATCACGAATAGGTGCAAGTACAAGAGGCCTCTGACGCCGAGCCTTGGCGAAGTTGCGACTATGGCTAACTTAATGTCTAAACAAAATCCAGTCTAAAGGTTCGCTATGGGATGATTTTAAAGCAGGGGTTTCGCCAGCCATGGAAGTGGTGGCGAATCCAACCCTAAAGTCCTTTTCCCTCAAATACGGACTCTAAAAAGTGGCTAATTAAAAACTCATGCGAAAATTACATGGGCGGCCCAAAATAAAGGTGTCGCAGCACCATATTATACTATGGACGAATTCGTAAAGTATTGATCTTGAATATTTCGTCCAAGCCTTCTTTCTTCATTATGGTGGCCTCAAAGTTCTGAAATCTTCATCCGTGGCCTTCTCTTGGATCATCACATGCTTGCTGCCATCTCCATGCATGGCCATGCTCCAATGCTTGTCCCTCTCATTCATGCTTGGTCCATCATTCCTAAGAGTAAGAAATGTATCTGATTTAGGCAGCATCATATTCTCATGTATGTAAGGAATAGTTCCAAGAAACGAAAGTACCTGATAGTTAATGATGCAGCCCGACCTACGGTCGTTACTACATCAAGGTCTCCAACTTACGCCAAGTCGCCATGGACTCCAAAGGTGAATCCGTTCCTCTATGTAAGCTCACTTCCTACCCTATTGAATGGTATGCTACTTCATACTCCGTCACATATTCATGATAGGTTCACACCGACCAGTACGGAGGCAAGGGAGGAAGCCCAGAGCATCAAGCCCGACAAGACGGAAGCTTGGAAGAGGAGGAGGAAGAAGATGATCAAGAATGCTGTGTTCAAGCGGTACTACGGCGGAACCGGTACTACCGGTCAGTACTACCGCCTGCTACCGCCGATCTTGATCAATGCCATCGCCATGGATGCCCTAAGATCGCTTGCGGTACACGCTCAAGCGGTACTACCGGTCCCCAAAGCGGTACTACCGGTGATGACCGGTACTACCGGTCCCAAGTCCAGTACTACCGGTCATGTCAGTGCTAGTTGGGCCACAGCCCATGTATCCCCCCCTTTACTTACCTTTTCGCCTAGTTTATCCCCAAACTACCCTTGTTAAGTGATAGGGCAAAGGTGTCCGATCTTTCGATGAGATGGCGATAATCGATTTGGTGGAGTTCGGGCTTGACGATCCGACTACACGTGCGAGCACGAGCGCCAATGCAATCGCTAGGCCAATCTCCTGGAGGTTACCGATCCTGCGTGAACACGATCACCGACCACGAGGGTCTTAATTCCTACCAAATCGAGAACAAGTAAGAACCAATATTGCAATCAAGATATTGCGGATTAAGAGGAAAGCTTTATTGAAAGAGGTGGGATCTGAATAGGTGCAGTACAAGAGGCCTCTGACGCCGAGCCTTGGCGAAGTTACTATGGCTAACTTAATGTCTAAACAAAATCCGAGTCTAAAGGTTCGGCTATGGGCGATTTAAGGCGAAAAGGTGGGGTTTCGCCAGCCATGGAAGTGGTGGCGAATCCAACCCTAAAAGTCCTTTTCCTCAAATACGGACTCTAAAAGTGGCTAATTAAAATCCTGAAAATTACATGGGCTGGCCCAAAATAAAGGTGTCGACACCATATTATGCTATGGACGAATTCAGAAGTATTGATCTTGACTATTTCGTCCAAGCCTTCTTCTTCATTATGGTGGCCTCAAAGTTCTGAAATCTTCATCCGTGGCCTTCTCTTGGATCATCACATGCTTCTCGCCATCACCATGCAGGCCATGCTCCAATGCTTGTCCCTCTCATCCATGCTCGGTCCATCATTCCTAAGAGTAAGAAACATTTCGATTTAGGCAGCATCATATTCTCATGTATGTAAGGAATAGTTCCAAGAAACGAAAGTACACGATAGTTCAGTTTGTTGCACGAGATCTTGTGATGGGTCCTTGTATGTGTGTTGTCAGAGGTACAACGGTTGTATCAATAGTAGGGATGTCCACATCATGCTCCCCTTCTTGAATTGAAGTCGTCCTCGACGCAATCTCATCTTCCTCACCAAAGTAAGGCTTCAAATCTGCAATGTTAAACGTAGGACTAACTGTACCAAAGTCTGCAGCAACTCAAGTTTATATGCATTATCATTGATTCTCTCTAACACCTTAAAGGGACCAAAGAAGACGTGGCATTAACTTAGACTTGCGTAAATCAGGAAAACGATCTTTACGCAAATGTAACCAAACAAGATCGCCAACATCAAACACAACATGCTTTCTCCCTTTATCCCCAAAGAAGTTTATACTTAGCATTCATGTGTTCAATGTTATCTTTAGTAGTCTTATGCAAGTTTAATATCATTTCAATGGCGTTGTGTAGCATCCAAATTATGTTGCAATCAAGAAGGTAAAGGCAATAAATCAATAGGTGCACGAGGAACAAAACCATACACAATCTCAAATGGGCACATCTTTGTGGTAGAATGCAATGAACGATTATAAGCAAATTCTATATGAGGTAAACACTCTTCCCACAATTTTAAGTTCTTCTTTAAAACAGCCCGTAACATAGTAGACCAAGTTCTATTTACTACTTCAGTTTGACCATCAGTTTGGGGATGACATGTAGTACTAAAGAGCAATTTAGTCCCCAACTTAGCCCATAAACATCTCCAAAAGTGGCTAAGAAATTTAGTATCACGATCAGAGACAATAGTATTTGGCACACCATGCAAACGAACAATTTCACGAAAGAACAAATCAGCAATATGCGCAGCATCATCCGTTTTATGACAAGGAATAAAGTGTGCCATCTTAGAAAACCGATCCACAACAACAAAAATACTATCCCTCCCCTTCTGTGTTCGTGGCAATCCCAAAACAAAGTCCATAGAAATATCCTCCCAAGGAACACTAGGAACAGGAAGAGGCATATACAAACCATGTGGATTAAGGCGAGACTTAGCTTTTTGACAAGTATTGCAGCGTGCCACAAATCTCTCAACATCTCGACGCATACGTGGCCAAAAGAAGTGTGTAGCAAGAACATCCTCCGTCTTCTTGACACCAAAGTGTCCCATCAATCCTCCTCCATGCGCCTCCTGTAACAACAAAAAGACGAATGAGCTATCTGGAATGCATAGTTTGTTAGCACGAACACAAATCCATCATTGAAGACGAACTTGTTCCAAGTTCTACCATCTCTACAATTCTGCAACACATCTTTAAATTCAGCATCATGCACATATTGTTCCTTAATAGTCTCCAATCCAAATATTTTGAAGTCAAGTTGAGATAACAAAGCATAACGGCGTGACAAAGCATCAAGAATAATATTATCTTTACCTTTTGTGTTTGATAACATAAGGAAAGACTCAATAAATTCAACCCACTTTGCATGACGACGATTCAACTTAGCTTGACTACGAATATGCTTCAAAGATTCATGATCGTAATGAATAACAAATTCCTTAGGCCATAGATAATGTTGCCAAGTTTCTAATGTCGAACCAACGATATAATTCTTTATCATAAGTAGAATAGTTCAGACTAGCCCCACTCAATTTCTCACTAAAATATGCAATGTGTTTTCCTCTTGTAATAACACCCTCCCAAACCAATTCCACTAGCATCACATTCAAGCTCAAAAGTCTTAGTAAAATCAGAAGTTGTAGTAAGGGAGCATGTGTTAGCTTATCTTTCAATATGACGAAGGCCTGTTGTTGTGCATCGCCCAAACAAAGGGCACATCCTTCTTGGTAAGCTCATTCAACAAGGACAATTGATCCAAAGTCTTTGACAAAGCGCCTATAAAACCAAATGAGGCCAAGAAAACCTCACTTGTGTGACCGTCTTGGGCATGCCAATTCTCAATAGCTTCAATCTTGGCTGGATCCACTTCAATACCCTGTGATGTAACAACATAGCCAAGAAACGCAACTCGATTGGTGCAAAAGGTGCACTTCTCAAGGTTACCAAACAAACGTGCATCACGTAAAGCATTGAAAACAAAGACGTAAATGGTCCAAATGTTCCTCTAAAGATTTGCTATAAATCAGAATATCATCAAAATAGACTACCACAAAACGTCCAATGAAAGCACGTAAAACTTCGTTCATTAATCTCATGAAAGTGCTAGGTGCATTAGTTAAACCAAACGGCATTACTAACCACTCATATAAACCGAACTTAGTTTTAAATGCTGTTTTCCATTCATCTCCTAATTTCATACGAATCTGGTGGTAACCACTACGCAAATCAACTTTAGAAAACATGGTAGAGCCACTCAATTCATCAAGCATGTCATCTAAACGTGGAATAGGATGACGATATCGAATAGTAATATTATTGATAGCTCTACAATCAGTACACATGCGAGAACCATCTTTCTTAGGCACCAAAATAATAGGAACAAAGACAAGGGCTAAGGGACTCACGAATATGATCTCTGTCGAGTAGTTCCGAATTTGGCGTTGTATCTCCTTTGTCTCCTCCGGATTGGTTCTATATGGTAGCGGTTGGGCAACGTGGCACCAGGAATTAGATCAATTTGATGCTCAATTCCTCTAATAGGAGGTAGTCACGGTGGCAACTCACGGAAATCGTCCTCATATTCCCGCAAAAGGTTAGCAATAGCGGGTGGCAAAGAAGGAGGCATATCCTCAAATGAAAACAAAACCTCTTTGCATACAATTGCATAACATTGAGTATTGTTTACATCTAGTTCAAGAATATCAATTTTATTTGCAAGCATACATGGACTCTTCAAACGAATTTCAAGAGCATGTGTAGAATCAGATTTAGTGTTCTTTGGTGGTATAAAATCTGCAACAATCTGATTCTCACTTTTATTTTTCTCCTCGCTTTTAGCTCTACTAGCTCTAGCAAGATCATCTTTTAAAATCTGTTCGGAGTCATAGGTTTTAGACCAATTTTCTTTCCATCATGCATAAGAGAATAGTGGTTAGTTTTGCCATTATGAACAGATTCTCTATCAAATTGCCATGGTCTACCAAGTAACAAAGAACAAGCTTGCATAGGTACAACATCACAATCAACAAAATCAGAATATGTACCAATAGTAAAATGCACGCGTCGTTCTTGTTACCTTGATCTTGCGAGAACTCTCAAACCATTGGATGTAGTATGAATGTGGGCGTTGTCTTGTTGGAAGCGCAAGCTTCTCTACCATGTCAACACCGGCGATTATTACAACTCCCTCCATCAATGATGATCCGTATAGCTCTTTTCCTTGACAACACCACGTGTTTGGAACAGGTTGTGGCGTTGATCTTGCTCAGATTTGCTCAATTGCACACTCAACACACGTTGTGTAATTAAACTCTTGTATTGATCGGCAGCCTTCAGCTCCCATTACCTCCGGCTCATCATCATCGTAATTGTCTCCATCTCGAGCGTAAATAAGGGCTAGTGTATCGTCATCGAAGTCACTCATGAATCGTATTCACCATCTTCTCGCACCATCATCACACGTTGTGTTGTGCCTTTGTCTCTCAATATGACCAAAACCCCACTTGCGGCATTGTATATCCTTAGTCTTACCGTGGAAGCCATAGAAGATGCACTCTGACAGGAGCATTGGATGATGGTGGAGAAGCGGTGAAATCTTGTGGTGGCCTTGGATGTGGTAGTAGGCGAATCACGAGGCGCTGATTGTCGGGATGTCCAAGTGGATGTGCGACCAGAATTATTAGTCCTCCTCCATGGTGTTTGGCGATCCTGCACTTCACGTTCACTTTGCAAGCAAGATGAAACAAGCAGTGATAGAATTATATTCCTTATAATCTAATATGTCTGAATGTCCTTGTTTAATCCACCAAAAGCGTGCAAGCATTTGTTCATTAGATTCTACAAGACCACACCTAACCATCCCGTTTGCAATTCACGATAATACTCTTCTCGTAATTTTTCCCTTGCTCTAAGCGTGTCGATTCTTTAGTAAATCACGTTGATAAGTGGGAGGTACAAAACGAACACGCATAGCAGTTTTAAAGCAGTCAAGTACTAGGAATAGTAGTAGGATTTAAGCGACAATACTCAGACCACCAAAGGGAAGCAAATTTAGTAAATTCACATGTAGCAGCACTAACACGCATATTCTCAGGATATTTTAAGCATGCAAAACGTTGTTCTACTTCCATCTCCCATGTAAGATATGCATCGATTATATTTACCCTCAAAAGATGGAATATTTAATTTAAGCTTTGCAACATGATCATCATCATTACGTCTGGTGGGCGGCGTTGCGGTAGTAATGTCGGGACGACCAGCAGTACCGTGGAGGTTGTTCAACCTCCTCGTCAAAGCAGATCGTCGTCGTCGAATTAGTAGTACCCGTCGTCTGTCCCCAATGTCGCAGCGGAAGTCCGAGGCGTCGATCGGCAGAAGCCGAAGGGGTCGTGGCGGTACCGATCCGAGCCGTGATCGGAATGCGCGTGCACCATGTGTGGGTCTTGGTCGGTGCGGGCAATCGGTTCGAAGCTCCTTGAACCGAACGTCAAGCTTGGCGTTGAAGGATTTCTCGAGTCCATCGATCTTGTCCACGGCGTTGGTGAGCTTGGTGTCAAACTCCCAGCGCGTGTCCACGTCTTGTCGGTGACCGAGCGCGGAGAAGTGGGCATGTAGTTCTTCGTTAAATCATGGTGGCGGGGTTCATGAAGTATCTGTCATGGTTAGTCCTTAAAAAGCACGGTATATACTACGGGAATATGGTGGAAGTCACGGCGTAATCCGTCAAGCAATATCTGAAGCTCTTACAAGTTCTTACCAAGCAGGAAAAGGCGATGCAACCACGAGGATCGTGGGTCCGGAGATTGAACCAAGCGAGTACCGAGTGAAACACCGCGTGGAGAGTATCTGGAGCTCGGGAAGGCTTAGCAAAGGGGTCAGCAATTATCAAAACAGCAATGCAAAAGTTGAAAGAATGCTCAACGACGCAGTCTTGTCTGGTCCTAGGCTAGACCGTACTAGAGACGCGAGCCTAGATCACCAACGATGTCACGACGCGACACAACAAGCCTTGTATGATATATAGCACCAAAGCGATCCGAGATGCAGAAAATCACTATGATGGCGAGTGTCTAGAACGATCTCGGGGTCTAAACGAGGTTAGCCCCAAAAAATTTTTTCGAAATTTTTATTTTGCTCGAAGCAGCGCCAAAAAATATCGCTATAACGGCCGATGGAGAAAAGTGATCCCGGGGTGAAAAATAGTATAGCCGAAAATTTTTGGAGGGTTCAGACTTTTTTTTTTTTCTCTCCTACGGACTTACACCAGGACTCTTAGCTCGACGGACTTTAGTGAACGGAAACAACAAAGAAGGAAAGTCAAAAGAAATAACGAGAAACAGTAACTCTACTCGGACTCGTACCACTGAAAAAACTGATCGGATCTGTGTCGGTAGGAAGGCGGTGGCGAGTATTAGGGTTTTATGGTGGCGGGTATATGGCGGAATATGGTGGCGGTATATGGCGGTGATCGGCGAGTGGTGGTGACTAGTATGATCGAACTCGAAACTCTAAGGGACGAGACACTAAGACCCAACTCGACGCGACGATGTAGACACAAATTCAACAATGCAAAAAGCGAAAAGATAATGCGAGGCGTAGATTGGTTATGGGATGGATCTAAACTCTAAGCTGTTTTGGCTTTTTCGTGGGTTATAGGTAAAACAGATCTAATCTCTGAAAACGTAAAATCTCACCGAGCAACCTGAAATCGATACCACTTGATAGGGCAAAGGTGTCCGATCTTTCGATGAGATGGCGATAATCGATTTGGTGGAGTTCGGCTTGACGATCCGACTACACGTGCGAAACACGGCCAATGCAATCGCTAGGCCAATCTCACGGAGGTTACCGATCCTGCGTGAACACGATCGGCTGACGGCGAGGGTCTTAATTCCTACGAAATCGAGAACAAGTAAGAACCAATATTGCAATCAAGATATTGCGGATTAAGAGGAAAGCTTTATTGAAAGAGGTGGGATCTGAATAGGTGCGGTACAAGAGGCCTCTGACGCTCGAGCCTTGGCGAAGTTGCGACTATGGCTAACAATGTCTAAACAAAATCCGAGTCTAAAGGTTCGGCTATGGGCGTTTAAGGGCGAAAAGGTGGGGTTTCGCCAGCCATGGAAGTGGTGGCGAATCCAACCCTAAAAGTCCTTTCCCTCAAATCTGGACTCTAAAAGTGGCTAATTAAAATCCTGCGAAAATTACATGGGCCTGGCCCAAAATAAAGGTGTCGACACCATATTATGCTATGGACGAATTCGTAAAGTATTGATCTTGACTATTTCGTCCAAGCCTTCTTCTTCATTATGGTGGCCTCAAAGTTCAAATCTTCATCCGTGGCCTTCTCTTGGCTCATCACATGCTTTCTGCCATCACCATGCACGGCCATGCTCCAATGCTTGTCCCTCTCATCCATGCTCGGTCCATCATTCCTAAGAGTAAGAAACATTTCTGATTTAGGCAGCATCATATTCTCATGTATGTAAGGAATAGTTCCAAGAAACGAAAGTACCTGATAGTTCAGTTGTTTGGCACGAGATCTTGTGATGAGTCCTTGTATGTGTGTTGCTGTAGGTACAACGGTTGTATCAATAGTAGGGATGTCCACATCATTAAGTGGTTGGCCTATAAATAGAGCCCCCACCCCTCATGTATCCCGGAGGCATAGATGATAGACTAAAGACAACCCCCATTGTGGAATCTCTAGTTTTGCCTCATCCCCTTTACCAAGGGGACCGACTATCGTCACCAACCTCGATTGGACTTTGCATCACGCATCCATCGTTGAACAAGGCCTTGGGTTCTCGGTTTCTCGCCCCCAAGTCGTCAAGACCCTCCTCAAGGTGTTCTTCCCTCTCCGATGTGGATTTGAGGGAGCACGTTGAGACCGATCTTTCCTTGCGAGGATTCTATCGGACCGGTGGCCGCCGTTCGGGAGCAATCGGCCTTGTATCGTGTGAGTTTTGCGTGTGTTCATCGTGTTCTTCGCGAGGTGTGTGTTCGCTTCCGCTACCTTCTCCCTTTCCCCTCGCTTTCCCTTCGATTTGACCACGAGATCCGTGAAGATCGGGCACCCACGAGGTTAACCCCTCCATCAGTTAAGTTGTTTAGCACGAGATCTTGTGATGGGTCCTTGTATGTGTGTTGCTGTAGGTACAACGGTTGTATCAATAGTAGGGATGTCCACATCACGGGGGAACGAAGAAAAATTGGGGGGAAATTCGTGATCAACCGTGCTCTTGATACCAATATGTTATGGGGTAACCCCTTGGGTTGGCCCGATCTTTCACGAATCTCCGCGGGAATCGAGGGTAAAGCGGTGGAAGGGGGAAAGGGGATGAAATCCACGATCACACGCACACGAAGAACCCGACGAACTCACGCACACAAAACACGATACACGCCGATAACTCACGCCGGTGGCAACCGGTCCAGCATAATCTCTAGGATCGGTGTTGGGCGAAGCTCTTTCTCCACGCCAACAACAGGGGACGAGGTGCTTGGTGAGACCTTGACGACTTGGGGGCGAGAAACCGAGAACCCAAGGCCGTGTACAACTTGAACGCACTAGGCAAGATCCAAGAGGAGGTTGGATAATAGGGTGCTCCTTGGTAGGAGCATGAGACCAATAGATGTAAGTTGCTCAAAGGGTTTCCTTAATCTATTATTATCCAAGTCTCAGGTTTACAATAAAGGGTGGGGGCTATATATAGGCCAACCACAAAAACAGGGGTAGTTTCGGAACGAAATGGGAAAATATAGAAAGGGGTATTTGGCGAATCGAGGCGTTCTGGTTTAGTCAGTAGTACTGGGTCGGCAACAGTAGTACCGCTCCGGGGGCGGTAGTACCGCTGGCGGACTTGGAGTTTCCGTCGGAGTCGCGATGGAAGCGGTAGGAGAGGCGGTAATCGGCCACCGGTAATCTGTACCGGTTCTGAGTAGTAAATGCGTCTGGGGCGTGGAGTGGTTCTTCCTGGAGCGTCCGGTAGCGGGGTCCGGTAGTACCGCTTGTACCGGTAGTACCGGGCGCCTTATCCGGTAGTACCGGTGATAAGGGGTGGCCCGATCTTCTCAGCAAGCACTTGTCGATGATGATGGTGGATGATAGATAACTAGCCTGTAGCTATGAACTCTCCTGCTCGAACCCTGATGCCAATGCAACAGCTCTCGAACCCTATGGGATATTCACAACACCACGCTCTTGCGCACGCAGCCGTCGACCACGAACGGTAGTTTGCAATCTACTAATTCCCAATGGAACAACAGATCACACTCAATTGCAGTAGATAATTCGATCACAGGGTAATTCCAGAGGTTCTTGATAAGAAACAACTCCAAAATAGTTTTAACGTGGTCTAACCCTAACTATGGGGACGTCCCATGGCTTATAAGGGCGGCCAAAATCGCGAAACAAAACGTGTCTGATACAGTCAAATCCGTCCAGATCTGTTGGTAACTTTCAGGGCCGGACTTTCCGCCCTAAGTAGGGGCGGATTATCCGCCCCCCCGGATTATCCTCCCCTGGGGCGGATTATCCGCCCCCTATACTGAGCCTCGCGCCTGAAGTCCTTAGCAGAATTCCTGGAGCAGGGCCGGATTATCCGCCCTTGTGGGGGCCGGATTATCCGCCCCCTAGGGACGTGTAAGTACTCGTTGGAAAGCTCTCAGAGTGATGTTTCCAACAAGTGCTTATTTGCTTGATTTGGAGTTCGTATGAAGAATCCACGTTCGTTTTAATTTCAGGGCTTCTGTCTGTCCGAGCTGAACCTTCCTTCTTGATGATCTTCTCTTGCGCCTTCCTCCCGCTCCTCCCTCGCGCATCCTTGGCGATCATCATGCTAGGCTCCTCTTGTAACCCTTCTCCTCCTCGTGTCAAGCTTGTTTCCTCAACGAACCTGATCATACACAAGTGCATAGATTTAGGCAGTATAAAGTTCTCATTATCATAAACATTAGATTCATTTAGGAGTGAATTCACCTGTTGTTCAAGTAGCTTTGCACGAGCCCGTGTAATGGGTCCAATTCTAATCTCATTGGACTGATCCTTCTTAGCATTGGCTGGAACATCTTCAGTAGTAATTGGGGTAGGTGTAAATATAGGGATGTCCTCATCATCTCCCCCCCCTTCAAAAGGCGTCGACCTCGACGCTCCAAGGTCTTCTCCATGATATGGTGACAAATCAGCAACGTTGAAACTGTTGCTAACCCCACCAAACTCAGCAATAGGAATATCAATCGAGTAGGCATTATCATTGATCTTGGCTAACACCTTGTAAGGACCAGCTCCACGGGGCTTCAATTTGGATTGTCGAAGCTTGGGGAACCTATCCTTGCGCAGATGCACCCATACCATGTCGCCAGGCTTGAACAAAACCTCCTTTCTTGCTTGATTCCTTGCAGCAGCAATGTTCTTGCCTTTCTTCTCAATAGCCTCTCGAGTCTTCTCATGAATTTTCTTCACATATTCAGCACGTGTTGATGCCTCCATATCAACTCTCTCATGCAATGGTAGAGGCAACAAATCTAGTGGCGTCAATGGCTTGAATCCATACACCACCTCAAAAGGACAAAGCTGAGTAGTAGAATGCACAGCCCTGTTGTAAGCAAATTCTACATGTGGCAAACACTCTTCCCACTCCATGATTCTTCTTGATCATAGTCCTCAATAACTGTGACAATGTTCTATTCACCACCTCGTCGACCATACATTTGGGGATGACAAGTAGTCTTGAACAACTTGTTCCAAGCTTCCCCATAAAGTCTTCCAAAAGTAGCTCATGAACTTCACATCACGGTGAAACAATCTTGGGTACTCCATGTAGTCTCACGATGTCCTGAAAAACAAGTTAGCAATATGCGACGCATCGCTTTGTATGTGAGCAATAAAATGATCCATCTTAGAGAATCTATCCACTACCACAAATATAGAATCATGACCTCTACGAGTTTTGGGTAAACCTAGCACACAATCCATGCTAATATCTTCCCAAGGTGTAGTAGGTGAGAGAGGTGTATACAAACCATGAGGCTTCAACTTTGATTTGGACTTGTTGCATGTAATGCAGCGACTCACAAATCGATAGACATCACGCCTCATCTTGGGCCAATAAAAGTGATCGGCGAGCATGAGCAAAGTCTTCTCACGCCAAAGTGACCCATCAAACCTCCACAGATGTGATTCCTGCACTAAAACAAACGCAAAGGCGATTACGGAATGCATAGTTTGTTAGCTCTAAACAAATAGCCATTATGTATATGATACTTATCCCACGCATGTTTCAAAGCACACAAACGATATGGTTCAGCAAAATCATGATCAGTTGCATAAAGTGCAGAAATACTCTCTAATCCAGGATTTTTAACATCAAGATGTGTCAACAACATATTCTTCCTAGACAAAGCATCAGCAACCACATTTTCTTTTCCTTTCTTATATTGTATAATGTAAGGAAATGATTCAATAAACTCAACCCATTTGGCTAAGCGTCTATGCAAGTTTGATTGAGCTTTAAGATACTTCAATGCTTCATGATCAGAATGTATGATAAATTCTTTTGGCCACAAATAATGTTGCCAAACCTCAAGAACTCTAACAAGTGCATACAATTCTTTATCATAAATAGGATAATTCAGTCTAGCACCAGCAAGTTTCTCAGAAAAATATGCTATTGGACGACCCTCTTGCATCAAAACGCCACCAATTCCTATACCACTAGCATCACATTCAACTTCAAATTGCTTTGAAAAATCAGGTAATGCAAGCAAAGGTGCAGTAGTAAGCAAACGTTTTAATGTATCAAATGCAATATCTTGGGCTGCGCCCCATACAAATGGCACACCTTTCTTAGTCAATTCATTCAATGGTGCAGCAATAGTGCTAAAATCCTTCACAAAGCGCCTATAGAAACCAGCTAAACCATGGAAACTACGCACTTGACTCACATTCATGGGAATAGGCCAATTTTGAATTGCTTCAATTTTAGATTGATCTACTTCTACCCCATGCTTAGATACAACATATCCCAGAAATATGACCTTATCTTTTGCAAATGTGCACTTCTCAAGATTAGCATATAATTGATTATCACGCAACACTTGCAAAACTTGTCTAATATGATCAGAGTGTTGATTCATTGCGGCTGTATATGAGTATATCATCGAAATAAACAACCACAAAACGACCAATATATTCTCTCAAAACATGATTCATTAATCTCATGAATGTACTAGGTGCATTAGTAAGACCAAAAGGCATAACTAACCATTCATTCAAACCAAATTTTGTTTTGAAAGCAGTTTTCCATTCATCCCCTTCTTTCATCCTAATTTGATGGTATCCACTACGCAAATCAATTTTAGAGAAAATAGCAGCACCACTCAATTCATCTAACATATCCTCTAAGCGTGGAATAGGATGACGATATCGAATAGTGATGTTATTAATAGCTCTACAATCTACACACATGCGCCATGTACCATCTTTCTTAGGTACTAAAATAACAGGAATAGCACAAGGGCTAAGAGAAACACGAATGCACCCTTTGTCGAGCAACGCTTGTACTTGTTTCTGTATCTCCTTAGTTTCTTCGGGGTTGGTTCGGTATGGTGCCCGGTTTGGTAATGTAGCGCCAGGGATCAAATCTATTTGATGCTCAATGCCACGCAATGGAGGCAATCCAGCTGGCACATCTGCTGGAAACACATCCCCAAAATCCTTCAAAACAGCAGATACACCAAGAGAAATAGGGGTCATGTCGTTAGAAACCAAAACCTCGCCCTTATACATGAGCACAAGTGGCATGGCTGTAGGATCCTCACTAAATTCTCTCATATCCTCTTTGGTGGCTAGTATTACTAGATTAGGCACTCGCTCACTTTTCATTATATCATTCTTTTGGGGCTCATTTACAACACTCAAAGTTTCAACACTCTCTCGCCTAGGTGCATCTTGCAAGTTCACTTCAATCTTCTGACGAGATTCATTCACAATCTGTTGTGGTGTCATAGGCTGCAAATTGATTTTCTTGCCCTTGAACTCCAAATGATATGTATTAGCTCGGCCATTGTGTTGCACATGGCGATCATAAAGCCAAGGCCGACCCAATAGTAAATGGCACACAGTCATAGGAACCACATCAAAATCAATAGAATCCTTGTATGGCCCTATTTCAAAGTTCACACGTACCATATGGTTTACCTTCATCTCACCTTGTCACTCAACCATTGTATGTAGTATGGCTTGGGATGAGGTAAATATGTCAAATTCAGCTTGGCACACAACTCCTTGCTTGCAAGATTTGTGCAACTACCTCCATCAATGATTACTTTGCAAGCTTTGTTTGGGCCAACTAGAGCTTTTGTTTGGAACAAGTTGCGCCGAGAGTCAACAACAGTGCACACTAAGGATACGTGGAGACCACTATGGTAGGCGCATGCTCAGGAAAGGCATCCATACCTTTCTCCTCATAATCAGCGCCATGATCATCAGGATCAACATCATCTCCACTCTCATACTCTCCTTGATCATTAACAAACATCACCTTGCGGTTTGGACAATCTCGCTTGAAATGTCCCCTTCCTCCACAAGTATGGCACTCCACGTCACGAGTACAAGCTGTTGACATATTGGAACCCGTGCTAGCAGCAGGAGCAACAGGTTTCCTAGCTTGAGAACCATAGGATGACTGAGGTGTTGGCTTGGAAGATGGTGTACTAGTGTGGCCAGCAGCCGCATTAGGTGTAGCAACCTGTGGCGGCGGTGTAGACCTTGCGGAAAAACGGCCTATGGAAGGGAATCTTGTACGCGCCTTCGCCTCTTCAGCAAGCTGTGATTCGGCCTCCCTTGCATGATGCAACAATTCATTCATAGTCTCATACCTATGATGACGGACAATGCTCTTGATTGGTAGCTTCAAATTATTGAGAAATCGTTGCATGGTCATCTCAAGCGATTCACGAACTCTAGCACGCTGCATAAGCATCTCCATCTCCATGTAGTACTCATCAACCGACATGGTTCCTTGTCTCAAGTTTGTTAACTTATCAAAAACTGAGCGCATGTAGTTGGTGGGTACAAAGCGTTCCTGCATTATACGCTTCATCTCTCGCCAAGTCATCACCGGAAGGTCATTGTCATCCCTTCTATTCTGCACAAGGGCATCCCACCAACGCAAAGCATAACCATCAAATTCTGACGCTGCAAGCTTGACCTTCTTTTCTTCAGTGTACTCATACAAGCGCTAGAGCTTCTCAATCTTCAACTCCCATGTGAGGTAATCTTTAGGATCAATGGAGCCATCGAACTTGGGAATTGAAAACTTGGGCTTGCCCAATCCATCATCAACCGGTTGGTGAGGTATACGCTGAGCACGCCCAATTGGAGCAAGCCCACGTCCATGAACAGGTTGAGGAGCACGGCCAACTTGTGGTTGTTGACCATCCCGCATTACTTGCTTCTTCATCGTCATGGGCATCATCATATTCTTGCCTTTGTCCAATTGCTATTGTGAGAGCATCAGCGAGCGTTGCAAAGCTGTGACATTGTTGTTGATAGCTGTTACTTGTGTCTGTATGGTAGCGACTGCCTCAATATTTGCTCCCAAAGTCACTTGCACGTCCTGAATATTCTTGTCAATGGCATCTGTCGTATGATTGAACACACGTGTCAAATGGGACTTCAATGCTTCATATTCCCGCCAGTTGACAAGCTCACCGTTCTTCTTTTTCTGTGACACAACATCATCACTAGTCGACATCATTAGTAGATTAGTGCAAAAAGCAAAATCGATATGGTGGAACACTCACAACTCACTTCAACTGACAAGAAAGTAGATCTTACCGTTCCAAAGTGAATAGAGGTGCTTTACCAATTCGAAATCAACAACGAATGCACTGATGTGATGAAGTGAATATCAAGGGCATGGAGAACGATCGCAGGGCACACAGGTTATTTATGGTGGAGTTGTAGGTATGGTATCCTAACTACACCGCAAACAAGTCCTAGTGCTGATCGTTATGATAACCCAAGAAACACACACAGTGGAGATAAACGTGGCAAAGCAATTTATGAATAGGAATATTGCAATGCACAAGAGAGACGCTAGTAATAGCTCAAAATAAACAGGCACAAGATTGCTCAATCTACAAGTGCTATGATCAACTAGGCCTCCAATAATGCACACTTTGATATCTCTTTTTGCCACGCTTGTAGCTCTTTTCTCTTCTTTTTTTTTATATACTGAATCTCTTTTCCTTTTCTGTTTTTTTTTTCAACTATATGACTCAATGCAAAACGAATGCAAACTAGGAGGGGGCCGGATAATCCGTTTTGTCGGGGGCCGGATAATCCGATGCAGCCGAGTAAATTTTGCACTTTCAAAACCCTAATGAGCGACTGTTAGAGCAAAGCAACTAGTCCGTGGATGCGTTCTAGGCGGATCTTTGTAGATAGGTTGTAGCTAGGTTTGAAACACAAAAGTACGCTATGTGGACTCGGAAAAGTAGATGGAAACTTGCGGAAAACGATGATGGTGGACTCGGTAGAAAACAAGATCAAAACCCTAAACGTAAACACAAACGAAAACTAGACTCCTACGAGAAAAACCTTGGATCGGATCTACGAAGACACGACCAGCAAATAAAACTTGAAAGCGATGCAATCTAGGCTAGGCAAATCTTTTTGTATGGCTTTTTCGTATGGACGAAAACAAGAACTAATCTATGGATGGATTTGTGGATGCTCACCGAGTAAACGAGGAAATCTGATACCAAGATGATAAGGGGTGGCCCGATCTTCTCAGCAAGCACTTGTCGATGATGATGGTGGATGATAGATAACTAGCCTGTAGCTATGAACTCTCCCGCTCGAACCCTGATGCCAATGCAACAGCTCTCGAACCCTATGGGATATTCACAACACCACGCTCTTGCGCACGCAGCCGTCGACCACGAACGGTAGTTTGCAATCTACTAATTCCCAATGGAACAACAAATCACACTCAATTGCAGTAGATAATTCGATCACAGGGTAATTCCAGAGGTTCTTGATAAGAAACAACTCCAAAATAGTTTTAACGTGGTCTAACCCTAACTATGGGGACGTCCCATGGCTTATAAGGGCGGCCAAAATCGCGAAACAAAACGTGTCTGATACAGTCAGATCCGTCCAGATCTGTTGGTAACTTTCAGGGCCGGACTTTCCGCCCTAAGTAGGGGCGGATTATCCTCCCCCCCGGATTATCCTCCCCTGGGGCGGATTATCCGCCCCCTATACTGAGCCTCGCGCCTGAAGTCCTTAGCAGAATTCCTGGAGCAAGGCCGGATTATCCGCCCTTGTGGGGGCCGGATTATCCGCCCCCTAGGGACGTGTAAGTACTCGTTGGAAAGCTCTCGGAGTGATGTTTCCAACAAGTGCTTATTTGCTTGATTTGGAGTTCGTATGAAGAATCCACGTCCGTTTCAATTTCAGGGCTTCTGTCTGTCCGAGCTGAACCTTCCTTCTTGATGATCTTCTCTTGCGCCTTCCTCCCGCTCCTCCCTCGCGCATCCTTGGCGATCATCATGCTAGGCTCCTCTTGTAACCCTTCTCCTCCTCGTGTCAAGCTTGTTTCCTCAACGAACCTGATCATACACAAGTGCATAGATTTAGGCAGTATAAAGTTCTCATTATCATAAACATTAGATTCATTTAGGAGTGAATTCACCTGTTGTTCAAGTAGCTTTGCACGAGCCCGTGTAATGGGTCCAATTCTAATCTCATTGGACTGATCCTTCTTAGCATTGGCTGGAAGATCTTCAGTAGTAATTGGGGTAGGTGTAAATATAGGGATGTCCTCATCAACCGGTTGAGTCTGGCAGCGACTGGTTGCTTCTGCTCTGGTTCCTTCGTCCCATGGGTCCTTCTCTTCGTACCTGATGATGCACAGTGTGTGCGTATGAAGTAGCAAGCCATCCAGGGGCGTATCAAAATCACACAAGGAAAGGAGCGAGTTAACCTTGGCTTGTAGAAGCTTAGCTCGGGCGCGAGTCATTGGTCCACTGGGAGGGCTAGGTGTTGTAGATGGAGGAGCGTCCGTAGGACGGGCTGCATCAACCGGACCCAAGTCCGGTACTACATCTGTGTGCTGCAGCAGACTGTTGGCCCGGCCCATGTACCCCTCTAGCTCGTCCAAACCCTAGTTTTATACCTAAACTACCCCTGTTTATGTGGCTGGCCTATATATAGAGCCCCCACCCCTCATGTACCCCTTAGGCATAGATGATAGACTAAAGACAACCCCCATTGTGGAATCTCTAGTTTTGCCTCATCCCCTTTACCAAGGGGACCGACTATCGTCACCAACCTCGATTGGACTTTGCATCACGCATCCATTATTGAACACGGCCTTGGAGTTCGATGTCTCGTCTCCAAGTTGTCAAGACCCTCCCCAAGGTGTTCTTCCCTCTCCGATGTGGATTTGAGGGATCACGTTGACCGATCTTTCCTTGCGAGGATTCTATCGGGCCGGTGGCCGACGTTCGGGAGCAATCGGCCTTGTATCGTGTGAGTTTTGCGTGTGTTGATCGTGTTCTTCGCGAGGTGTGTGTTGGCTTCTGCTACCTTCTCCCTTTCCCCTCGCTTTCCCATCGATTTGACCACGAGATCCGTGAAGATCGGGCCACCCAAGAGGTTAACCCCTCCATCACGTTTGAAGCTTGTTGAATAGGTCATGCGTGTAGTGCGAAGGAACAAAGCGGGATCTCATATGAGCCTTCATATCTTTCCAAGTTGAGATTGGAGGCTCTTCTTTTGCTTCACGAGCGAGTTGGACTTGTTCCCACCAAAGATTGGCATATTCATCGAACTCGAGGGATGCCATGGCCATCATCTTCTCATTGCTAAAGTTGTGCATGCGGAAGATCTTGTCAACCTTGAGCTCCCATGAGAGGTATTCTTCGGGTTCATTGGAACCGGTGAACTTGGGCATGGTGAACTTGAGCTTGCCGAAAGTTTCTTCTGCATTGCGGTTCAGGTGTCGACGGTTGCCATGATTTTGGCGGCCATCTTCATCATCCGAGCTCTCATGTCTTGCTTGGTGATGGTGGCGTTGCTCTTGCGGTTGTTGAGGTGCCGCGTTTGGTGGTGGAACTTGGTATTGACGACGAGCTTGGGGAGCTTGTTCGTGTTGTTGGCGCGGTTGAGGACGAGGGGGAGGTTGATGGTCCTCACGACGAGCTTGGGGAGCTTGCTCTTGTTCTTGTCGTGGTTGATGCCGAGGAGCATTGTCTTGCGCCATGTGGCGAGGAGGACGTCGAGCCGCATGCGCAATGGGCTGCTCTCTTTCTTCTTGATGTGGAGGAGGCTCGTCATGATGATCATGCTGTCGATGTTGACGTTCATGTCGACGATGACGCCTTGGTGGATCTTCGAGTGCTTCACGCCGACGGCGATCTTGTTCTTCCACTTCGGATGCTTCACTTGTTGAAAGAACATGTCGACGGCGATGTGCTTGGTGTTCCATGTGAGGTTGTTCTTGTTGAATCACAAATGCCCTTTGTTGTGGCCGGTCCGCTTCACATCTTGGAGGTCTTGCGGAGAGGTCACCATCGTAGCTTGACGTTGCGGCGTGTCGCGGAGATGATACCACTTGAGAAGAGCTCATGGATTAAAGGACGGGTCCATCCCGGTGCCTTGAAGCGTGACGGCGAGGTGCACTTGATTCACTTGAGGAGTGACGAGATGAGCGAGAATCGCGCGAGCGTGGCCTTGCTAGCCCATCAATGATGCGTTGAAGCTTCTCATCCGTTGAGGCGAGGGCGCGACCAAGAGCTTCATTTTGATGACCGAGGTTGTGTTCCATGGCATGCATTTGGCCTCGGACTTCTTCGAAGTGGTTGTCGATGTTCTTGAATTCCACGCGGGCTTCGCTAAATTGTTCATCTTGGCGCCGCTCAAGAGCTTCACAACGGTAGTTGAATTCTCCTCGGACCTTCCAATGATCCCACCTTGTCATGTATTGTGTGTCTTCCTCCGGAGGTGGTGGTGGTTGGGACGGCTCGCCATTCCTGTCCATGATGCAAAGCCGACAAGGGTTGTATATGGAGAATAAGGGTGTGTAGAGTTAGCCTTTTACCTCATGATGTGGACATCCCTTCTATTGATACAACCGTTGTACCTACAACAACACACATACAAGGACCCATCACAAGATCTCGTGCCAAACAACTTAACTATTAGGTACTTTTGTTTCTTGGAACTATTCCTCACATACATGAGAATATGATGCTGCCTAAATCAAATGTATTTCTTACTCTTAGGAATGATGGACCAAGCATGGATGAGAGGGACAAGCATTGGAGCATGGCCATGCATGGAGATGGCAGCAAGCATGTGATGATCCAAGAGAAGGCCACGGATGAAGATTTCAGAACTTTGAGGCCGCCATAATGAAGAAAAAAGGCTTGGACGAAATATTCAAGATCAATACTTTACGAATTCGTCCATAGCTTAATATGGTGTTGCGACACCTTTATTTTGGGCCAGGCCCATGTAATTTTTGCAGGATTTTAATTAGCCACTTTTTAGAGTCCGTATTTGAGGGGAAAAGGACTTTTAGGGTTGGATTCGGCCACCACTTCCATGGTGGCGGGCCGATCTGGCAGAATCTCGACCGCTACTACATCTACTCCCACGCTCCCAAGTGGACCCATGACTCGCCCGAGCCAAACTCCTTCAAGCTAAGGTGAACTCGCTCTCTCCTTGTGTGACTTGACACACCCTTGGATGGCTTGCTCGTCCTGCGCATACCATGCATCATCAGTGCGAAGAAGGACCCAAGGAGCGGAGAAGCAACGATCATTGCCAGACGCATAGCGGTACTACCGGTTGAGACGACCGTACTACCTCTCCAGCGGTCCTACCGCCTCCTCCCCTTCGCCAGAAAGCACCACTCCACGCCCAGGCAAGCGGTACTACGGTCCGATGGCGGTACTACCGCCCCTCTACCTTCGCCACAGGCGCCTCCGCCAGAGCTCCAGGCCCTCAGCGGTACTACGCTCAGCCGGCGGTACTAGGGTTACCACCGGTACTACCGGTTGCTGACCGGTACTGGTTGCTGACCAGCCTACCGGTCTGCGACCTGATCGCCTCGATTCGGCCTGTGCCTTGTAACCTTACCTATAATTTACCTTTTCATTCCGAAACTACCCTGTTTTGTGGCTGGACTATATATAGCCCCAACTCCATTGTAAGCGCTTAGACTTGGATAATAATAGATATTAAGGAAACCCTTTGAGGACTTATATCTATTGGTCTCATGCTCCTACCAAGGAGCACCGGATTATCCACCCCCCTCTTGGATCTTGCCTAGTGCGTTCAAGTTGTACAAGGCCTTGGGTTCTTGGTGTCTCGCCCCCAAGTCGTCAAGGTCTCACCAAGCACCTCATCCCCCGTTGTTGGCGTGGAGAGCGAGCTTCGCCCAACACCGATCCTAGGGATTATGTTGGACCGGTTGCCACCGGCGTGAGGAGTAGGCATGTATCGTGTTTTGGTGTGTGTGTGTTCGTGGTTTTCATCGTTTGCCTCGATTTCATCCGCCGACCACCCCTCTCCCCTCGTTCCTCGTGGAATTCGTGAAAGATCGGGCCAACCCCAGGGTTACCCTCTAACATATTGGTATCAAGAGCACGGTTGATCACGAATTTCCCACAATTTTTCTTTTATCCGCCTGAAAAACGAAAATCACACCAAAAAGAGCCCCAATTTGCCTTCGGATCGATATCTGGATTTGGTGAGTTTTTCGTGGTTTTGGTCCGAAGATCTGATGCTTTGGGAGTCGATCTATAGCCCCTATTGTTTCTAGCTCAGCCGTTCGGTCAGTTTTTCAACGATTTTGAGGTTTTGGGCAAGTTCACCTCGTTCCAGGCCTGTGCCAAGCGGTACTGCCGGCTGTGCAAGCGGTAATACCGCTAGTGACCGGTACTACCGGTAGTACAAGCAGTACTACCGCTCACCGGTACTACCGTTCGTTACCAGCGGTACTACCGCTCGCCACTGACCATGCTCCCTTCCCTTTTACGCCTCGTTTTCGTTCGCTGACCTTTCCCCATCTCGCTTGTTCGTGTTTCGCGTGTTTGTCGCCATTTTCACAACAGCTTCCGCATCAACGTCATCCCGCGCTCAACGACACCGCGACACTCGAACATCATACCCCACCAACGGTTGCAAGTCGTCATCAATACCAAAGGTATAACTTGCACCACCTTGACAGCCCCATATCTTCCTTTGTGTGTATCTATCCTATGAGAGCAACTCCTTTTGTGTTTGTCTAAGCATTGTGCACTTGCCTTCGGAAAAGTGAGAGTGTGAGGCCAAATACAAAAGCTAACATAGTAGCATAGCAAGGGAGAAAAAGAAAAGAAAAAGAATAAAAAAAAACACAAGGAAAAGAAAAAGTTAGAATAGAAAGTTACATAGTCTCCCAATACATAGAGAATACCAAGCTTGTAAGCCAAGAAAGAGAGAAGAAAGAGCGCACTGAGGCAAGTGCACAAATCAATTGCTTATCCTCTTTTGGCAAACGAGTTGTGGTCTCTCCTTGTGTTGGCACGACAACCGAGCGTAGTCTTCGTTAGGACCTTTTGTGCTCATTTTCATAGTCGTGCTGACCCCGTTTTTCTCCATGTGTGTGTTTTCCGTGTTTTTGTAGATCGTATCATTTTTTCTTTTGATCTTTGGTTCTTTACCACGTAGGAAAATAACCTTTTGCTTGGATCGCTTCGTTTGGTTTCCACAACCCTAACCTTCCACCAAAAGCCTTTGAGAGTTTCTTGCCATTTTACTTTGCACGCTTTTCGCTCATTTGTGTGGCAATTGGTTTGACATAATCTCCAAGGTGAGGTAAAAGGCTAACTCTCCACACCCTTTCTCTCCATATACAACCATTGTTGGCTTTGCATCATGGACAGGCATGGAGAGCCATCCCAACCACCACCACCTCCGGAGGATGATAACCAATTCATGACAAGATGGGACCATTGGAAGATCTGAGGAGAATTCAACTATCATTGTGAAGCTCTCGAGCGGCGCCAAGATGAACAATTTAGCGAGGCCCGTGTGGAATTCAAGAACATTGACAACCGCTTCGAAGAAGTCCGTGGCCAAATGCATGCCATGCAACACAACCTCGGTCATCAAAATGAAGCTCTTGGTCGTGCACTCACCTCAACGGATGAGAAGCTCCAACACATCATCGATGGACTCGCAAGGACACGCTCGCGCGAATCAAGCTCATCTCGGCACTCCTCAAGTGAATCAAGTGCACCTCGCCGTCACGTTTCAAGGCACCGTGATGGACCCGTTCTTCAATCCATGAGCTCTTCGCAAGCGGTACCATCTCGCCAGCGTCGCGACATCAAGCTATGATGGTGACCTCTCCGCACGACCTCTAAGACGCCAAGCAAACCGACCACAACCAAGGGCACTTGTGATTCAACAAGAGCAACCTCGCATGGACCACCAAGGCCATCGACGTCGACACGCTCCTTCAACAAGTGAAGCTTCTGAAGCGTACGAACAAGATCATCATCGACATGATCGCCCACGTCGGCAATATGATGGTCATGACGAGCCTCCCCAAGCTCTTCGTGAGGACCATCAACCTCCTCCTCGTCCTCAACCGCGACAACAAAACGAGCAAGCTCCCCAAGCTCGTCGTCAACAAGTTCCACCACCAAACGTGGCACTTTAACAACCGCAAGAGCAACGCAACAATCACCAAGCAAGACATGAGAGCTCGGATGATGATGATGACCGCTCAAATCAGGGCAACCGACGCAACCGGAACCGAAATAGAGAAGAAACTTTCGGCAAGCTCAAATTCACCATGCCCAAGTTCACCGGTTCTAATGAGCCCGAGGAATATCTCTCTTGGGAACTCAAGGTTGACAAGATCTTCCGCATGCACAATTCTAGCAATGAGAAGATGATGGCCATGGCATCCCTCGAGTTTGATGAGTATGCCAACCTTTGGTGGGAACAAGTACAACTCGCTCGCGAAGCAAAAGAAGAGCCTCCAATCACAACTTGGCAAGATATGAAGGCTCATATGAGATCCCGCTTTGTTCCTTCACACTACACGCGTGACCTCTTCAACAAGCTTCAAACGCTTAGTCAAGGGACAAAGACCGTGGAAGAGTACTTCAAGCAAATGGAGCTCAACATGATCCATGCCAACATTGAAGAGCGAGATGAGCAAACAATGGCACGCTTCCTCAATGGCTTGAACCATCCCATCAAGCGCATCACCGAGTTCCAAAAGTACAACAACATGGTTGAGCTTGTGCACATCGCATCCAAGGCCGAGTGCCAAGTGCAAGAGGACATCAAGTACAACAAGCCAAAGACGTACTTCACCTACAAGCAAGCGCCAACCACTACTCCAACAACACCAAGTGGAAGCTCCCCAAGTAAAACCAAGCTTCCCTTCAAGCCAACTATTCCCCAAGGAAAACAGCCCCAAGTGGCAAACACACAAGGGATGATCAACCATTCAATGGTGAATGCTACAAGTGTGGAGGCAAAGGGCACAAGTCGAATGCATGTGGAAACAAGAAAGTTTTGTTCATCCATGACAACGGCGATGAAGAATACTTGAGTGAAGACGAGTTTGATGCAAGGGTCAAGGAAGCCATGGCAAGGCAACATTTGGAAGAGGACCAAGAACTTCTTGTGTGTGAGCATGATGCAAGTCCATCGCTTGTGGTCACAAGGGTCTTGACTACCCAAGCCAATGAAAATGAAGACCAACGCTCGAACATCTTCCAAACTCGTGCCGACATCAATGGGAAGTCCATCAAAGTTGTCATCGATGGAGGGAGTTGCCACAACCTCAAAGCACGGAATTGTGTGAGAAACTCAACCTCACCCTTCATCCACATAGACACCTACCATATCCAATGGCTAAGTGACCAAGGATCCGTCAAGATCAAGCACACCGTCTCGGTGACGTTCTCCATTGGGCACTACAAGGACACGGTGGAATGTGACGTGGTTCCAATGACGGTTTGTCACATGTTGCTCGGAAGGCCATGGCAATATGACAAGTGTGCTTTGCATAATGGTCACTCAAACACTTACACTTTCAAATGGCTTGATAAAACTTGTGTGTTGCAACCAATGACTCCTAGCCAAATAATTGCGGACAATGCAAAGGCTTTAGCGAGGGCGCAATACGCAAAAACACCTTGTGAGAAAAGTGGTGAGCGAGAGAACCACACCATAGTGAGTGAGAGCTACAAGCCAAACTCGAGTGGAAAAACTAAGAGTGTTCTTCTTGCCACCAAAAGTGAGATGAGAGAAGTGCGGAACAACCCATCCATCTTGCACTATGTCCTCGTATGCAAGGGACTAGCGCAAGGATCTAACGACTTGACAAATGTTCCTCCTTCTTTAATGGTTGTTTTGCAGGAATTCCAAGATGTTTTTCCCGAAGAGCTTCCTCACGGTCTTCCCCCTCTTCGTGGAATCGAGCACCGCATCGACCTCATACCCGGCGCACCACTCCCAAACCGCGCCGCGTATCGAACTAACCCGGAAGAGACGAAGGAGATCGAGCGCCAAATCAACCAACTCGTCTCCAAAGGTTTGATCCAAGTAAGCACTAGCCCAAGCGCGGTTCCCGTGATCCTAGTCCCGAAAACGGATGATACGTTGCGGTTATGCATGGACTGCCGTCCAATCAATGCTATCACCGTGCGTTATCGACATCCTATACCGCGTCTTGATGACATGCTTGATGAGTTATGTGGAGCCACTATATTTTCGAAAATTGATCTTCGTAGTGGCTACCATCAAATTCGCATGGCTGAAGGTGATGAGTGGAAAACCGCCTTCAAGACCAAACTTGGTCTCTATGAATGGTTGGTTATGCCTTTTGGCTTATCCAATGCCCCATCTACCTTCATGCGTCTCATGAACCATATTTTGCGATCTCTTATTGGAAAGAGTGTAGTTGTTTACTTTGATGACATTCTTGTCTATAGCAAGTCACTCGAGGAGCATCTTACTCATGTTAAGGAGGTCCTCCAAATCCTTCGTCATGAAAAGCTTTATGCTAATCTCCCCAAGTGCACTTTTGCAAGAGACAAGCTGATTTTCCTTGGTTTTGTTGTGTCTTCTAATGGCATAGAAGTGGACATCTCCAAAGTCAAGGACATACGAGATTGGCCCATTCCAACAAATGTTAGTGAACTTCGTAGTTTTCATGGGTTGGCTGGCTTTTACCGTCGCTTTGTGAAAGATTTTTCTATAATTGCTTGCCCCCTCAACGAATTGACCAAGAAAAATGTCACGTTCGTTTGGGGAAAAGCACAACAAAAGGCGTTTGATGAGCTCAAAAAGAGGCTCAACGAAGCACCACTTCTTGCATTGCCAGATTTCACAAAAACCTTTGAGATTGAATGCGACGCTAGTGGTATTGGCATAGGTGGCGTCCTTATGCAAAATGGGCATCCTATTGCTTACCATAGTGAGAAACTTGATGGCGCACGCCTCAATTATCCCATTTATGACAAAGAACTTTTTGCCTTGGTTCGTGTTCTTCAAGTGTGGCAACACTATCTTTGGCCCAAAGAATTTATCATCCATTCCGACCATGAGTCATTGAAGTATCTTAAGGGCCAAGCCAACTTAAGTAAAAGGCATGCAAAATGGGTTGAGTTTATGGAGTCTTTTCCTTACATTGTCAAATACAAGAAGGGCAAAGAAAATGTGGTGGCGGACGCCTTGTCTCGCAAAAACACAAGCCTTCTTACACGACTCGAAGTCAATGTCTTGGGTCTTGAGGACATCAAATCTTTGTATGCGTCTGACTCTTTCTTTGGACCAATATTTGCACAATGTTCAATAGACAAAGGGATTGATGATTTCTATTTGCATAAGGGTTTTCTTTTCAAACAAAACAAGCTTTGCATTCCGAAATCGTCTCTCCAACTTTTGCTTCTTCAAGAGTCCCATGGTGGAGGCCTTATGGGTCACTTTGGCCGTGACAAGACATATGACATGCTCTCCACTCACTACTTTTGGCCAAAGATGAAGCGCGACGTGGAGCGCCACGTTCAACGATGCACTACATGTATCCAAGCTAAGTCCAAGTCCAACCCCTTTGGTCTTTATATGCCATTGCCTATTCCTCATGCACCTTGGTCGAACATTAGCATGGACTTTGTGCTAGGCTTGCCTAGATCGAAACATGGTCATGATTCCATATTTGTAGTCGTGGATCGCTTTTCAAAAATGGCACATTTCATTCCGTGCCATAAGACCGATGATGCTTCACATGTAGCAAATTTGTTTTTCAGGGAAATAATTCGGCTACACGGCGTGCCAAGAACAATCGTCTCCGACCGCGATGTAAAATTTATGAGCTACTTCTGGAAGACCCTCATGGCCAAGCTCGGCATCAAGCTCCTCTTCTCGTCCGCCTCGCATCCTCAAACCGATGGACAAACCGAGGTCGTCAATCGAAGTCTTGGCACACTTCTCCGGGTGTTGATAAAGAAGAACCTTAAAGAGTGGGAGGAATGCATTCCACACGCCGAGTTCGCCTACAACCGCGCCAAGCACTCCACCACCATGAGGAGCCCGTTCATGATCGTCTACGGCTTCGAGCCTCTCACCGCTCTCGATATCCTTCCACTGCCACTTCATGAACGCGCCAATATGGACGTTGTCAAGCGCGCCCAAACAATGATGAAACTCCATGAAGACACACGAGCTACTATCGAGCAACAAGTTCTCCACCAAGCTTCAAGGCTAAACAAGACCAAGAAAGAGATGATCTTTGATGAGGGCGACCTTGTGTGGATACACTTGAGTAAAGACCGCTTCCCCAAGGAACGCGACTCCAAGCTAAAGCCAAGAGGCGATGGACCATTCAAGGTGCTAAAGAGGATCAACAACAACGCCTATGTGATCGATATACCAACATCAAAGTATCTGGTGAGCTCGACATTCAATGTCAAGGACCTCTCACCCTACCATGGCGAAGAGGAACTTGTGACGGTTGAAGAGTGAGGACGACTCTTTCCCAAGGGGGGGGAGCTGATGCAGCCCGTCCTACGACTCATTCCGAAACTACCCCTGTTTTGTGGCTGGACTATATATAGCCCCCACCCTCCATTGTAAGTGCTTAGACTTGGATAATAATAGATTTTAAGGAAACCCTTTGAGGACTTATATCTATTGGTCTCATGCTCCTACCAAGGAGCACCGGATTATCCACCCCCCTCTTGGATCTTGCCTAGTGCGTTCAAGTTGTACAAGGCCTTGGGTTCTCGGTGTCTCGCCCCCAAGTCGTCAAGGTCTCACCAAGCACCTCATCCCCCGTTGTTGGCGTGGAGAGCGAGCTTCGCCCAACACCGATCCTAGGGATTATGTTGGACCGGTTGCCACCGGCGTGAGGAGTAGGCGTGTATCATGTTTTGGTGTGTGTGTGTTCGTGGTTTTCATCGTTTGCCTCGATTTCATCCGCCGACCACCCCTCTCCCCTCGTTCCTCGTGGAATTCGTGAAAGATCGGGCCAACCCCAGGGTTACCCTCTAACAGAAAACCCACCTTTTCGCCCTTAAATACTCCCCATAGCCGTCCCCCTAGACTCGGATTTTGTTTAGACATTAAGTTAGCCATAGTCGCAACTTCGCCAAGGCTCGAGCGTCGTAGAGGCCTCTTGTACTTCGCACCTATTCAGGATCCCACCTTTTCAATAAAGCTTTCATCTTAATCCGCAATATCTTGATTGCAATATTAGTTCTTACTTGTTCTCGATTTCAGGTAGGAATTAATACCCTCGTTGGTCAGGCTGATCGTGTTCACGCAGGATCGGTAACCTCCAGGAGATTGGCCTAGCGATTGCATTGGCGCTCGTGCTCGCACGTGTAGTCGGATCGTCAAGCTCGAACTCCACCAAATCGATTATCGCCATCTCATCGAAAGATCAGACACCTTTGCCCTATCAAGTGTTATACATTCTGATCATGAATCTTTTGCAGCATATTCGTAGTCAAGCTAAGTTCAATCTTCTTCATGCAAAGTGGGTTGAATTTATTGAGTCTTTTCCTCATGTTATCAAACACAAAAAGGGTTAAGATAATATTATTGCTGATGCTTTGTCGCGCCGTTATACTTTGTTATCTCAACTTGACTTCAAAATATTTGGATTAGAAACTATTAAGGAACAATATGTGCATGATGCTGAATTTAAAGATGTGTTGCAGAATTGTAGAGATGGTAGAACATGGAACAAGTTCGTCTTCAATGATGGATTTGTGTTCCGTGCTAACAAACTATGCATTCCGGATAGCTCTGTTCGTCTTTTGTTGTTACAGGAGGCGCATGGAGGAGGATTGATGGGACACTTTGGTGTCAAGAAGACGGAGAATGTTCTTGCTGCACACTTCTTTTGGCCACGTATGCGTCGAGATGTTGAAAGATTTGTGGCACGCTGCACTACTTGTCAAAAAGCTAAGTCTCGCCTTAATCCACATGGTTTATATATGCCTCTTCCTGTTCCTAGTGTTCCTTGGGAGGATTATTCTATGGACTTTGTTTTGGGATTGCCACGAACACAGAAGGGGAGGGATAGTATTTTTGTTGTTGTGGATCGGTTTTCTAAGATGGCACACTTTATTCCTTGTCATAAAATGGATGATGCTGTGCATATTGCTGATTTGTTCTTTCGTGAAATTGTTCGTTTGCATGGTGTGCCAAATACTATTGTCTCTGATCGTGATACTAAATTTCTTAGCCACTTTTGGAGATGTTTATGGTCTAAGTTGGGGACTAAATTGCTGTTTAGTACTACATGTCATCCCCAAACTGATGGACAAACTGAAGTAGTAAATAAAACTTTGTCTACTATATTGCGGGCTGTTTTAAACAAGAACTTAAAATTGTGGGAAGAGTGTTTACCTCATATAGAATTTGCTTATAATCGTTCACTGCATTCTACCACAAAGATGTGCCCATTTGAGATTGTGTATGGTTTTGTTCCTCGTGCACCTATTGATTTATTGCCTTTACCTTCTTCGGTGCAACATAATTTGGATGCTACACAACGCGCTGAAATGATATTAAACTTGCATAAGACTACTAAAGATAACATTGAACACATGAATGCTAAGTATAAACTTGCTGGTGATAAAGGGAGAAAGCATGTTGTGTTTGATGTTGGCGATCTTGTTTGGTTACATTTGCGTAAAGATCGTTTTCCTGATTTACGCAAGTCTAAGTTAATGCCACGTGCTGCTGGTCCCTTTAAGGTGTTGGAGAAAATAAATGATAATACATATAAACTTGAGTTGCCTGCAGACTTTGGTACGGTTAGTCCTACGTTTAACATTGCATATTTGAAGCCTTACTTTGGTGAGGAAGATGAGATTGCGTCGAGGACGACTTCAATTCAAGAAGGGGAGCATGATGTGGACATCCATTCTATTGATACAACCGTTGTACCTACAACAACACACATACAAGGACCCATCACAAGATCTCGTGCCAAACAACTTAACTATCAGGTACTTTCGTTTCTTGGAACTATTCCTCACACACATGAGAATATGATGCTGCCTAAATCAGATGTATTTCTTACTCTTAGGAATGATGGACGAAGCATGGATGAGAGGGACAAGCATTGGAGCATGGCCATGCATGGAGATGGCAGCAAGCATGTGATGATCCAAGAGAAGGCCACGGATGAAGATTTCATAACTTTGAGGCCACCATAATGAAGAAAGAAGGCTTGGACGAAATATTCAAGATCAATACTTTACGAATTCGTCCATAGCTTAATATGGTGTTGCGACACCTTTATTTTGGGCCAGGCCCATGTAATTTTCGCAGGATTTTAATTAGCCACTTTTTAGAGTCCGTATTTGAGGGGAAAGGGACTTTTAGGGTTGGATTCGGCCACCACTTCCATGGCTGGCCGAAACCCCACCTTTTCGCCTTTAAATACTCCCCATAGCCGTCCCCCTAGACTCGGATTTTGTTTAGACATTAAGTTAGCCATAGTCGCAACTTCGCCAAGGCTCGAGCGTCGCAGAGGCCTCTTTTACTTCGCACCTATTCAGGATCCCACCTTTTCAATAAAGCTTTCATATTAATCCGCAATATCTTGATTGCAATATTCGTTCTTACTTGTTCTCGATTTCAGGTAGGAATTAAGACCCTCGTTGGTCAGGCTGATCGTGTTCACGCAGGATCAGTAACCTCCAGGAGATTGGCCTAGCGATTGCATTGGCGCTCGTTCTCGCACGTGTAGTCGGATCGTCAAGCCCGAACTCCACCAAATCGATTATCGCCATCTCATCGAAAGATCGGACACCTTTGCCCTATCACCTCACCTTGGAGATTATATCAAACCAATTGCCACACAAACGAGCAAACAGCATGCAAAGTGAAATGGCAAAGAAACTCACACACAAATATGCTACAACTCTCAAAAGCTTTTGGTGGAAGGTTAGGATTGTGGAAAACCAAACGAAACGATCCAAGCAAAAGTTTATTGTTCTAAGTGGTAAAGAACCAAAGATCAAAAGCAAAAGGGTACGATCTACAAAAACACGGAAGAACGCACACGTGGAGAAAAACGGGGTTAGCACGATTATGAAAATGAGCACAAAAGGTCCTAACGAAGACTATGCTCAGTTGTCGTGCCAACTCAAGGAGAGACCACAACTCGTTTGCCAAAAGAGGATAAGCACTAGATTTGTGCACTTGTGATGTAGCCCGACCTACGGTCGTTACTACATCTTGGTCTCCAACTTACGCCAAGTCGTCATGGGCTCCAAAGGTGAATCCGTTCCTCTATGCGAGCCCACTTCCTACCCTATTGAATGGTATGCTACTTCATACTCCGTCACATATGCATGATAGGTTCACATTGACAAGTACGGAGGCAAGGGAGGAAGCCCGGAGCATCAAGCGGGAGGCTTGGAAGAGGAGGCTTGAAGAAGACATGTCGGCAATGCCAGGTCCAAGCGGTACTACGGTCGGCGGAACGGTACTACGGTCAGTGATACTTCTGCCCCCTACCTGCAGATCTTGAAGCGCCATCGCCACTAGATGACCCGTCTTGGCTTACTACCGCATAAGCGGTACTACCGGTCCCCGGCGGTACTACGGTGATGACTACTACCGGTCCTAAGTCCCATACTACGGTCATGTCTGCTGGCGCACAGTTGATTGGGCCACAGCCCATGTATCCCCCTTTACTTACCTATTCGCCTAGTTTATCCCCAAACTACCCCTGTTTAGTGGTTGGCCTATAAATAGAGCCCCCACCCCTCATGTATCCCTTAGGCATAGATGATAGACTAAAGACAACCCCCATTGTGGAATCTCTAGTTTTGCCTCATCCCCTTTACCAAGGGGACCAACTATCCTCACCAACCTCGATTGGACTTTGCATCACGCATCCATCGTTGAACAAGGCCTTGGGTTCTCGGTTTCTCGCCCCCAAGTCGTCAAGACCCTTCTCAAGGTGTTCTTCCCTCTCCGATGTGGATTTGAGGGAGCACGTTGACCGATCTTTCCTTGCGAGGATTCTATCGGACCGGTGGCCACCGTTCGGGAGCAATCGGCCTTGTGTCGTGTGAGTTTTGCGTGTGTTCATCGTGTTCTTCGCGAGGTGTGTGTTCGCTTCCGCTACCTTCTCCCTTTCCCCTCGCTTTCCCATCGATTTGACCACGAGATCCGTGAAGATCGGGCACCCAAGAGGTTAACCCCTCCATCATCTGGTATTAGCAACTTTTGGTTGCCACGGATTTCTCATCAATTTGGTCTTTTCCCCATAAATTTGAAAATTCCACCAAAAATAGCCCCAATTCGTGTTTTGGATCGATCTGTGATTTGAGTGCGTTTTGGTAGGTTTTGATCCATGGATTACTTGCTAAACTTGTTGATCTACCTTCCTTTGCGTTCCCATGGCCTAATTCCTTGGTTTTCCCCTTCGATTTGGTGCTTTTCTTGAAGATTTTCCGCCCAAATCAGCCCAAAATCGCGAAAACGCGTCAAATCTGGGCGTCCCAGGTCCAAGCGGTACTACCGGGTCCAAAATCCGGTACTATCAAGACTTAACTCTACTGGCTCCAAAAACCGTACTACCGCCTCTACAGATCAAAACAATGATTTCAGATTTCAGCCTCTCACCGTTTTGAGCATAACTTTTGCATACGAACTCGGATTTGGTGTTTTTTAGCTCGTTTCGAAGAGGAGAAGGAGCTTTACATCATCATCCACGTGGTTCATGCTATCTACTCCATCCAAATTCCGTGAGCAAGGCGGAATCCAACAATAAAGGTGCGGTTAAATCGACGAAGGTATAAACATTCCGCGACTTCTCCCCACTTGCATTCCTTTGTGAACCACACTATCTTTGCGAGCAACAAACACCTATTGAGACTAGTTACTCTTATGATTGCTTGGGCTATGCACATTTGATACCTTGTAGAATTCCGAGCAAACATTGTGAGCGCTATCTCATATAGTTATCTTGTATAGTTGTTGGCACAAGGAATAGGCAAGTGAAAAGAAAAAGAAAAGAGAGAAAAATAAAAAAAAATAGAAAAAAAAGAAATGAAAAGAAAGAGATATACATGTGCCTTATAGAATAGGAAGCGCAAGCTCGATGAACATCATATAGGTGGTACTTATTGTGCATATCTTGTAGCCCACCAATTTTGTGCAATCGAACTAGCGTCTCTCCTTATACTTGTGTGACACGAGCTTATAGTCTTCGCTAGGTAATCATTTGGTTCTTAGCTCACTTTCTCCGTCGCACAAGTCCCATTTATTCCACCGTGTGTGTTCCCTTGTACATATTTCCTATCTTGTGGATTGACTTGTTTGCTTGGTGATCATTGTGGTTCTTTACTTGCCATTACAACATCTTGATTTCGGATTGGTTCTTGACATGCCATTTTCCATACCTATACACCATAGGCCTTGTGTGTGTGTGTTTTTTTGTTGGTAGTTGGTTTTGGTGTTCCGCCTGAACTTCACTTTTCTTGGTTTATTGCTCTCAAGTGTGGCCACTTGCACGATACTATCTTCCAAGGTAAAGTAAGGTTTGACGTTGTATCCCTAACTCCCACTACCACTTCCATATACACCACTTGGTCTTGTGCATCATGTCTAGGGACTCCGGAACCGAGGATGATATCTATGAAGAATCCATGAAGAGCCACCATGACTACGACTGCACAAGTATACAGGACATGACGGAGCACAACACCGACAATGGCTCCGCATGCTTTGAGGACCCGGAGCACTACACCTACGACGACTCCACATGCATGGAAGACATTGAGCTCTACGTCGACAATGGCTCCTCATGCATGGAGCCTATGGAGCACTACACCGACAATGGCTCCACATGCTTGGGTGATATGGAGTACTACACCAACAACTACTCCCCAAGCATGGACGACTTCGAGTGCGACATCGATGACGCCTCGCAGCACGGAGGACACGAAGAACTTCATCGACTTTGATGGCTCCTCCATGAGCCATGTAGAATTCCTCCACCGTGTGGAGATGGAAGCCTACTACGCCAAGCAAGAGGAGGCGCATCATCAAGATTCCATGACCTTCAAGGCCAAGCGTGCCACACCAAAGGGCACCACCTACTTCGATGATTCAGCTCCAAGGCGACATGTGCCACCACCTAGATGGCGTCAAGCGCCACCATCTCCAAGGCACCAAGCTCCATCACCTCCAAGGCGTCAAGCTCTACCAACTCCAAGGCACCAAGCTTCATCACCGCCAAGGCGCCAAGCTCCAACTCCTATCCAAACAAGAGTGGCGTCCAAACATCATATGCATCAAGAGGCGCGAAGGAACAAGAATCTTCATCGACAAACATCCTCTCATGAGCATCGCCACCATAAAGAGGATACAAGACATCGTCAAAGGCATCTTCGCCATAAAGACGAAGAATCCATGATGAGCACCAACCATAATGCTCAAGCAAGCTCAAGAAGGCACCACAAGCACAAGAAGGGTGCCAAGGCAAATGATCACCGTCGCGAGTGTCATGTGGACGACCAAGTGCGCCACCTACATCAACCATCGGCAAGGCACGCCAATGACCTCCGTCGACACCATCATAGGGCACCTTCAACTACTCGTGCCACCACCACAATGGCACCAAGAGCAAGCCTTCCTCCACGCCATCAAGCTTCAATGCCTATGATTGACTTCCACAACCTCGCCAACGAGGAAAATGTAGACCTCTACTTCGCCAAGTTGGATAGCATGAGCCTACCTCCACCACTACTACGAGATGGCCACAAGACGGTCGAGCATGGGATTTTCCCTTCGACCATGGAGGAGAGCAATGATGCCCATCTTATGGCATCCAACCTTGGAGGCGACAAGGTCAAGAATGGTGAGCATGGGATTTTCCCTTCACCAAAGGAGGCACATGGAGTTGAGGAACCCGAGCCTACCCCCATATGCTTGATTGCTGATGTGGTACCAATCCCATGTGAGTATGAGAGCCACTTAGCCCACTTGAGTGAGAACAAGAGTGACATGAGTGACTCCACCTTATGTGAGATTGAGTGCTTCCACTTGGAGGGCATGAGCGATACTCCTAGTGAGTTGAGAGTGGTAGTTGATCGGTCAAGTGAGACCATTTCGAATTCTAACAACTTACCCTCTACCTCTAGTGTGTTCTCTTGTATTGTGCTAGGTTCCATGGATGAAGACGCCCGATGCTATGAAGCAATGATGCCTCAAATGGAGAAGATGTACATGGTAGATGCTACGCCATGGATACACCAAGAAGATGAAGTCGTCCACAAGGAGGCCACTACTTCTACAAAACCCACTTCATATGAGAGGTATGAACAAGGTAACAATAAGGGTGTTGATGATGCCATGATCCCACTAGTGGACATGATGAATTGTGAGGATATGCATGCTATGGATGATACTTGTGACATTACATATGCTTCATCCACTTTCCCATGTGATGATTTGCCTTTGCATAATATTGATCATGTGGAATTGTTTGATTGCGAACTCATTTCCATAAACATGTCATGCTATGCATCTTGTGTGTATCCTCCAATTGCTTTGGACTTGCCTTGTCATGCTAGTCATTCAATTTCTCCCGTTGCTTGCGATAAGATGAATGCTTGCTATTTCACTTGGTTTGCTTGCAACAATATTGATCATATGCGTTCTAATGAGATGGCCCCCATAGTTTTGGAGATTTTGATGATGGCCATGATAAGCATGTTCCCCATTTGCATACTCACCATGCATCTATTTCATACTTGATTGAAATTAATGGTGATGTGCACAAAAAGAGATACGTCATGATGGATGATGTGTATCTCTACCATGCACACACGTTCTTCCTTTTACATATGATGTGTGTAGGTACCCGCACGAGAATGTCAACCTCGGTTGAGCACGAGTTGACAAAAAGAGCTCTAGAGAGCATTCCACAAGTGAGTTCAAGATCGAACCCAGATCTGATACCTTTTGCATGCTTTGCATCTTTCATGTTGGCAAATTGCTCTTTCCTATGGTTTGATTGCATGCATGTTAATGGTATTATTTCCTCTTGTGACATTCATGTTTCTTCGCTTTTAGATAATGATGTTTTGTGTGTTGTAACAAAATTGGTGAATAATTTCTCTCTCCGATGTTTTGCTTGCAACCACAATTCCATTAAGAGCATGTATTGTCATGAGAGCTTCCAAGAATCTCGTCTTGTTGTTGCAAAAAACATAAGGACCACTTGCTCTTTCATTTGGTTTGTTTGCAAACATAATACGTTTGTTTTGGATATGCTTCCTTGTGTGTTTTTGACAAATTCTCCTATTCCTGCATCAAAGATGTTGTTTGAAATTTGGATCCAATGCTTTGAATGCCCCACTTCTATGTTATATGGAGTTTTTGAGTTTCCACATTTGGATGATGTTCAAACGATTTCCATGCACATTGACCTTGCATATGCATCCCGTTTGCTATACTCGAGTTGTGCTAATCGTGTTGTGAACAAGAATGGACATGCCACAAATGACATGCTCCTCTATCACACACAAACATATGTTGCTTGGTCTTTGTTGTATGAAGGTACAAATGCATACACGTCAACCTCTATGGACTATATGTTGACAAGAAGAACCGAAGAGAGTTACCTCTGGCTACACTTCTTTGAGCTCTATCTACAAGCTAAGGTGACTTCCTTCTACTTGAGGACTCATGCTATAATCTTCATGAATTGGCTACGCTTTGAGTGTTGCTTTGCTTTTGTTGTGAGCTTTGTAGGCTTCAAGGAAGGTGAAGGAACATTGAAGTGTTGTCAAGTCAATCTTCCCGAGGACGACTATATGGTGAACCCCAGGATCAAGAAGGTCTCTCGACCGCTTCTACTTGGTGATGAGCATGTAGAGTTGATGACGACTCTTTTTGAAGGGGGGGGGGGAGCTAATGTAGCCCGACCTACGGTCGTTACTACATCTTGGTCTCCAACTTACGCCAAGTCGTCATGGACTCCAAAGGTGAATCCGTTCCTCTATGCGAGCCCACTTCATACCCTATTGAATGGTATGCTACTTCATACTCCGTCACATATGCATGATAGGTTCACATTGACAAGTACGGAGGCAAGGGAGGAAGCCCGGAGCATCAAGCCCGACAAGACGGAGGCTTGGAAGAGGAGACGGAAGAAGACATGTCGGCAGCTGCCCGGTCCACGCGGTACTACGGTCGGTGAACGGTACTACCGGTTAGCGGTACTATCACTGCTACCGCCCGATCTTGAAGCTGCGCCATCGCCCTTTGGATGCCCAGATGCGGCGGTACTACCGCCCATAAGAGGTACTACTGGTCCCCTCGAGCCGTACTACTGGTCCTAAGTCCCAGATTACCGGTCATGTCATACACCAGTTGGGCCACAGCCCATGTATCCCTCTTTACTTACCTATTCGCCTAGTTTATCCCCAAACTACCCCTGTTTAGTGGTTGGCCTATAAATAGAGCCCCCACCCCTCATGTATACCTTAGGCATAGATGATAGACTAAAGACAACCCCTATTGTGGAATCTCTAGTTTTGCCTCATCCCCTTTACCAAGGGGACCGACTATCGTCACCAACCTCGATTGGACTTTGCATCACGCATCCATCGTTGAACAAGGCCTTGGGTTCTCGGTTTCATGCCCCCAAGTCGTTAAGACCCTCCTCAAGGTGTTCTTCCCTCTCCGATGTGGATTTGAGGGAGCACGTTGACCGATCTTTCCTTGCGAGGATTCTATCGGACCGGTGGCCGCCGTTCGGGAGCAATCGGCCTTGTGTCGTGTGAGTTTTGCGTGTGTTCATCATGTTCTTCGCGAGGTGTGTGTTCGCTTCCGCTACCTTCTCCTTTTCCCCTCGCTTTCCCATCGATTTGACCACGAGATCCATGAAGATCGGGCACCCAAGAGGTTAACCCCTCCATCAACTTGCCTTGGTGCGCTCTTTCCTCTCTCTTTTTGGCTTACAAGCTTGGTATTCTCTTTGTATTGGGAGACTATGTATCTTTCTATTTTTATTTTTTTTGATTCTTTTCCTTTTTCTCCCTTTCTATGCTACTATGTTAACTTTTGTATTTGGCCTCACACTCTCACTTTCCAAAGGCAAGTGCACAATGCTTAGACAAACACAAAATGAGTTGCTCTCATAGGATAGATACACACAAAGGAAGATATGGGGCTGTCAAAGTGGCGCAAGTTATACCTTTGGTATTGTTGACGACTTGCAACCGTTGGTGGGGGGATGATGTTCGAGTGTCGCGGTGTCGTTGAGCGCGTGGTGACTTTGATGCGGAAGCTATTGTTAAAATGGCGACAAACACGCGAAACACGAACAAGTGAAGGGGAAAAGTCAGCAAACGAAGTTGAGGCGTCAAAAGAAAAAGAAACACGGTCAGAGGCGCGCGGTAGTACCGCCCGGCACGACCGGTAGTACCGGAGAGCGGTAGTACCGCTTGTGCGACCGGTAGTACCGGTGACTTGCGGTAGTACCGCTCGTACGACCGGTAGTACCGCCAGGCGCGGAACTGGAACGAGATCAACTTGACAAAATCCTCAAATTCGTGGTAATCTGACCGAAAGGCTGGGCTAGGGACATAAAAAGGCTATAGATCGACTCCAAAAGCAACAGATCTATGGACCAAAACCACGAAAAACTCACCAAATCCAAAGATCGATCCGAAGGCAAATTGGGGCTCTTTTTGGTGGGATTTTCGATTTTAAGGGGATAGAAGAAAAATTGGGGAAAATTCGTGATCAACCTTGCTTTTGATACCAATATGATATGGGCTAACCCCTTGGGGTGGCCTGATCTTTCATGAATTTCCACGGGAAACGAGGGGAAAGTGGTTGACGGGGAGAGAGGGGATGAAAACCACGAACACACACACACACACAAATCACGATACACGCCGATAACTCACGCCGGTGGCAACCGGTCCAACATAATCCCTAGGATCGGTGTTGGGCGAAGCTCTCTCTCCACGACCAACAATGGGGGCGAGATGCTCGGTGAGATCTTGACGACTTGGGGGCGAGGAACCGAGAACCCAAGGCCTTGTACAACTTGAACGCAGTTGGCAAGATCCAAGAGGTTATGGATAATAGGGTGCCCCTTGGTAGGAGCATGAGACCAATAGATGAAAGATCCACAAAGGGGTGTCCTTAATCTATTATTATCCAAGTCTAGGGTTTACAATAGAGGGTGGGGCTATATATAGGCCAGCCACATAAACAGGGGTAGTTTCGGAACGAAATGGGAAAATATAGAAAGGGGTACAGGGCGTTGGGCCGAACTGATGCGTTTAGGCCAGACCGTAGTACGGTCGGGCAACGGTAGTAATGCCGCAACCTCAGTAGTACCGCTCGGGCGTAGTACCAAGTGTCCCGAGCTTCCGTTGAGTCGCTCAGAAGGAGCGGTAGTGATGTGGACATCCCTACTATTGAAACAACCGTTGTACCTACAACAACACACATACAAGGACCCATCACAAGATCTCGTGCCAAACAACTTAACTATCAGGTACTTTCGTTTCTTGGAACTATTCCTCACATACATGAGAATATGATGCTGCCTAAATTAGATATATTTCTTACTCTTAGGAATGATGGACCAAGCATGGATGAGAGGGACAAGCATTGGAGCATGGCCATGCATGGAGATGGCAGCAAGCATGTGATGATCCAAGAGAAGGCCACGGATGAAGATTTCAGAACTTTGAGGCCACCATAATGAAGAAAGAAGGCTTGGACGAAATATTCAAGATCAATACTTTACGAATTCGTCCATAGCTTAATATGGTGCTGCGACACCTTTATTTTGGGCTAGGCCCATGTAATTTTCGCAGGATTTTAATTAGCCACTTTTTAGATTCCGTATTTGAGGGGAAAAGGACTTTTAGGGTTGGATTCGGCCACCACTTCCATGGCTGGCCGAAACCCCACCTTTTCGCCCTTAAATACTCCCCATAGCCGACCCCCTAGACTCGGATTTTGTTTAGACATTAAGTTAGCCATCATAGCAAATTCTCCAAGGCTCGAGCATCGTAGAGGCCTCTTGTACTTCGCGCCTATTCAGGATCCCAACCTCTTCAATAAAGCTTTCCTCTTAATCCGCAATATCTTGATTGCAATCTTGGTTCTTGTTCTCGATTTCAGGTAGGAATTAAGACCCTCGCTGGTCAGGCTGATCGTGTTCACGCAGAATCGGTAACCTTCAGGAGATTGGCCTAGCGATTGCATTGGCGCTCGTGCTCGCACGTGTAGTCGGATCATCAAGCCCGAACTCCACCAAATCGATTATCGCCATCTCACCGAAAGATCGGACACCTTTGCCCTATCAAGTGGTATCAGATTTCAGGTTGCTCGGTGAGATTTTAATGTTTTCGTAGATTAGATATGTTTTTACCTATAAACCCACGAAAAAGCCAAAAACACAGTTAGAGTTTAGATCCATCCCATAACCAATCTACGCCTCGCATTATCTTTTCAGTTTTTGCATTGTTGAATTTGTGTCTACATCGTCGCGTCGAGTTGCTGGTCTTAGTGTCTCGTCCCTTAGAGTTTCGAGTTCTGATCATAGTAGTCACCGCCACACTCGCCGATCACCGCCACCATATTCCACCACCATATTCCGCCGCCATATACCCTACCACCATAAACCCTAATACTCCGCCACCGCCTTCCTACCGCGACACAGATCCGATCAGTTTCCTATCGTGGTACGAGTCCGAGTAGAGTTATTGTTTCCTCGTTATTTCTTTTTACTTTCCTTCTTTGTTGTTTCCGTGTTCAGCTAAAGTCCGTGTCGAGCTAAGAGTCCGGTCGTAAGTCCAGAAGGAGAGCAAAAAAAAAAGTCTGGAACCGCCTCCGAAATTTTTTTCTGGCTATACTGTTTTTCGACCCCGGGGATCACTTTTCTCCATCGGCCGTTATAGCGATATTTTTTTGGCGCCTGCGCGCTTTCCGGAGCAAAATAAAAAATTTCGAATTTTTTTTTTGGGGCTAACCTATTTTTAGACCCCGTAGATCAGTTCTAGCCACTTGCCATCATAGTGATTTTCCACCTCTCGGTTCGCTTTTCAGGGTGCCATATCATCATACATTGCTTGTTGTGTCGCGTCGTGACATCGTTGGTGATCTAGGCTCGCATCTCTAGTACGGTATAGCCTAGGACCAGCACAGTACCGTCGTTGAGCATTCTTTCAACTTTTGTATTGCTGTTTTGATAATTGCTAACCCCCTTTGCTAAGCCTTCCCAGAGCTCCACAGATACTCTCCACGTGCGGTGTTTCGACTCCTGGTAATCGCTTGGTTCAATCTCTGGACCCACTAATCCTCGTGGTTGCACATCGCCTTTTCCTGCTGTTTGGTAAGAACTTGTAAGAGCTTCGTATATTGCTTGACGGATTACGCGTGACTTCCACCATATTTACGTACTATATACCTGTGCTTTTTAAGGACTAACCATGATGATACTTCCGGAACCCCGCCACAATGACGAACGAAGAACTACATGCCCACTTCTCCGCGCTCTTGGTCGGGCACCGAAGACGTGGATACGCCGCCTCGGGAGTTTGACACCAAGCTCACCAACGCCGTGGACAAGATCGATGGACTCGAGAAATCCTTCAACGCTTGACGCTCGGTTCAAGGAGCTTTTGAACCGATTGCCCGCACGCCGACCGCACCCACACATGGCGCACGCATTCCGATCACGGGTCGAATCCGCCGTTGCCGCCGACGGCTCTTCGCCACGGTTACCGACGCTCCTTAGACTTCCACCGCGGCTGTCTGCGACATTGGGGACGACGACGTACTACTACGACCCGACCACGACGATCTGTTTGACGAGGAGGTTGAACAACCTCCACAGTACCTTGGTCATCCCGACATTACTACCGCAACGCCGACCACCAGATGCGTGATGATGATCATGTTGCAAAGCTTAAATTAAATATTCCATCTTTTGAGGGTAAATATAATCTGATGCATATCTTACATGGGAGATGGAAGTAGAACAACGCTTTTGCATGCTTAAAATATCCCGAGAATATGCGTGTTAGTCTGCTACATGTGAATTTACTAAATTTGCTTCCTTTGGTGGTCGAGTATTGTCGTTTAAATCCTACTACTATTCCTAGTACTTGGACCGCTTTAAAACTGCTATGCGTGTTCGTTTTGTACCTCCTACTTATCAACGTGATTTACTAAAGAATCTGACACGTTTAGAGCAAGGGAAAAATTCTGTAGAAGAGTATTATCAGGAATTGCAAACGGGGATGGTTCGGTGTGGTCTTGTTGAATCTAATGAACAAATGCTTGCACGTTACTTTGGTGGATTAAACAAGGACATTCAGCACATCTTAGATTATAAGGAATATAATTCTATCACTCGTTTGTTTCATCTTGCTTACAGAGCTGAACGTGAAGTGCAGGATCGCCAAACACCATGGAGGAGGCCTAATAATTATGCAGGTCGCACATCCACTTAGACATCCCGACAATCAGCGCCTCCTCGTGATTCGCCACCAGCTACTACCACATCCAAGGCCACCACAAGATTTCCAGCTGCTCCTCCACCATCATCCAATGCTCCTGCTCGTAGTACATCTTCTATGGCTTCCACGGGTAAGACAAAGGATATACAATGCCGCAAGTGCTGGGATTTTGGTCATATTGAGAGACAGTGCACAACACAACGTGTGATGATGGTGCGAGAAGATGGTCAGTACGATTCAGCAAGTGACTTTGATGAAGATACACTAGCCCTTATTTCTGCTCGAGATGGAGACCATTCTGATGCTGATGAAGAGCCAGAGGTAATGGGAGCTGAAGCTGCTGATCACTACATGAGCTTAATTACACAACGTGTGTTGAGTGTGCAATTGAGCAAATCTGAGCAAGATCAACGCCACAACCTGTTCTAAACACGTGGTGTTGTCAAGGATAGAGCTATACGGATCATCATTGATGGAGGGAGTTGTAATAATCTGGCCAGTGTTGACATGGTAGAGAAGCTTGCCCTTCCAACAAGACAACGCCCACATTCATATTACATCCAATGGTTTGAGAGTTCTCGCAAGATCAAGGTAACAAGAACGGTACGCAAGCATTTTACTATTGGTACATATTCTGATTTTGTTGATTGTGATGTTGTACCTATGCAAGCCTGTTCTTTGTTACTTGGTAGACCATGGCAATTTGATAGAGAATCTGTTCATAATGGCAAAACTAATCACTATTCTCGTATGCATGATGGAAAGAAAATTGGTCTAAAACCTATGACTCCCGAACAGATTTTAAAAGATGATCTTGCTAGAGCTAGTAGAGCTAAAACTAAGGAGAAAAATAAAAGTGAGAATCAGATTGTTGCTGCAGATTTTATACCACCAAAGAACACTAAATCTGATTCTACACATGCTACTGAAATTCGTTTGAAGAGTCCATGTATGCTTGCAAATAAAATTGATATTGCAGAACTAGATGTAAACAATACTCAATGTTATGCAATTGTCTGCAAAGAGGTTCTGTTTTCATTTGAGCATATGCCTCCTTCTTTGCCACCCGCTATTGCTAACCTTTTGCAGGAATATGAGGACGTCTTTCCCAAATTGGCTGCCAGGACTACCTCCTATTAGGGGAATTGAGCACCGAATTGATCTAATTCCTGGTGCCACGTTGCCCAACCGCGCGCCATATAGAACCAATCCAGAGGAGACAAAGGAGATACAACGCCAAATTCAGGAACTACTCGACAGAGATCATATTCGTGAGTCCCTTAGCCCTTGTGTTGTTCCTATTATTTTGGTACCTAAAAAAGATGGTTCTTCGCGCATGTGTACTGATTGTAGAGCTATCAATAATATTACTATTCGATATCGTCATCCTATTCCACGTTTAGATGACATGCTTGATGAATTGACTGGCTCTACCATGTTTTCTAAAGTTGATTTGCGTAGTGGTTACTACCAGATTCATATGAAATTGGGAGATGAATGGAAAACAGCATTTAAAACTAAGTTCGGTTTATATGAGTGGTTAGTAATGCTGTTTGGTTTAACTAATGCACCTAGCACTTTCATGAGATTAATGAACGAAGTTTTACGTGCTTTCATTGGACGTTTTGTGGTAGTCTACTTTGATGATATTCTGATTTATAGCAAATCTTTAGAGGATCATTTGGACCATTTACGTGCTGTTTTCAATGCTTTACGTGATGCACGTTTGTTTGGTAACCTTGAGAAGTGCACCTTTTGCACCAATCGAGTTGCGTTTCTTGGCTATGTTGTTACATCACAGGGTATTGAAGTGGATCCAGCCAAGATTGAAGCTATTGAGAATTGGCATGACCAAGACAGTCACACAAGTGAGGAGTTTTCTTGGCCTCACTGGTTTTAATAGGCGCTTTGTCAAAGACTTTGGATCAATTGCCGCGCCGTTGAATGAGCTTACCAAGAAGGATGTGCCCTTTGTTTGGGGTGATGCACAACAACAGGCCTTCGTCATATTGAAAGATAAGCTAACACATGCTCGTTACTCCAACTTCGATTTTACTAAGACTTTTGAGCTTGAATGTGATGCTAGTGGAATTGGTTTGGGAGGGTGTTATTACAAGAGGAAAACATGTTGCATATTTTAGTGAGAAATTGAGTGGGGCTAGTCTGAACTATTCTACTTATGATAAAGAATTATATCGTTGGTTCGGACATTAGAAACTTGGCAACATTATCTATGGCCTAAGGAATTTGTTATTCATTACGATCATGAATCTTTGAAGCATATTCGTAGTCAAGCTAAGTTGAATCGTCATGCAAAGTGGGTTGAATTTATTGAGTCTTTTCCTTATGTTATCAAACACAAAAGGGTAAAGATAATGTTATTCTTGATGCTTTGTCACGTTATGCTTTGTTATCTCAACTTGACTTCAAAATATTTGGATTGGAAACTATTAAGGAACAATATGTGCATGATGCTGAATTTAAAGATGTGTTGCGAATTGTAGAGATGGTAGAACTTGAACAAGTTCGTCTTCAATGATGGATTTGTGTTCGTGCTAACAAACTATGCATTCAGATAGCTCATTCGTCTTTTGTTGTTCTGGAGGCGATGGAGGAGGATTGATGGGACACTTTGGTGTCAAGAAGGCGGAGGATGTTCTTCTTGCACACTTCTTTTGGCCACGTATGTGTCGATATGTTGAGAGATTTGTGTACGCTGCACTACTTGTCAAAAGCTAAGTCTCGCCTTAATCCACATGGTTTATATATGCCTCTTCCTGTTCCTAGTGTTCCTTGGGAGGATATTTCTATGGACTTTGTTTTGGGATTGCCACGAACACAGAAGGGGAGGGATAGTATTTTTGTTGTTGTGGATCGGTTTTCTAAGATGGCACACTTTATTCCTTGTCATAAAACGGATGATGCTGCGCATATTGCTGATTTGTTCTTTCGTGAAATTGTTCGTTTGCATGGTGTGCCAAATACTATTGTCTCTGATCGTGATACTAAATTTCTTAGCCACTTTTGGAGATGTTTATGGGCTAAGTTGGGGAATAAATTGCTCTTTAGTACTACATGTCATCCCCAAACTGATGGTCAAACTGAAGTAGTAAATAGAACTTTGTCTACTATGTTACGGGCTGTTTTAAAGAAGAACTTAAAATTGTGGGAAGAGTGTTTACCTCATATAGAATTTTCTTATAATCGTTCATTGCATTCTACCACAAAGATGTGCCCATTTGAGATTGTGTATGGTTTTGTTCCTCTTGCACCTCTTGATTTATTGCCTTTACCTTCTTCGGTGCAACATAATTTGGATGCTACACAATTCACTGAAATGATATTAAACTTGCATAAGATTACTAAAGATAACATTGAACACATGAATGCTAAGTATAAACTTGCTAGGGATAAAGGGAGAAAGCATGTTGTGTTTGATGTTGGCGATCTTGTTTCGTTACATTTGCGCAAAGATCGTTTTCCTGATTTACGCAAGTCTAAGTTAATGCCACGTGCTGCTGGTCCCTTTAAGGTGTTAGAGAAAATCAATGATAATGCATATAAACTTGAGTTGCCTACAGACTTTGGTACGGTTAGTCCTACATTTAACATTGCAGATTTGAAGCCTTACTTTGATGAGGAAGATGAGATTGCGTCGAGGACGACTTCAATTCAAGAAGGGGAGCATGATGTGGACATCCCTACTATTGATACAACCGTTGTACCTACAGCAACACACATACAAGGACCCATCACAAGATCTCATGCCAAACAACTTAACTATCAGGTACTTTCATTTCTTGGAACTATTCCTCACATACATGAGAATATGATGCTGCCTAATTTAGATATATTTCTTACTCTTAGGAATGATGGACCAAGCATGGATGAGAGGGACAAGCATTGGAGCATGGCCATGCATGGAGATGGCAGCAAGCATGTGATGATCCGAGAGAAGGCCACGGATGAAGATTTCAGAACTTTGAGGCCACCATAATGAAGAAAGAAGGCTTGGACGAAATATTCAAGACCAATACTTTACGAATTCGTCCATAGCTTAATATGGTGCTGCGACACCTTTATTTTGGGCCAGGCCCATGTAATTTTCGCAGGATTTTAATTAGCCACTTTTTAGAGTCCGTATTTGAGGGGAAAAGGACTTTTAGGGTTGGATTCGGCCACCACTTCCATGGCTGGCCGTAACCCCACCTTTTCGCCCTTAAATACTCCCCATAGACGACCCCCTAGACTCGAATTTTGTTTAGACATTAAGTTAGCCATCATAGCAACTTCGCCAAGGCTCGAGCGTCGCAGAGGCCTCTTGTACTTCGCGCCTATTCAGGATCCCACCTCTTCAATAAAGCTTTCCTCTTAATCCCTAATATCTTGATTGCAATATTGGTTCTTACTTGTTCTCGATTTCAGGTAGGAATTAAGACCCTCGTTGGTCAGGCTGATCGTGTTCACGTAGGATCGGTAACCTTCAGGAGATTGGCCTAGCGATTGCATTGGCGCTCGTGCTCGCACGTGTAGTCGGATCGTCAAGCTCGAACTCCACCAAATCGATTATCGCCATCTCATCGAAAGATCGGACACCTTTGCCCTATCAGGTAGGAGGGGGCGGTAGTACCGCCCACCGGTAGTACCGGTTCCTGGGCCGGTAGTATCGTAGTCGTCTGGGCCTTGGTCGGGTTCCTCCTGGAGCGTCCGGTAGCTGGGGCCGGTTGTGCCGCTGAATGCCGTAGTAAGGTCCGGTAGTACCGCTTGAGTTTGGCAGCGACTGGTTGCTTCCGCTCCGGTTCCTCCGTCCCATGGGTCCTTCTCTTCATACCTGATGATATGGGATCCCTTGTGGGATTGACCCTAGGGTGGCCCGATCTTCACGGATTTGATGCGGGGAGTGAGGGAATACCCGATGAACACGATGAACGCAACACAAACGCAAGGTAAAGATACAAACACACGCAATCACAACCCGATTCGATTTGCTCCCGTTGGCTCGAACAACCAATCCAATAGAATCCTCAGCGAGAGACCGTTAGGTAGAATCACCAAAGGAGAGATCGGCAAGCGGATGATAGAATCCAAATCAAAGGAGAGAGTAGCAACCAAGTAGAATCCCAAAGGGAGAGACCTAGCACTACTAGAATCCTTGATGAGGAGAGACCAAACACTTGAGGAGGGTCTTGACGACTTGGAGACGAACAACCGAACTCCAAGGCCTTGTACAACTCATAGATTAACTATAGAGAGGGGTTCCCATCTAGGGTTAGGCACAAGCCTTCTTTCATCATCAACTCTAGGGTTTCAAGGAGGGGTGGGGCTTATATATAGGCCGACCACGAGATAGGGGTAAACAGGCATAAATAGGAAGTTAAGGCGTTACATGGGCGGGCCCAACGAGAGGCACACATGCCCGATCGCGCTTGGTCCGGAGACTCGGTGTCTGGCGAGACTCAGTGCAGAGGAGACTCGGTCTCGATGTCGTCTCCGGAGGGAGCCTTGGCTATCTGGGCTGGGTTGGGGGTCGGACCGGAGGTGGACCGGAGACTCCGGTGTGGTGGACCGGAGACTCCGGTCTAGCTTTAGCAGCTTCTTGCGTCTTCGCTTCCAGGCCTCTTGCTTGGGGGTCTTGATCTCTGGGGTCCTCTTGTCATCTCCTCTTTGTGTCATGGTCATGGTCCTGGTAATAGCATTGGCACGTGTCTCAAGTAGGATTCCATTCACATGATAGCCAAAGGAGGGTGGGGTATGGAATGAGTTCACCTTTGAGGGTGTGGTTGATGTAGCATGGTGTGGACCAATGGTGAATGCCATGTGTTGGGCTGCAACATCTCCCCCCGCTTCAAAACGAGTCGTCCTCGACGAAGTTCCATCATCATATGATGCAGCCCGTCCTACGACCGCTGCTACATCTACTCCCACGAGCTACCCAAGTGGACCCATGACTCGCGCCCGAGCCAAACTCCTTCAAACTAAGGTGAACTCGCTCCTCTCCTTGTGTGACTTCGACACACACCCTTGGATGGCTTGCTACTTCACACGCAAACTCTGTGCATCATCAGTGCAAGAAGCCACCGATCGGCCGACAAGCGGTACTACCGGTTGGGACGACCGGTACTACCGCTCCAAGCGGTCCTACCGCCTCCTCCTATTGCTCGCCACAGGAAGCACCACTCCACGCCCCAGAAGCAAGCGGTACTAGTCCTCAAGCAGTACTACGGTTGCAGTACTCGGCCCCTCCTACCGCCGCCACAGCGCCTCGTGAGCTCGAGGCCCTCAAGTGGTACTACCGCTCGGAGCGGTACTAGGTTACCACCGGTACTACGGTTCGGACGGTACTACCGGTCTGCCAGACCTGATCGCCTCGGTTTGGCCACATGCCTTGTAACCCAACCTATAATTTACCTTTTCATTCAAACTACCCCTGTTTGTGGCTGGACTATATATAGCCCCCACCCTCTATTGTAAACGCTTAGACTTGGATAATAATAGATATTAAGGAAACCCTTTGAGGACTTATATCTATTGGTCTCATGCTCCTACCAAGGAGCACCGGATTATCCACCCCCCTCTTGGATCTTGCCTAGTGCGTTCAAGTTGTACAAGGCCTTGGGTTCTCGGTTTCTCGCCCCCAAGTCGTCAAGGTCTCACCAAGCACCTCATCCCCCCTTGTTGGCGTGGAGAGCGAAATTCGCCCAACACCGATCCTAGGGATTATGTTGGACCGGTTGCCACCGGCGTGAGAAGTAGGCGTGTATCGCGTTTTGGAGTGAGTGTGTTCGTGGTTTTCATCGTTTTCCTCGATTGCATCCCCTGACCACCCCCTTTCCCCTCGTTCCTCGTGGAATTCGTGAAAGATCGGGCCAACCCCAGGGTTACCCCATATCATATTGGTATGAAGAGCATGGTTGATCAAGAATTTCCCCCAATTTTTTTTCTTTTATCCGCCTTAAAAACGAAAATCCTACCAAAAAGAGCCCAATTTGCCTTCGGATCGATCTCTGGATTTGGTTAGTTTTTCGTGGTTTTGGTCCATAGATCTGTTGCTTTGGGAGTCGATCTATAGCCCCTGTTGTTTCTAGCTCAGCCTTTCGGTCAGTTTTCCCACGAATTTGAGGTTTTTGGCAAGTTCACCTCGTTCGGGCACTGTGCCTAAGCGGTACTACCGGCTACTAAGTGACACTACCGCTAGTGACGGTAAGTGGTACTACCGCTCACAGTACTACCGCTCGTTACGGTACTACTACCGCTCCACGACAGTGCTTCACGCCCTTTGGCCTTCTCGATTTCGATTCTTGACCATCATTTGCTTGTTCGTGTTTAGCGTGTTTGTCGCCATTTTCACAACAGCTTAGCATCTCGTCATACTGCAGCTCAACGACACCGCGACACTCGAACATCTTCCCCACACCATCGGTTGCAAGTCGTCAACAATACCAAAGGTATAACTTAAGACCTTGACAACCCCATATCTTCCTTTGTGTGTATCTATCCTATGAGAGCAACTCATTTTGTGTTTGTCTAAGCATTGTGCACTTGCCTTGGAAAAGTGAGAGTGTGAGGCCAAATACAAAAGCTAACATAGCATAGCAAGGAGAAAAGAAAAGAATAAAAAAAACAGGAAAAGAAAAAGATAGAATAGAAAGATACATAGTCTCCCAATACAAAGAGAATACCAAGCTTGTAAGCCAACAAGAGAAGAAAGAGTGCACCGAGGCAAGTGCACAAATCTTTTGCTTATCCTCTTTTGGCAAACGAGTTGTGGTCTCTCCTTGTGTTGGCACGACAACCGAGCGTAGTCTTCGTTAGGACCTTTTGTGCTCATTTTTCATAGTCGTGCTAACCCCGTTATTCTCCACGTGTGTGTTTTCCGTGTTTTTGTAGATCGTATCCTTTTGATTTTGATCTTTGGTTCTTTACCACGTAGGACAATAACCTTTTGCTTGGATCGTTTCGTTTGGTTTTCCACAATCCTAATCTTCCACCAAAAGATTTTGAGAGTTTCTTGCCATTTCACGTTGCACGCTTTTCGCTCATTTGTGTGGCAATTGGTTTGATATAATCTCCAAGGTGAGGTAAAAGGCTAACTCTCCACACCCTTTCTCTCCATATACAACCATTGTTGGCTTAGCATCATGGACAGGCATGGAGAGCCATCCCAACCACCACCACCTCCGGAGGATGATAACCAATTCATGACAAGATGGGACCATTGGAAGGTCCGAGGAGAATTCAACTATCGTTGTGAAGCTCTCGAGCGGCGCCAAGATGAACAATTTAGCGAGGCCCGTGTGGAATTCAAGAACATCGACAACCGCTTCGAAGAAGTCCGTGGCCAAATGCATGCCATGCAACACAACCTCGGTCATCAAAATGAATCTCTTGGTCGTGCACTCGCCTCAACGGATGAGAAGCTTCAACGCATCATTGATGAAATCGCAAGGCCACGCTCGCGCGAATCAAGCTTCAATCCATGAGCTCTTCGCAAGCGGTACCATCTCCGCGTCACGCCGCAACGTCAAGCTACGATGGTGACCTCTCCGCAAGACCTCCAAGGCGCGAAGCGAACCGGCCACAACCAAGAGCACTTGTGATTCAACAAGAGCAACCTCGCGTGGACCACCAAGGCCATCAACGTCGACATGCCCCTTCAACAAATAGTGAAGCTTCCGAAGAGGACGAACAAGATCACCGTCGGCGGGAAGCACTCGAAAACCCTCCTAGGCGTCATCATAGACATGATCGTCCACGTCGGCACCATGATGGTCATGACGAGCCTCCCCTACACCAAGAAGAATAAGAGCAGATGATATGGGCAAGGATGCGCGAGGGAGGAGCGGGAGGAAGGAGCAAGAGAAGATCATCAAGAAGGAAGGTTCAGTTCGGACAGATAGAAGCCCTGAAATTGAAACGGACGTGGATTCTTCATACGAACTCCAAATCAAGCAAATAAGCACTTGTTGGAAACATCACTCCGAGAGCTTTCCAACGAGTACTACTACGTCCTTGAGGCGGATAATCCGGCCCCCACAAGGGCGGATAATCCGGCCCTGCTCCAGGAATTCTGCTAAGGACTTCAGGCGCGAGGCTCGGTATAGGGGGCGAATAATCCGCCCCAGGGGAGGATAATCCGGGGGGAGGATATTCTGCCCCTACTTAGGGCGGAAAGTCCGGCCTGGAAGTTACCAACAGATCTGGACGGATCTGACTGTATCGGACACGTTTTGTTTCATGTTTTTCGGACGTTCCGGCGGCCATATAAGCCTGGGAACGCCCTCTAGATTAGGGGAGCTTTTGATTTCAGTTGATTAGTCTAAAACTATCGTGTGTGTTGATTGGTGAAGCATCCCTCCGGGACGGCGATGTCGTGTTATCTATCGTATCGATATTGTCGCGGAGGTTCTTGTGTTCATCAAGGATTGTCGTGTTTTGGTTTGAGGCGTGGTGATCTTCATCACGTTACTTGCTGGATTCGTTCCTCTTCTTCAGGTGACGTCCATTGGCGTTGTTGGAAGGATTACTATCCGGGTGACTCGCTGTGAAAGATCGGGACAAACTAAAGGATCATCCCCTTGATTCTTTATCAGGTGGTATCAGATTCCAGTGTTGCTCACGGTGAGATTGGTTGATTGATCTGAAAATCGCATTGCAAATCAGATCGGGGAGAACACTTGCTGTGCAGATCGGATCTCAAGGTCTGTTTCGTTTCGTGTTGGGGCGGATAATCCGGCCCCAGGGGTGGATAATCTGGCCTGGATATAGCCAATTTCTATTCTGTCTAGTTGGTGATAGAAGTTTGATCGAGGAGATGGATTCTTTTTCTGGTGACTTTTATGGCAAACGGTGTGTTTCTGGAAAGAGATCTGGTGATGTGTATAATGACTATCTCGACATCTTGAACGGTGTACTATGTGATGATTCTCAAATCAGGTGGAAACTGGTTCACATGGCAACGTATGATGAATATGAGTTGTGGGCGCGTCACATGCAAGATGGTTTTTACAGATGTGATACATATGAGTATTTGGATAATCCTACACGTGTGCTTCTTTCATTGTGACGTGTAGATGAAGAGATAGCTCGTTGGTGGGATAAAGAGATGTGTGAAAAGGACATTATGGATGCAATTTGGAAGGACTTCAATATTTTTTTGTGTGGCTGTTTTATGGATCCTCGTCGCAAGGTATCTTGTACCAAGCCCTTGAAGACAGTTCATGATCATGGGGGTTGCCATTGTGTCTATTCCGTCTCGTTCAAAGGAGGTCGCAGAAGTTGTTCCAGTGCAAACGGTTAGCGTGGCAGTGACAAAACCTTCTGAGGAGAAGCAATCTGTTGTTGCTGAGGTTTTTTGTGCACTGAAACTATAGTGGAAGAGGTTGAACCATTGAGTGGGCTAAATATGCAACTCAAGAGAGTACATGATGAGACTTGTATGACAGTGGATAGATGCTAGCGTTGGAATTTATTCCAGGCACAGTGCATGATCAAAGGTAAATCATGCAAGTTGATTATTGATGGAGGAAGCTGTACTAATGGCATTAGCAAGACAATGGTGGCAGAATTGGGGTTGTCCACATGGCGTATTCCTGAACCTAAGCATCTACAGTGGTTAAATAGTTGCGGTATGGTGAAGGTAACTCATAAGGTGCGTGTGCCATTTACATTTGGTGATTATGTTGATGAGATTGAGTGCGATGTGTTGCCATTGGAGGTATGTGGGCTGTTACTTGGTCGTCCATGGCAGTATGATCGTGTCGTTACATCTTTGGGAGAGCAAATACATATTCTTTTGTGCATGATGGCAAACATCAGACTTTGAAGCCTATGAGAGAGGATCAAATCAAGTACGATGTGGTGTTGGTGATTCGCAAGGAGAAGTTGCATAAGGCTAAGCCACAACCAGGGCTAGCTAAGGTGCAACATGAGGAGCATGATGCGAAGAGCGTCAGTAGTGATATTGTTTCACCCATGCTGATAGGGCAAAGGTGTCTGATCTTTCGATGTGATGGCGATAATCGATTTGGTGGAGTTCGGGCTTGACGATCCGACTACACGTGCGAGCACGAGCGCCAATGCAATCGCTAGGCCAATCTCCTGGAGGTTACCGATCCTGCGTGAACACGATCAGCCTGACCAGCGAGGGTCTTAATTCCTACCTGAAATCGAGAACAAGTAAGAACCAATATTGCAATCAAGATATTGCGGATTAAGAGGAAAGCTTTATTGAAAGAGGTGGGATCTGAACGAATAGGTGCGAAGTACAAGAGGCCTCTGCGGCGGCTTTCGAGCCTTGGCGAAGTTGCGACTATGGCTAACAATGTCTAAACAAAATCGAGTCTAAAGGTTCGGCTATGGGGCGTGTTAAGAAGCGAAAAGGTGGGGTTTGACCAGCCATGGAAGTGGTGGCGAATCACCTAAAGTCCTTTTCCTCAAATACGGACTCTAAAAAGTAGCTAATTAAAATCCTGCGAAAATTACATGGGCCTGGCCCAAAATAAAGGTGTCATGACACCATATTATGCTATGGAATTAAGTAAGTATTGATCTTGAATATTTCGTCCAAGCCTTCTTTCTTCATTATGGTGGCCTCAAAGTTCTGAAATCTTCATCAAGTGGCCTTCTCTTGGATCATCACATGCTTCTTGCCATCACCATGCATGGCCATGCTCAATGCTTGTCCCTCTCATCCATGCTTGGTCCATCATTCCTAAGAGTAAGAAACATATCTGATTTAGGCAGCATCATATTCTCATGTATGTAAGGAATAGTTCAAGCGAAAGTACTGATAGTTCGGTTGTTTGTACGAGATCTTGTGATGGGTCCTTGTATGTGTGTTGCTGTAGGTACAACGGTTGTATCAATAGTAGGAATGTCCACATCATGCTCCCCTTCTTGAATTGAAGTCGTCCTCGACATAATCTCATCTTCCTCACCAAAGTAAGGCTTCAAATCTGCAATGTTAAACGTAGGACTAACCGTACCAAAGTCTGCAGGCAACTCAAGTTTATATGCATTATCATTGATTTTCTCTAACACCTTAAAGGGACCAGCAGCACGTGGCATTAACTTAGACTTGCGTAAATCAGGAAAACGATCTTTACACAAATGTAACCAAACAAGATCGCAAACATCAAACACAACATGCGTTCTCCCTTTATCCCCAGCAAGTTTATACTTAGCATTCATGTGTTCAATGTTATCTTTAGTAGTCTTATGCAAGTTTAATATCATTTCAGCGCGTTGTGTAGCATCCAAATTATGTTGCACCGAAGAAGGTAAAGGCAATAAATCAATAGGTGCACGAGGAACAAAACCATACACAATCTCAAATGGGCACATCTTTGTGGTACAATGCAAAGAACGATTATAAGCAAATTCTATATGAGGTAAACACTCTTCCCACAATTTTAAATTCTTCATTAAAACAGCCCGTAACATAGTAGACAAAGTTCTATTTACTACTTCAGTTTGACCATCAGTTTGGGGATGACATGTAGTACTAAAGAGCAATTTAGTCCCCAACTTAGCCCATAAACATCTCCAAAAGTGGCTAAGAAATTTAGTATCACGATCAGAGACAATAGTATTTGGCACACCATGCAAACGAACAATTTCACGAAAGAACAAATCAGCAATATCATGACATCATCCGTTTATGACAAGGAATAAAGTGTGCCATCTTAGAGAACCGATCCACAACAACAAAATACTATCCCTCATACGTGTTCATGGCAACCCCAAAACAAAGTCCATAGAAATATCCTCCCAAGGAACACTAGGAACAGGAAGAGGCATATATAAACCATGTGGATTAAGGCGAGACTTAGCTTTTTGACAAGTAGTGCAGCGTGCCACAAATCTCTCAACATCTCGTATCGTGGCCAAAGAAGTGTGACAAGAACATCCTCCGTCTTCTTGACACCAAAGTGTCCCATCAATCCTCCTCCATCGCCTCTGTAATAACAAAAGCGAGCAGAGCTATCTGGAATGCATAGTTTGTTATACGGACACAAATCCATCATTGAAGGCGAACTTGTTCCAAGTTCTACCATCTCTACAATTACGCAACACATCTTTAAATTGACATCATGCACATATTGTTCTTTAATAGTTTCCAATCCAAATATTTTGAAGTCAAGTTGAGATAACAAAGCATAGCGTGACAAAGCATCGGCAATAATATTATCTTTACCCTTTTTGTGTTTGATAACATAAGGAAAAGACTCAATAAATTCAACCCACTTTGCATGACGATTCAACTTAGCTTGACTACGAATATGCTTCAAAGATTCATGATCGAATGAATAACAAATTCCTTAGGCCATAGATAATGTTGCCAAGTTTCTAATGTCGAACCAGCATATAATTCTTTATCATAAGTAGAATAGTTCGGACTAGCCCCACTCAATTTCTCACTAAAATATGCAGGCTTTCCCTCTTGTAATAACACCCATCCCAAACCAATTCCACTAGCATCACATTCAAGCTCAAAGTCTTAGTAAAATCGGGAAGTTGGAGTAAGGGGCATGTGTTAGCTTATCTTTCAATATAACGAAGGCACATTGTTGTGCATCGCCCCAAACAAAGGCACATCCTTCTTGGTAAGCTCATTCGGTGTGGCAATTGATCCAAAGTCTTTGACAAAGCCTATAAAAACCATGAGGCCAAGAAAACTCCTCACTTGTGTGACCGTCTTGGGCTGCGGCCAATTCTCAATAGCTTCAATCTTGGTGGATCCATTTCAATACTGTGATGTAACAACATAGCCAAGAAGCGCCTCGATTGGTGCAAAGGTGCACTTCTCAAGGTTACCAAACAAGCGTGCATCACGTAAAGCATTGAAAACAAACGTAAATGGTCCAAATGTTCCTCTAAAGATTTGCTATAAATCAGAATATCATCAAAGTAGACTACCACAAAGCGTCCAATGAAAGCACGTAAAACTTAGTTCATTAATCTCATCAAAGTGCTAGGTGCATTAGTTAAACCAAAGCGGCATTACTAACCACTCATATAAACCGAACTTAGTTTTAAATCTGTTTTCCATTCATCTCCTAATTTCATACGAATCTGGTGGTAACCACTCATAAATCAACTTTAGAAAACATGGTAGAGCCACTCAATTCATCAATCATGTCATCTAAGCGTGGAATAGGATGGCGATATCGAATAGTAATATTATTGATAGCTCTACAATCGGTACACATGCGAAGAACCATCTTTCTTAGGCACCAAAATAATAGGAACAACACAAGGGCTAAGGGACTCACGAATATGATCTCTGTCGAGTAGTTCCGAATTTGGCGTTGTATCTCCTTTGTCTCCTCTGGATTGGTTCTATATGGCGGCAGCGGTTGGGCAACGTGGCACCAGGAATTAGATCAATTTGATGCTCAATTCCTCTAATAGGAGGTAGTCACGGTGGCAACTCGGTGGAAATCGTCCTCATATTCTGCAAAAGGTTAGCAATGGTGGCAAAGAAGGAGGCATATCCTCAAATGAAAACAAAACCTCTTTGGAGACAATTGCATAACATTGAGTATTGTTTACATCTAGTTGACAATATCAATTTTATTTGCAAGCATACATGGACTCTTCAAGCAATTTGTTAGCATGTGTAGAATCAGATTTAGTGTTCTTTGGTGGTATAAAATCTGCGACAACAATCGATTCTCACTTTTATTTTCTCCTCGGTTTAGCTCTACTAGCTCTAGCAAGATCATCTTTTAAAATCTGTTAAAGTCATAGGTTTTAGACCAAGTTTCTTTCCATCATGCATAAGAGAATAGTGGTTAGTTTTGCCATTATGAGCGATTCTCTATCAAATTGCCATGGTCTACCAAGTAACAAAGAACAAGCTTGCATAGGTACAACATCACAATCAACAAAATCGAATATGTACCAATAGTAAAATGCAGCGTCGTTCTTGTTACCTTGATCTTCGAGAACTCTCAAACCATTGGATGTAGTATGAATGTGGGCGTTGTCTTGTTGGGCGCAAGCTTCTCTACCATGTCAACCTTGGCGATTACAACTCCCTCCATCAATGATGATCCGTATAGCTCTTTCCTTGACAACACCACGTGTTTGGAGCAGGTTGTGGCGTTGATCTTGCTCAGTTGCTCAATTGCACACTCAACACCGTTGTGTAATTAAACTCTTGTATTGATCGTGACTTGACTCCCATTACCTCGGCTCGTCATCATCATCGAATTGTCTCCATCTCGGCGAAATAAGGGCTAGTGTATCTTCATCGAAGTCACTTTCATGAATCGTATTCACCATCTTCTCGCACCATCATCACGTTGTGTTGTGCCTGTCTCTCAATATGAACAAAACCCCAGCCTTGCGGCATTGTATATCCTTAGTCTTACCGTGGAAGCCATAGAAGATGCACTCTGACGGGAGCATTGGATGATGGTGGAGGAAGCGGTGGAAATCTTGTGGTGGCCTTGGATGTGGTAGTAGGTGGAGGCGAATCACGAGGCGGCTGATTGTCGGGATGTCCAAGTGGATGTGTGACTGCGAATTATTAGTCCTCCTCCATGGTGTTTGGCGATCCTGCACTTCACGTTCGACTTTGCAAGCAAGATGAAACAAGCAGTGATAAATTATATTCCTTATAATCTAATATGTCTTTGAATGTCCTTGTTTAATCCACCAAAAGCGTGCAAGCATTTGTTCATTAGATTCAACAAGACCACCTAACCATCCCGTTTGCAATTCACGATAATACTCTTCTCTGAATTTTTCCCTTGCTCTAAGCGTGTCGATTCTTTAGTAAATCACGTTGATAAGTGGGAGGTACAAAGCGAACACGCATAGCAGTTTTAAAGCGGTCAAGTACTAGGAATAGTAGTAGGATTTAAGCGACAATACTCAGACCACCAAAGGGAAGCAAATTTAGTAAATTCACATGTAGCAGCACTAACACGCATATTCTCAGGATATTTTAAGCATGCAAAGCGTTGTTCTACTTCCATCTCCCATGTAAGATATGCATCAGGATTATATTTACCCTTAAAAGATGGAATATTTAATTTAAGCTTTGCAACATGATCATCATCATTACGTCTTGGGTGGGCGGCGTTGCGGTAGTATTGTCGAGGCGACCAGCGGTACTGTGGAGGTTGTTCAACCTCCTCGTCAAACAGATATCGTCGTCGTCGAGTCGTAGTAGTGCGTAAATACATCCCCAATGTTGCGGCGGCATGTGGAAATCGAGGCGTCGATCGCCTTGATGGCCGCCGAAGTGCGGCGGCGTAAACCAGTGATCGCCCGTGATCGGAATCGCGTGCGCCATGTGGGTGCGGTGCGGGTGCGGCAATCGGTTGAAGCTCCTTGAACCGAGCGTCAAGCTTGGCGTTGAAGGATTTCTCTAGTCCATCGATCTTGTCCACGGCGTTGGTGAGCTTGGTGTCAAACTCCCGGTAGCGTATCCACGTCTTCGGCATGACCAAGGCGGAGAAGTGGGCATGTAGTTCTTCGTTCGTCATTGTTGCGGGGGTGAAGTATACATCATGGTTAGTCCTTAAAAAGCACAGGTATATAATGCGGAAGATGGTGGAAATCACGCGTAATCCGTCAAGCAATATACAAAGCTCTTACAAGTTCTTACCAAACAGCGGGGAAAAGCGATGTGCAACCACGAGGATCGGTGGGTCGGAGATTGAACCAGCGATAACCGAGTGAAACACGCCGTGGAAGTATCTGTGGAGCTCTGGGAAGGCTTAGCAAAGGGGGTTAGCAATTATCAAAACAGCAATGCAAAAGTTGAAAGAATGCTCAACGACGGTCTTTGCTGGTCCTAGGCTAGGCCGTACTAGAGGCAGCGAGCCTAGATCACCAGCGATGTCACGACAGCGACACAACAAGCCTTGTGATGATATGGCACCACGAAAGCGAGAGAGGTGAAAAATCACTATGATGGCGAGTGTCTAGAATTGATCTCTGAGGTCTAAAATAGGTTAGCCCCAAAATTTTTGAAATTTTTATTTTGCTCGAAGCCTTGGACGCCAAAACTTTATTGCTATAACGGCCGATGGAGAAAAGTGATCCCGGGTCGAAAAATAGTATAGCGAGAAAATTTTTGGGCGGTTCGGACTTTTTTTGCTCTCATACGGACTTCTGATAGGACTCTTAGCGAACACGGAAACAACAAGGAAGGAAAGTCAAAAGAAATAGCGGAAACAATAACTCTACTCGGACTCGCATGGCGGGAAAAGCGGTCGGATCGGTGTCGCGGTAGGAAGCGGTGGCGAGTATTAGGGTTTATGGTGGCGGGGTATATGGCGGCGAATATGGTGGCGGAATATGGTGGCGGTGATCGTGAGTGTGGTGGTGACTATTATGATCGAACTCGAAACTCTAAGGGGCGAGACACTAAGACCGACAACTCGGCCGACGATGTAGACACAAATTCAACAATGCAAAAGCTGAAAAGATAATGCGGCGTAGATTGGTTATGGGATGGATCTAAACTATAAGCATGTTTTGGCTTTTCATGGGTTATAGGTAAAAGCAGATCTAATCTCACAACAGTAAAATCTCACCGAGCAACACGAAATCGATACCACTTGATAGGGCAAAGGTGTCGATCTTTCGATGAGATGGCGATAATCGATTTGGTGGAGTTCGGGCTTGACGATCCGACTACGTGCGAAACACGCCAATGCAATCGCTAGGCCAATCTCACGGAGGTTACCGATCCTGCGTGAACACGATCGGCGACCGGTGAGGTCTTAATTCCTACACGAAATCGAGAACAAGTAAGAACCAATATTGCAATCAAGATATTGCGGATTAAGAGGAAAGCTTTATTGAAAGAGGTGGGATCACGAATAGGTCTGAAGTACAAGAGGCCTCTGCGGCGCTCGAGCCTTGGCGAAGTTGCGACTATGGCTAACAATGTCTAAACAAAATCCGAGTCTAAAGGTTCGGCTATGGGCGTATTTAAGAGGCGAAAAGGTGGGGTTTCGGCCAGCCATGGAAGTGGTGGCGAATCCAACCCTAAAGTCCTTTTCCCTCAAATCTGGACTCTAAAAAGTAGCTAATTAAAATCCTGCGAAAATTACATGGGCTGGCCCAAAATAAAGGTGTCATGACACCATATTATGCTATGGACGAATTCGTAAAGTATTGATCTTGAATATTTCGTCCAAGCCTTCTTTCTTCATTATGGTGGCCTCAAAGTTCTGAAATCTTCATCCGTGGCCTTCTCTTGGATCATCACATGCTTGCTGCCATCACCATGCATGGCCATGCTCCAATGCTTGTCCCTCTCATCCATGCTTGGTCCATCATTCCTAAGAGTAAGAAACATATCTGATTTTGGCAGCATCATATTCTCATGTATGTAAGGAATAGTTCCAAGAAACGAAAGTACCTGATAGTTCAGTTGTTTGGCACGAGATCTTGTGATGGGTCCTTGTATGTGTGTTGCTGTAGGTACAACGGTTGTATCAATAGTAGGGATGTCCACATCACATGCCTGTAGATGACAAGCCAATTGTTCTTGTTAGTGCCAAGCCGGTTGATGTCAAGCCTCTTATTGAAGAAGGAAAGAATATGTCAGCATGTGTTCCATGTGTTCCACTTCCAGTTCGTGTTGACATAGGTGTTTAGACCGATGACGATGTTGCTGATCACGTTCGGGTGCATATGGTGCATGGTGATCGGCCACAATTTTGTTAGAACACCTCGAGAGGCGTTTTGTTGGAGCGGCGGTGTGTGTGCATAGAGGCAAGGATGGACATGTTTCGGTTTGTGTGGTCGGGCATCACTCATCTTATGCGATTCGTTGCAAAGAAGGTCCATGTTCGTGACCACAGGTTCCAACAACAGTTGAGAAGAAGAAAAAGATGGTGGCGCCTAAGTCCAAGCTTATGTGGAGAAGAAAGTAGGTGCATCCACCCAGGGTTGTATCAAGTCAAGCAGGCCAGGCGGGAGGATGTGGTGAGGTAGGCAAGCAAGACTTGAAGATGGCAAAAGGCGTGAAGATTTTGTTGATATCCGCCACCCTTCGAGGCGACCCTCACGCGTTGGGGACAACGCTCTTTGAAGGGGTAGGATGATATGGGCAAGGATGCGCGAGGAGGCGGGAGGAAGGCGCAAGAAGATCATCAAGAAGGAAGGTTCGGTTCGGACGACGAAGCCCTGAAATTGAAAGCAGACGTGAATTCTTCATCGAACTCCAAATCAAGCAAATAAGCACTTGTTGGAAACATCACTCGAGAGCTTTCCAGCAGTACTTACGTCCCTAGGCGATAATCCGGCCCCACAAGGCGAGATAATCCGGCCTGCTCCGGAATTCGCTAAGGACTTGAGCGAGGCTCGGTATAGGGGCGGATAATCCGCCCGAGAGAATAATCCGGCGGATATTCGCCCCTACTTAAGCGGAAAGTCCGGCCTAGAAATTCTGAACAGGTCTGGGCGGATCTGTATCGGACACGTTTTGTTTCACGTTTTTGGACGTTTGGTGACCATATAAGCTGGCAGCCCTCTAGATTAGGGAGCTTTTGATTTCAGTTGATTAGTCTAAAACTATCGTGTGTGTTGATTGGTGAAGCATCCCTCCGGGGACGGCGATGCCGTGTTATCTATCGTATTGATATTGTCGCGGAGGTTCTTGTGTTCATCAAGGATTGTCGTGTTTTGGTTTGAGGCGTGGTGATCCTCATCACGTTACTTGCTGGATTCGTTCCTCTTCTTCAGGTGACGTCCATTGGCGTTGTTGGAAGGATTACTATCCGGGTGACTCGCTGTGAAAGATCGGGACAAACTAAAGGATCATCCCCTCGATTCTTTATCAGCAGCCAATTGCGCATGTGGCTCGACGTCTTCCTCGCCACAGGGCGCAAGACAATGCTCCTCGACTTCAACCACAACAAGAACAAGAGCAAGCTCCCCAAGCTCGTCGTGAGGACCATCAACCTCCCCCTCGTCCTCAACCGCGACAACAACACGAGCAAGCTCCCCAAGCTCGTCGTCAAAACCAAGTTCAACCACCACACGCGGCACCTCAACAACCGCAAGAACAACGCAACAATCACCAAGCAAGACATGAGAGCTCGGATGATGATGATGTTGACCGTCAAAATAATGGCAACCGACGCAACTGGAACCGCAATGGAGAAGAAACTTTCGGCAAGCTCAAATTCACCATGCCCATGTTCACCGGTTCTAATGAGCCCAAGGAATATCTCTCTTGGGAACTCAAGGTCGACAAGATCTTCCGCATGCAAAATTATAGCAATGAGAAGATGATGGCCATGGCATCCCTCGAGTTTGATGAGTATGCCAACCTTTGGTGGGAACAAGTCCAACTCGCTCGCGAAGCAAAAGAAGAGCATCCAATCGCAACTTGGCAAGATATGAAGGCTCATATGAGATCCGCTTTGTTCCTTCACACTACATCGTGACCTCTTCAACAAGCTTCAAGCAGCTTAGTCAAGGGACAAAGACCGTGGAAGAGTACTTCAAGCAAATGGAGCTCAACATGATCCGTGCCAACATTGAAGAATGAGATGAGCAAACAATGGCACGCTTCCTCAATGGCGAACCATCCCATCAAGCGCATCACCGAGTTCAAAGTACAACAACATGGTTGAGCTTGTGCACATCGCATCAAGGCGGCCAAGTGCAAGAGGACATCAAGTACAACAAGCCAAGGCGTACTTCACCTACAAGCACCAACCACTACTCCAACAACACCAAGTGGAAGCTCCCCAAGTACCAAGCTTCCCTTCAAGCCAACTATTCCCCAAGGAAAACATCCCCCAAGTGGCAAACACACAAGGGATGATCAACCATTCAATGGTGAATGCTACAAGTGTGGAGGCAAAGGGCACAAGTCGAATGCATGTGGAAACAAGAAAGTTTTGTTCATCCATGACAACGGCGATGAAGAATACTTGAGTGAAGACGAGTTTGATGCAAGGGTCAAGGAAGCCATGGCAAGGCAACATTTGGAAGAGGACCAAGAACTTCTTGTGTGTGAGCATGACGCAAGTCCATCACTTGTGGTCACAAGGGTCTTGACTACCCAAGCCAATGAAAATGAAGACCAACGCTCGAACATCTTCCAAACTCGTGCCGGCATCAATGGGAAGTCCATCAAAGTTGTCATCGATGGAGGGAGTTGCCACAACCTCGCAAGCACGGAATTGTGTGAGAAACTCAACCTCACCCTTCATCCACATAGACACCCTACCATATCCAATGGCTAAGTGACCAAGGATCCGTCAAGATCAAGCACACCGTCTCGGAAGCACACCGTCTCGGTGATGTTGTCCATTGGGCACTACAAGGACACGGTGGAATGTGACGTGGTTCCAATGATGGTTTGTCACATGTTGCTCGGAAGGCCGTGGCAATTTGACAAGTGTTCTTTGCATAATGGTCACTCAAACACTTACACTTTCAAATGGCTTGATAAAACTTGTGTGTTGCAACCAATGACTCCTAGCCAAATAATTGCGTACAATGCAAAGGCTTTAGCGAGGGCGCAATACGCAAAAACATCTTGTGAGAAGAGTGGTGAGCGAGAGAACCACACCATAGTGAGTGAGAGCTACAAGCCAAACTCGAGTGGAAAAACTAAGAGTGTTCTTCTTGCCACCAAAAGTGAGATGAGAGAAGTGCGAAACAACCCATCCATCTTGCACTACGTCCTCGTATGCAAGGGACTAGCGCAAGGAACTAACGACTTGACAAATGTTCCTCCTTCTTTGATGGCTGTTTTGCAGGAATTCCAAGATGTTTTTCCCGAAGAGCTTCCTCATGGCCTTCCCCCTCTTTGTGGAATCGAGCACCGCATCGACCTCATACCCGGCGCACCACTCCCAAACCCGGCGTATCGCCTGAACCGGAAGAGACAAAGGAGATCGGCGTCAAATCAACCAACTCGTCTCAAGGTTTGATCCAAGTAAGCACTAGCCCAAGCGTGGTTCTGATCCTAGTCCGAAAATGGATGATACGTTGCGGTTATGCATGGGTGTCGTCCAATCAATGCTATCACCGTGCGTTATCGACATCCTATACCGATGTCTTGATGACATGCTTGATGAGTTATGTGGAGCCAATATATTTTCGAAATTGATTGATCTTCGTGGCTACCATCAAATTCGCATGGTGAAGGTGATGAGTGGAAAACCTTCAAGACCACGCTTGGTCTCTATGAATGGTTGGTTATGCCTTTTGGCTTATCAATGCCCATCTACCTTCATCGTCTCATGAACCATATTTTGCGATCTCTTATTGGAAAGAGTGTAGTTGTTTACTTTCGACATTCTTGTCTATAGCAAGTCACTTTCGAGGAGCATGTTACTCATGTTAAGGAGGTCCTCCAAATCCTTAAATCGGGGAAAAGCTTTATGCTAATCTCCTCAAGTGCACTTTTGCAAGAGACAAGCTGATTTCCTTGGTTTTGTTGTGTCTTCTAATGGCATAGAAGTGGGCGTTCCAAAGTCAAGGACATACGAGATTGGCCCATTCAACAAATGTTAGTGAACCGTAGTTTTCATGGGTTGGCTGGCTTTTACGTCGCTTTGTGAAAGATTTTTCTACCATTGCTTGCCTCTCAGCGAATTGACCAAGAAAAATGTCACGTTTGTTTGGGGAAAAGCACAACAAAGGCTTTGATGAGCTCAAAAGAGGCTCAGAAGCACCACTCGTTGCATTGCGGATGTCACAAAACCTTTGAGATTGAATGTGGCGCTAGTGGTATTGGCATTGGTGGCGTCCTTATGCAAAATGGGCGTCCTATTGCTTACCATAGTGAGAAACTTGATGGCGCATGCCTCAATTATCCATTTATGACAAGAACTTTTTCCTTGGTTCGTGTTCTTCATGTGTGCAACACTATCTTTATTAAAGAATTTATCATCCATTCCGACCATGAGTCGTTGAAGTATCTTAAGGGCCAAGCCAACTTGTAAAAAGACCATAAAATGGGTTGAGTTTATGGAGTCTTTTCCTTACATTGTAAAATACAAGAAGGGCAAAAGAAAATGTGGTGGCGGGCCTTGTCTACATAAAAACACAAGCCTTCTTACGACTCGAAATCAATGTCTTGGGTCTTTAGGACATCAAATCTTTATCAGCGTCGACTCTTTCTTTGGACCAATATTTGCACAATGTTCAATAGACAAAGGAATGATGATTTCTATTTGCATAAGGGTTTTCTTTTCAAACAAAACAAGCTTTGCATTCGAAATCGTCTCTCGAACTTTAACTTCACGAGTCCCATGGTGGAGGCCTTATGGGTCACTTTGGCGTGACAAGACATATGACATGCTCTCCACTCACTACTTTTGGCCAAAGATGAAGCCTTGACGTGGGCGCCACGTTCAACGATGCACTACATGTATCAAGCTAAGCTAAGTCCAGTCAACCCCTTTGGTCTTTATATGCCATTGCCTATTCCTCATACCTTGGTGGGACATTAGCATGGACTTTGTGTTGAAACACCTAGATCGAAACATGGTCATGATTCCATATTTGTAGTCGTGGATCGCTTTTCAAAAATGGCACATTTCATTAGTGCTATAAGACCGATGATGCTTCACATGTAGCAAATTTGTTTTTCGAAATAATTGGCTACGGCGTGCCAAGAACAATCGTCTCCGACCGCGACATAAAATTCATGAGCTACCTGGAAGACCCTCATGGCCAAGCTCGGCATCAGCTCCTCTTCTCGTCGCCTCACATCCTCAAACCGATGGACAAACCAGGTCAATCGATAAAGTCTTGGCACACTTCTCGGGTGTTGATAAAGAAGAACCTTAAAGGCTGGGAGGAATGCATTCCACCGCGAGTTAAGCCTACAAACCGCGCCAACACTCCACCATGAGGAGCCCGTTCATGATCGTCTATGGCTTGAGCCCTCACAGCGCTCGATATCCTTCCACTTCCACTTCATGAGCGTGCCAATATGGGCGTTGTCAAGCGTGCCCAAGCAATGATGAAACTCCATGAAGACACACGAGCTACTATCGAGCAACAAGTCCTTCGCCAAGCATCAAGGCTAAACAAGACCAAGAAAGAGATGATCTTTGATGAGGCGACCTTGTATGGATACACTTGAGTAAAGACCTTCCCCAAGGAGCGCGACTCCAAGCTAAAGCCACGAGGCGATGGACCATTCAAGGTGCTAAAGAGGATCAACAACAACGCCTATGTGATCGATATACCAACATCGAAGTATCTTGTGAGCTCGACATTCAATGTCGAAGGACCTCTCACCCTACCATGGCGAAGAGGAAGTTGTGACGGTTGAAGAGTCGAGGCGACTCTTTCCCAAGGGGAGGCTGATGCAGCCCTCTGACCGCTGCTACATCTACTCCCAGCTACCCAAGTGGACCCATGACTTCGGCCTTGGCCAAACTCCTTCAAACTAAGGTGAACTCGCTCCTCTCCTTGTGTGACTTGACACACCCTTGGATGGCTGCTACTTCACACAAACTACATGCATCATCAGTCTGAAGAAGCCACCGATCATTTGCGGGCAAGCGGTACTACGGTTGGGGCGAGCCGTACTACCGCTCAGCGGTCCTCGCCTCATCCTACTGCTTCGCCACGAGGCTTCCTCCACGCCCGGAAGCAAGCTCTACTACGGTCCTGCCAGTGGGTACTACGGTGCAGTACTGCAGGCCCCTCCTCTAGCTTCGCCAGGCGCCTCCGTGAGCTCAGGGCCCTCAAGCGGTACTACCGCTCGAGGCAGTACTCACGGTTACCACCGGTACTACAGGATTCTTGGGGACAGGTACTACAGGTCTGCCAGACCACGATCGCCTCGGTTCGGCCTGTGCCTTGTAACCCAACCTATAATTTACCTTTTCATTCGAAACTACCCCTTTTGTGGCTAGACTATATATAGCCCCACCCTCTATTATGGCAGCTTAGACTTGGATAATAATAGATATTAAGGAAACCCTTTGAGGACTTATATCTATTGGTCTCATCTCCTACCAAGGAGCACGGATTATCCACCCCCTCTTGGATCTTGCCTAGCGTTCAAGTTGTACAAGGCCTTGGGTTCTCGGTTTCTACCCAAGTCGTCAAGGTCTCACCAAGCACCTCATCCCCGTTGTTGGCGTGGAGGCGAGCCGTAACACCGATCCTAGGGATTATGTTGGACCGGTTGCCACCGGCGTGAGAAGTAGGCGTGTATCGTGTTTTGGAGTGAGTGTGTTCGTGGTTTTCATCGTTTTCCTCGATTGCATCCCCTGACCACCCCCTTTCCCCTCGTTCCTCGTGGAATTCGTGAAAGATCGGGCCAACCCCAGGGTTACCCCATATCATCATATAGGGAGGAAGGTGTGCGCAAGGTCTTGAGCTTGTATGTTGTGGGATCTCCGGTGTCGTAGCCTTGCTCAAATTGGTCGAAGATCTTGAAGTTGAGCTTGTCATCAAGGTGTGGTTGGAGATCTTGTAGCGTGTTCCTTGTATGTTGGAGGTGAGGTTGGGTATCCTGCAAAACCGACAACAAGGAGAAAGAGTTGTATGATGGATTGTTAGTATTGGGCACTGATGTGGACATCCCTACTATTGATACAACCGTTGTACCTACAGCAACACACATACAAGGACCCATCACAAGATCTCGTGCCAAACAACTTAACTATCAGGTACTTTCGTTTCTTGGAACTATTCCTTACATACATGAGAATATGATGCTGCCTAAGTCAGATACATTTCTTACTCTTAGGAATGATGGACCAAGCATGGATGAGAGGGACAAGCATTGGAGCATGGCCATGCATGGAGATGGCGACAAGCATGTGATGATCCAAGAGAAGGCCACGGATGAAGATTTGAACTTTGAGGCCACCATAATGGAGAAAAGGCTTGGACGAAATATTCAAGATCAATACTTTACGAATTCGTCCATAGCATAATATGGTCTTGCGACACCTTTATTTTGGGCGAGGCCATGTAATTTTCATGAGTTTTTAGTTAGCCACTTTTAGAGTCCGTATTTGAGGAAAAGGACTTTTAGGGTTGGATTAAGCCACCACTTGGCTGGCGAAACCCCTGCATCGCCATCGCCCCATAGCCGAACCTTTAGATTCGGATTTTGTTTAGACATTAAGTTAGCCATAGTCATAACCGCCAAGGCTCGGCGTCATGAGGCCTCTTGTACTTCGCACCTATTGAGGATCCCACCTCTTTCAATAAAGCTTTCCTCTTAATCCATATCTTGATTGCAATATTGGTTCTTACTTGTTCTCGATTTGTAGGAATTAAGACCCTTGGTCGGTGATCGTGTTCAGGGATCGGTAACCTCGAGGAGATTGGCCTAGCGATTGCATTGGCGCTCGTGCTCGCCGCCGTGTAGTCGGATCGTCAAGCCGAACTCCACAAATCGATTATCGCCATCTCATCGAAGATCGGACACCTTTGCCCTATCAAGTGGTATCGCCATAGCGGTCACACAAGTGAGGAGTTTTCTTGGCCTCATTGGTTTTATAGGCGCTTTGTCAAAGACTTTGGATCAATTGCCCTTGTTGAATGAGCTTACCAAGAAGGATGTGCCCTTTGTTTGGGCGATGCACAACAAGAGGCCTTCGTCATATTGAAGATAAGCTAACACATGCTCCCTTACTCCAACTTCTGATTTTACTAAGACTTTTGAGCTTGAATGTGATGCTAGTGGAATTGGTTTGGGAGGGTGTTATTACAAGAGAAAACACATTGCATATTTTAGTGAGAAATTGAGTGGGGCTAGTCTGAACTATTCTACTTATGATAAAGAATTATATCGTTGGTTGGGACATTAGAAACTTGGCAACATTATCTATGGCCTAAGAGATTTGTTATTCATTACGATCATGAATCTTTGAAGCATATTAAGTAGTCAAGCTAAGTTGAATCGTCGTCATGCAAAGTGGGTTGAATTTATTGAGTCTTTTCCTTATGTTATCAAACACAAAAGGGTAAAGATAATATTATTCTTGATGCTTTGTCACGCCGTTATGCTTTGTTATCTCAACTTGACTTCAAAATATTTGGATTGGAAACTATTAAGGAACAATATGTGCATGATGCTGAATTTAAAGATGTGTTGCAGAATTGTAGAGATGGTAGAACTTGGAACAAGTTAGGTCTTCAATGATGGATTTGTGTTAGTGCTAACAAACTATGCATTCGAGATAGCTCTGTTCGTCTTTTGTTATTCTGAGGCGCATGGAGGAGGATTGATGGGACACTTTGGTGTCGAAGGCGGAGGATATTCTTGCTACACACTTCTTTTGCCACGTATCGTCGAGATGTTGAGAGATTTGTGGCCTGTGCCTACTTGTCAAAAGCTAAGTCTCGCCTTAATCCACATGGTTTATATATGCCTCTTCCTGTTCCTAGTGTTCCTTGGGAGGATATTTCTATGGACTTTGTTTTGGGATTGCCACGAACACGAAGGGAGGGATAGTATTTTTGTTGTTGTGGATCGGTTTTCTAAGATGGCACACTTTATTCCTTGTCATAAAGCGGATGATCTGCGCATATTGCTTGATTTGTTCTTTTGAAATTGTTACGTTTGCATGGTGTGCCAAATACTATTGTCTCGATCGTGATACTAAATTTCTTAGCCACTTTTGGAATGTTTATGGGCTAAGTTGGGGACTAAATTGCTGTTTAGTACTACATGTCATCCCAAAGTGATGGACAATGAAGTAGTAAATAGAACTTTGTCTACTATATTCGGGCTGTTTTAAAGAAGAACTTAAAATTGTGGGAAGCGTGTTTACCTCATATAGAATTTGCTTATAATCGTTCATTGCATTCTACAAAGATGTGCCCATTTGAGATTGTGTATGGTTTTGTTCCTCGTGCACCTATTGATTTATTGCCTTCACCTTCTTGATTGCAACATAATTTGGATGCTACACAGCAGCGAAATGATATTAAACTTGCATAAGACTACTAAAGATAACATTGAACACATGAATGCTAAGTATAAACTTCTTTGGGGATAAAGGGAGAAAGCATGTTGTGTTTGATGTTGGCGATCTTGTTTAGTTACATTTGCGTAAGATCGTTTTCTGATTCATAAGTCTAAGTTAATGCCACGTCTTTGCTGGTCCCTTTAAGGTGTTAGAGAGAATCAATGATAATGCATATAAACTTGAGTTGCTATGAGACTTTGAGTGCAGTTAGTCCTACATTTAACATTCTTGATTTGAAGCCTTACTTTGGTGAGGAAGATGAGATTAAATGTCGAGGGGCGACTTCAATTCAAGAGGGAGCATGATGTGGACATCCTACTATTGATACAACGTTGTACCTCTGACAACACATACAAGGACCCATCACAAGATCTCGTGCCAACAACAACTTCTCGGTACTTCGTTTCTTGGAACTATTCCTTACATACATGAGAATATGATCTTGCCTAAGTCGGATACATTTCTTACTCTTAGGAATGATGGACCAAGCATGGATGAGAGGACAAGCATTGGAGCATGGCCATGCATGGAGATGGCGGCAAGCATGTGATGATCCAAGAAGGCCACGGATGAAGATTTGAACTTTGAGGCCACCATAATGAAGAAAGAAGGCTTGGGCGAAATATTCAAGATCAATACTTTCTGAATCGTCCATAGCATAATATGGTCTGCGACACCTTTATTTTGGGCCAGGCCATGTAATTTTCAAGGTTTTAATTAGCCACTTTTAGAGTCCGTATTTGAGGGAAAAGGACTTTTAGGGTTGGATTCGACCACCACTTCCATGGCTGGCGAAACCCCACCTTTTGCCCATCGCCCCATACGAACCTTTAGACTTCGGTTTTGTTTAGACATTAAGTTAGCCATAGTCAACCGCCCAATGAGGCTCGGCGTCGCTTGAGGCCTCTTGTGCCACCTATTCGGGATCCCACCTCTTTCAATAAAGCTTTCCTCTTAATCCATAATATCTTGATTGCAATATTGGTTCTTACTTGTTCTCGATTTGGTAGAATTAAGACCCTCATTTGGTCGGTGATCGTGTTCACGGGATCGGTAACCTCCGGAGATTGGCCTAGCGATTGCATTGGCGCTCGTGCTTTCGCGTGTAGTCGGATCGTCAAGCCCGAACTCCACCAAATCGATTATCGCCATCTCATCGAAGATCGGACACCTTTGCCCTATCAGTGGTATCGCCATAGCGGTCACACAAGTGAGTGAGGTTTTCTTGGCCTCATTGGTTTTATAGGCGCTTTGTCAAAGACTTTGGATCAATTGCCTTGCTGAATGAGCTTACCAAGAAGGATGTGCCCTTTGTTTGGGCGATGCACAACAGACTTCGTCATATTGAAGATAAGCTAACACATGCTCCTTACTCCAACTTCTGATTTTACTAAGACTTTTGAGCTTGAATGTGATGCTAGTGGAATTGGTTTGGGAGGGGTGTTATTACAAGAGGAAAACACATTGCATATTTTAGTGAAATTGAGTGGGGCTAGTGAACTATTCTACTTATGATAAAGAATTATATCGTTGGTTCGGACATTAGAAACTTGGCAACATTATCTATGGCCTAAGAATTTGTTATTCATTACGATCATGAATCTTTGAAACATATTCGTAGTGAAGCTAAGTTGAATAAATCGTCATGCAAAGTGGGTTGAATTTATTGAGTCTTTTCCTTATGTTATCAAACACAAAAGGTAAAGATAATATTATTCTTGATGCTTTGTCATGCGTTATGCTTTGTTATCTCAACTTGACTTCAAAATATTTGGATTGGAAACTATTAAGGAACAATATGTGCATGATCTTTGAATTTAAAGATGTGTTGCGAATTGTAGAGATGGTAGAACTTGGAACAAGTTCGTCTTCAATGATGGATTTGTGTTCGTGCTAACAAACTATGCATTCGAGATAGCTCTAAGTCTTTTGTTATTCTGGGGAGGCGCATGGAGGAGGATTGATGGGACACTTTGGTGTCAAAGGCGGAGGATGTTCTTGCTACACACTTCTTTTGGCGTATGCGTCGAGATGTTGAGAGAGATTTGGCATTGCACTACTTGTCAAGCTAAGTCTCGCCTTAATCCACATGGTTTATATATGCCTCTTCCTGTTCCTAGTGTTCCTTGGGAGGATATTTCTATGGACTTTGTTTGGGATTGCCACGAACGAAGGGAGGATAGTATTTTTTGTTGTTGTGGATCGGTTTTCTAAGATGGCACACTTTATTCCTTGTCATAAAGCGGATGATCTGCGCATATTGCTGATTTGTTCTTTATTGAAATTGTTCGTTTGCATGGTGTGCCAAATACTGTGTCTCTGATCGTGATACTAAATTTCTTAGCCACTTTTGGAGATGTTTATGGGCTAAGTTGGGGACTAAATTCTTTTAGTACTACATGTCATCCCCAAGTGATGGACAAACTGAAGTAGTAAATAGAACTTTGTCTACTATATTTGGGCTGTTTAAAGAACTTAAAATTGTGGGAAGCGTGTTTACCTCATATAGAATTTGCTTATAATCGTTCATTGCATTCTACCACAAAGATGTGCCCATTTGAGATTGTGTATGGTTTTGTTCCTCGTGCACCTATTGATTTATTGCCTTTACCTTCTTGATTGCAACATAATTTGGATGCTACACAGCTGAAATGATATTAAACTTGCATAAGACTACTAAAGATAACATTGAACACATGAATACTAAGTATAAACTTCTTTGGGGATAAAGGAGAAAGCATGTTGTGTTTGATGTTGGCGATCTTGTTTAGTTACATTTGCGTAAAGATCGTTTTCTGATTTACATGAAGTCTAAGTTAATGCCACGTCTTTGGTCCCTTTAAGGTGTTAGAGAATCAATGATAATGCATATAAACTTGGGTTGCTGCGAGACTTTAGTGCAGTTAGTCCTACATTTAACATTCTTGATTTGAAGCCTTACTTTGGTGAGGAAGATGAGATTCGTCGAGGCGACTTCAATTCAAGAAGGGAGCATGATGTGGACATCCCTACTATTGATACAACCGTTGTACCTCTGACACACATACAAGGACCCATCACAAGATCTCGTGCCAAACAACTTAACTTCTCGGTACTTTCGTTTCTTGGAACTATTCCTTACATACATGAGAATATGATCTTTGCCTAAGTCGGATACATTTCTTACTCTTAGGAATGATGGACCAAGCATGGATGAAGGGACAAGCATTGGAGCATGGCCATGCATGGAGATGGCGGCAAGCATGTGATGATCAAGAGAAGGCCACGGATGAAGATTTGAACTTTGAGGCCACCATAATGAAGAAAGAAGGCTTGGACGAAATATTCAAGATCAATACTTTACGAATTCGTCCATAGCATAATATGGTCTTTGCGACACCTTTATTTTGGGCAGGGCCATGTAATTTTCAGGTTTTTAATTAGCCACTTTTAGAGTCCGTGTTTGAGGGAAAAGGACTTTTAGGGTTGGATTGACCACCACTTCCATGGCTGGCGAAACCCCACCTTTCGCCCTCATCCCATAGCGAACCTTTAGACTTCGGATTTTGTTTAGACATTAAGTTAGCCATAGTCGCCACTTCATGAGGCTCGGCGTCATGAGAGGCCTCTTGTGCGCACCTATTCGGATCCCACCTCTTTCAATAAAGCTTTCCTCTTAATCCAATATCTTGATTGCAATATTGGTTCTTACTTGTTCTCGATTTCGGTAGGAATTAAGACCCTCATTGGTCGGTGATCGTGTTCACGGATCGGTAACCTCCGGAGATTGGCCTAGCGATTGCATTGGCGCTCGTGCTGCATGCGTGTGGTCGGATCGTCAAGCCGAACTCCACCAAATCGATTATCGCCATCTCATCGAAAGATCGGACACCTTTGCCTTATCAAGTGGTATGATTCGGGTTGCTCGGTGAGATTTTCTTTTTCGTAGATTAGATCTGTTTTACCTATAACCCACGAAAAAGCCAAAAAACAGTTAGCGTTTAGATCCATCCCATAACCAATCGCCTCGCATTATCCTTTCGGTTTTGCATTGTTGAATTTGTGTCTACATCGTCGCGTCGAGTTCTTTGGTCTTAGTGTCTGCGTCCCTTAGGTTTGAGTTACGATCATACTAGTCACCACCACACGCGATCACGCGCCATATACCGCCACCATATTCGCCGCCATATATGCCACCATATTAAGCGCCATATACCACCACCATAAAACCCTAATACTCATACCGCCTTCCTGCGACCGCGATCCGTCGGTTTTTACGCCGTAGTACGAGTCCGAAATGGAATTCTTTGTTCCCTCGTTATTTCTTTTGACTTTCCTTCTTTCTTTGTTTCCGTGTTCGGCTAAAGTCCGTGTCGAGCTAAAGTCCGGTCGTAAGTCGAGAAGAGCAAAAAAAAAAAAAAAAAAAATGCAGGCGCCTCCAAAAAAATTTTACGGCTATACTATTTTTCGACCAGGGGATCACTTTTCTCCATCGGTAGTTATAGCGATATTTTTTTTGGCGTCTGCTTACTTTAGGAGCAAAATAAAAATTCGAAAAAATTTTGAGGCTAACCTCTTTTAGACCCAGTAGATCGATTCTAGACACTTTCGCCATCATAGTGATTTTACGCATCTCGGATCGCTTTTGAGGTGCTATATCATCATACGATGCTTGTTGTCGGCGTCGTGACATCGTTGTTGATCTGGGCTCGCGTCTCTATGCGGTCTAGCCTAGGACCCGACCTGATCCGTCGTTGAGCATTCTTTCAACTTTTGCATTCTTTGTTTTGATAATTCTTGACCCCTTTGCTAAGCCTTCGAGCTCCAGATACTCTCCACGTGCGGTGTTTCGACTCACAGTAATCGCTTGGTTCAATCTGGACCTTGATCCTCGTGGTTGCACCGCCTTTTCCTTTGTTTGGTAAGAACTTGAGCTTCGTATATTGCTTGACGGATTCTGGCGTGACTTCCACCATATTCACCTAGTATATACACATGCTTTTAAGGACTAACCATAGCGGATACTTGGCGGAACCACTGCCACCATGACGAGCGAAGAACTACATGCCCACTTCTCGCTCACAGTGATCGCGAAGCGTGGACCGCGCCTAGGGAGTTTGACACCAAGCTCACCTTAGCCGTGGACAAGATCGATGGACTCGAAATCCTTCAACGCCAAGCAGCGTTCGGTTCAAGGACTGACGATTGCCGCGCACCGGCACCCACATGGTGCCGCGCATTCGATCACGGCTCGGGCTCTTTGAATGCGCCGCACCGGCGGCTCTGCTGCGGCGTTCCTCGAGACTTGGCCGTGGGCTTTCTTTGCGACATTGAGGACGGGGCGGGTACTACTCGACCCAGCGGCGGCGATCATTTGGCGAGGAGGTTGAACAACCTCCACGGTACTGTTGGTGCGTCCCGACATTACCTGCGGCTTCCCACCGATGCGTCTTGATGATGATCATGTTGCAAAGCTTAAATTAAATATTCCATCTTTTGAGGGTAAATATAATCACGATGCATATCTTACATGGGAGATGGAAGTAGAACAACGTTTTGCATGCTTAAAATATCACGAGAATATGCGTGTTAGTCTTTGCTACATGTGAATTTACTAAATTTGCTTCCCTTTGGTGATGCGAGTATTGTCGTTTAAATCCTACTACTATTCCTAGTACTTGGTGCTTTAAAAGCGCTATGCGTGTTGGTTTTGTACCTCCCACTTATCAGCGTGATTTACTAAAGAATCGACACGCTTAGAGCAAGGAAAATTACGTAGAAGTATTATCGGAATTGCAAGCGGGGATGGTTAGGTGTGGTCTTGTAGAATCTAATGAACAAATGCTTGCGTTTCTTTGGTGGATTAAACAAGGACATTGACACATATTAGATTATAAGGAATATAATTCTATCACTCGTTTGTTTCATCTTGCTTGCAAAATGAGCGTGAAGTCTTGAGATACGCCAAACACCATGGAGGAGGACTAATAATTCTGGTCGCACATCCACTTGGACATCCAACAATCAGCGCCTCCTCGTGATTAGCCTCCGCTACTACCACATCCAAGGCCACCACAAGATTTCCATTGCTCCTCCACCATCATCAATGCTCCCTTTCGTAGTGCATCTTCTATGGCTTCCACGGGTAAGACTAAGGATATACAATGCATAAGTCTTGGGGTTTTGGTCATATTGAGGCAGTGCACAACACAGCGTGTGATGATGGTGCGAGAAGATGGTGAATCTGATTCAAGTGACTTGATGAAGATACACTAGCCCTTATTTACGCTTTCGAGATGGAGACAATTACGATGATGATGGCGAGCGGAGGTAATGGGAGAAGCTGGCTTGATCAATACAAAGTTTAATTACACAACGTGTGTTGAGTGTGCAATTGAGCAAATCTGAGCAAGATCAGCCACAACCTGTTCCAAACACGTGGTGTTGTCAAGGAAAGAGCTATCGGATCATCATTGATGGAGGAGTTGTAATAATCGGCGGTGTTGACATGGTAGAAGCTTGCGCTTCCAACAAGACAACGCCCACATTCATACATCCAATGGTTTGAGAGTTCTCGCAAGATCAAGGTAACAAGAGCGATGCAGCGTGCATTTTACTATTGGTACATAATGCGATTTTGTTGATTGTGATGTTGTACCTATGCAAGCTTGTTCTTTGTTACTTGGTGAACCATAACAATTTGATAGAGAATCTGTTCATAATGGCAAAACTAACCACTATTCTCTTATGCATGATGGAAAGAAAATTGGTCTAAAACCTATGACTCCGAGCAGATTTTAAAAGATGATCTTGCTAGAGCTAGTAGAGCTAAAGCGAGGAGAAAAATAAAAGTGAGAATCAGTTATTCTTTGATTTTATACCACCAAAGAACACTAAATCGATTCTACATACTCTTGAAATTCGTTTGAAGAGTCCATGTATGCTTGCAAATAAAATTGATATTCTTGAACTAGATGTAAACAATACTCAATGTTATGCAATTGTCTGCAAAGAGGTTTTGTTTTCATTTGAGGATATACCTCCTTCTTTGCCACCCTATTGCTAACCTTTTGCGGGAATATGAGGGCGTATTTCTTGAGTTGCCACCGGGACTACCTCCTATTAGAGGAATTGAGCATCAAATTGATCTAATTCCTGGTGCCACGTTATAACCGCGCCATATAGAACCAATCCGGAGGAGACAAAGGAGATACAACGCCAAATTAGGGAACTACTCGGCGAGATCATATTAAGTGAGTCCCTTAGCCCTTGTCTTTGTTCCTATTATTTTGGTGCCTAAGAAAGATGGTTCTTGGCATGTGTCTTGATTGTAGAGCTATCAATAATATTACTATTCGATATCGTCATCCTATTCCACGTTTAGATGACATGCTTGATGAATTAGTGGCTCTACCATGTTTTCTAAAGTTGATTTGCGTAGTGGTTACCACAGTTCGTATGAAATTAGGAGATGAATGGAAAAGCAGCATTTAAAACTAAGTTAGGTTTATATGGTGGTTAGTAATGCCGTTTGGTTTAACTAATGCACCTAGCACTTTCATGAGATTAATGAGCGAAGTTTCGTGCTTTCATTGGGCGTTTTGTGGTAGTCTACTTTGATGATATTACGATTTATAGCAAATCTTTAGAGGAACATTTGGACCATTCGTGCTGTTTTCAATGCTTTACGTGATGCGTTTGTTTGGTAACCTTGAGAAGTGCACCTTTTGCACCAATCGAGTTGCGTTTCTTGGCTATGTTGTTACATCACGGTATTGAAGTGGATCCGGCCAAGATTGAAGCTATTGAGAATTGGCATGACCAAAACGGTCACACAAGTGAGGAGTTTTCTTGGCCTCATTGGTTTTATAGGCGCTTTGTCAAAGACTTTGGATCAATTGCGGCCATTGAATGAGCTTACCAGAAGGATGTGCCCTTTGTTTGGGCGATGCACAACAACAGACGCGTCATATTGAAAGATAAGCTAACATGCTCCTTACTACAACTACGATTTTACTAAAACTTTTGAGCTTGAATGTGATGCTAGTGGAATTGGTTTGGGAGGGTGTTATTACAAGAGGAAAACCTATTGCATATTTTAGTGAGAAATTGAGTGGGGCTAGTCGAACTATTCTACTTATGATAAAAAGAATTATATCGTTGGTTGGGACATTAGAAACTTGGCAACATTATCTATGGCCTAAGAATTTGTTATTCATTACGATCATGAATCTTTGAAACATATTAAGTAGTCAAGCTAAGTTGAATAAATGCGTCATGCAAAGTGGGTTGAATTTATTGAGTCTTTTCCTTATGTTATCAAACACAAAAAGGGTAAAGATAATATTATTGCGATGCTTTGTCCGCCCGTTATGCTTTGTTATCTCAACTTGACCAAAATATTTGGATTGGAAACTATTAAAGAACAATATGTGCATGATCTTTGAATTTAAAGATGTGTTGCAGAATTGTAGAAATGGTAGAACTTGGAACAAGTTAAGTCTTCAATAAATGGTTGTGTTAAGTGCTAACAAACTATGCATTCAGATAGCTCTGTTCGTCTTTTGTTATTACGGGGAGGCGCATGGAGGAGGATTGATGGGACACTTTGGTGTCGAGAAGGCGGAGGATGTTCTTCTTTGCACACTTCTTTTGGCCACGTGTCGTCGAGATGTTGAGAGATTTGTGGCCTGTTGCACTACTTGTCAAAAGCTAAGTCTCGCCTTAATCCACATGGTTTATATATGCCTCTTCCTGTTCCTAGTGTTCCTTGGGAGGATATTTCTATGGACTGTTTTGGGATTGCCACGAACACGAGAAGGGGAGGATAGTATTTTTGTTGTTGTGGATCGGTTCTCTAAGATGGCACACTTTATTCCTTGTCATAAAGCGGATGATCTTTGCATATTCTTTGATTTGTTCTTTTCGTGAAATTGTTCGTTTGCATGGTGTACCAAATACTATTGTCTCTGATCGTGATACTAAATTTCTTAGTCACTTTTGGAGATGTTTATGGGCTAAGTTGGGGACTAAATTGCTCTTTAGTACTACATGTCATCCCCAATGATGGTGTGAAGTAGTAAATAGAACTTTGTCTACTATATTACAGGCTGTTTTAAAGAAGAACTTAAAATTGTGGGAAGAGTGTTTACCTCATATAGAATTTGCTTATAATCGTTCATTGCATTCTACCACAAAGATGTGCCCATTTGAGATTGTGTATGGTTTTGTTCCTCGTGCACCTATTGATTTATTGCCTTTACCTTCTTGATTGCAACATAATTTGGATGCTACACAATTTGAAATGATATTAAACTTGCATAAGACTACTAAAGATAACATTGAACACATGAATACTAAGTATAAACTTCTTGGGGATAAAGGGAGAAAGCATGTTGTGTTTGATGTTGGCGATCTTGTTTAGTTACATTTGCGTAAAGATCGTTTTCTGATTTACATAAGTCTAAGTTAATGCCACGTCTTTGCTGGTCCCTTTAAGGTGTTAGAAAGAATCAATGATAATGCATATAAACTTGGGTTACTGCAGACTTTAGTGCAGTTAGTCCTACATTTAACATTGCAGATTTGAAGCCTTACTTTGGTGAGGAAGATGAGATTGCGTCGGGGCGACTTCAATTCAAGAAGGGGAGCATGATGTGGACATCCCTACTATTGATACAACGTTGTACCTCTGCAACACACATACAAGGACCCATCACAAGATCTCGTGCCAAACAACTTAACTTCTCCGGTACTTTTCGTTTCTTGGAACTATTCCTTACATACATGAGAATATGATCTTGCCTAAATCGGATACATTTCTTACTCTTAGGAATGATGGACCAAGCATGGATGAGAGGGACAAGCATTGGAGCATGGCCATGCATGGAGATGGCGACAAGCATGTGATGATCCAAGAGAAGGCCACGGATGAAGATTTGAACTTTGAGGCCACCATAATGGAGAAAGAAGGCTTGGACGAAATATTCAAGATCAATACTTCTGAATTCGTCCATAGCATAATATGGTGCTGCGACACCTTTATTTTGGGCCAGGCCATGTAATTTTCGCAGGTTTTAGTTAGCCACTTTTTAGAGTCCGTATTTGAGGGAAAA